>CM069864.1:5966407-6376407 GCA_036172795.1 Pelodytes ibericus | reverse complement strand
GAGAGACAGAGAGAGACAGAGAGAGAGAGAGAGAGAGAGAGAGAGAGAGAGAGAGACAGAGAGAGACAGAGAGAGACAGAGAGAGAGAGAGAGAGAGAGAGAGAGAGACAGAGAGAGAGAGAGAGACAGAGAGAGACAGAGAGAGAGAGAGAGAGAGAGAGAGACAGAGAGAGACAGAGAGAGACAGAGAGAGAGAGAGACAGAGAGAGACAGAGAGAGAGAGAGAGAGACAGAGAGAGAGAGAGAGACAGAGAGAGACAGAGAGAGAGAGAGAGAGAGAGAGAGACAGAGAGAGAGAGAGAGAGAGAGAGAGAGAGAGAGACAGAGAGAGACAGAGAGAGACAGAGAGAGAGAGAGAGAGAGAGAGAGAGAGAGAGAGAGAGAGAGAGAGAGAGAGAGAGAGAGAGAGAGAGAGACGAGGGGCTTGCTGGCGAGACTTTCACAGTATAATGTGTGGAGTTTCTGCCTCTATTCATACGATTTTTCAATGTTCTACTAAAATTGGAAATAAATGAAGAGCCAGTGAAAAAAATATCTGAAACTATTATCTTCTCATCAGTGAAGCAAGATGGAATTATATAAATACAAAGAGATGTATTCATGAAAGAAGGACTGGCATGGAATTGAGAAGGGACTTTCAAATTTAAGGCCAAAGTTGTCGAGTTGGAAAAAGTGGATTATTTTTTCAACTCGGCTAATTTGACCTTAAAGGGACAGTCTAGTCCCCAAACTCACTTTGGTGCAAGTTGAAGATCACTGCTTGTATAGTGCACAGGCTTTTATCCCTGTGTGATCTGATGCAGGCATTCTCATAAATCACATTTTAATTTTTGACTCAAGCCCTCCCCAGTGACTCTGCACGTTTACTGCAGGTGCGGCAGCACTGATTAAATAGACACTGAGCATATAAAGTTGTGTTTCATTTAGTCACTTCCTGTGCTGCTGGAATAGAATACATTGTGTAGCCTATGATAAACTTGCTCTTGTACACAGTAGGATCTCCTAACAGTGCAACACATTGTCTGATGACATCACTAGAGTCAGGAAATTCCATTCATTTAAATTAAATTATTCTCATTGGTTCCTGCAGCAACAAGAAAGAAAAAAAAAAAAAAAGAGGAAATTGACTTTTACCCAGCTAGAGTGGGCAGTCCCGGTTACTTACAAACTGCTTAAACTTCCCAATGTCATCTAGCTTTAAGTATTTTATATTTTAAGCAATGCAAAATGTATGCATTTTAAAGTACTTTGAACACACATTAATATGCATTAACACTTGGAATATGCATTTTGGGCACCAGAAAGTTCCTTTAAGTTTGAAGTCCCTTCTCAATTCAATGTCAATTCCACATTTCCCAGTGTCTTCCAAAACAAGTAGAATAAGGGAAGAAGCACTGAAAACAAATAATTTTATCAGGGAGGTTATTTAGAGCAAGGCTGAGGTTTGTATGTGGTGTATTTGACCTGAGGCGCTATTTATAAAAGAGAGAATTGCAGGGAAGTAATTTGTGACCAGGAGTCAATCAATTAACTAATCAACATGGTTCTGTGGGATCCACTACATGATTACTTAATGGATTCCCTTCTGGTCACATAGGATTTCTACATACTGCACAGCAGCCTGCAAGAGTTGTATGTGGCAGGTAAAACAATGGCCGAGGTGGCCAACCTTGGCAGTGCTGACACTGTGATCTTCTAAACTCAGGAGGAGTGACAGTGCTACTGAGCATGCACAATAGTTTTGAGACTCAACATCCCAATCTGGGCCACCCTCGGCATCCTGAAACACCAAGCGGGACAGATAGCAGGTATGGTAGGTTACAGTGTTAAATCTATAGAGGCATGATGTTATATTTGGAAGGAAAGGTGACACTATAGCTCAATCTCTCATGTTGTTCTGTGCTAATACTGTTTAGCCCCTTTATACACACATATCACCTGGGGCCCAGACTGACTGTATCTCTCCTTTATACACACATATCACCTGGGGTCCAGACTGACTGTATCTCTCCCTATTTATCACACATATCACCTGGGGTCCAGACTGACTGTATCTCTCCCTATTTATCACACATATCCCCTGGGGCCCAGACTGACTGTATCTCTCCCTATTTATCACACATATCGCCTGGGGTCCACACTGACTGTATCTCCCTATTTATCACACATATCGCCTGGGGTCCACACTGACTGTATCTCCCTATTTATCACACATATCGCCTGGGGCCCAGACTGACTGTATCTCTCCCTATTTATCACACATATCCCCTGGGGCCCAGACTGACTGTATCTCTCCCTATTTATCACACATATCCCCTGGGGCCCAGACTGACTGTATCTCTCCCTATTTATCACACATATCCCCTGGGGCCCAGACTGACTGTATCTCTCCCTATTTATCACACATATCCCCTGGGGCCCAGACTGACTGTATCTCTCCCTATTTATCACACATATCATCACCTGGGCCCAGACTGACTGTATCTCTCCCTATTTATCACACATATCCCCTGGGGCCCAGACTGACTGTATCTCTCCCTATTTATCACACATATCATCACCTGGGGCCCAGACTGACTGTATCTCTCCCTATTTATCACACATATCGCCTGGGGCCCAGACTGACTGTATCTCTCCCTATTTATCACACATATCATCACCTGGGCCCAGACTGACTGTATCTCTCCCTATTTATCACATATATCACTTGGGGCCCAGACTGACTGTATCTCTCCCTATTTATCACACATATCATCACCTGGGGCCCAGACTGACTGTATCTCTCCTTTATACACACATATCACCTGGGGCCCAGACTGGCTGTATCTCTCCCTATTTATCACACATATCACTTGGGGCCCAGACTGACTGTATCTCTCCCTATTTATCACACATATCATCACCTGGGGCCCAGACTGGCTGTATCTCTCCCTATTTATCACACATATCATCACCTGGGGCCCAGACTGACTGTATCTCTCCCTATTTATCACACATATCATCACCTGGGGCCCAGACTGACTGTATCTCTCCCTATTTATCACACATATCACCTGGGGTCCAGACTGACTGTATCTCTCCTTTATACACACATATCACCTGGGGCCCAGACTGACTGTATCTCTCCCTATTTATCACACATATCATCACCTGGGGCCCAGACTGGCTGTATCTCTCCCTATTTATCACACATATCATCACCTGGGGTCCAGACTGACTGTATCTCTCCCTATTTATCACACATATCACCTGGGGTCCAGACTGACTGTATCTCTCCTTTATACACACATATCACCTGGGGCCCAGACTGACTGTATCTCTCCCTATTTATCACACATATCACCTGGGGCCCAGACTGACTGTATCTCTCCCTATTTATCACACATATCGCCTGGGGCCCAGACTGGCTGTATCTCTCCCTATTTATCACACATATCACCTGGGGCCCAGACTGGCTGTATCTCTCCCTATTTATCACACATATCACCTGGGGTCCAGACTGACTGTATCTCTCCCTATTTATCACACATATCACCTGGGGCCCAGACTGACTGTATCTCTCCCTATTTATCACACATATCACCTGGGGCCCAGACTGACTGTATCTCTCCCTATTTATCACACATATCGCCTGGGGCCCAGACTGGCTGTATCTCTCCCTATTTATCACACATATCACCTGGGGTCCAGACTGGCTGTATCTCTCCCTATTTATCACACATATCACCTGGGCCCAGACTGACTGTATCTCTCCCTATTTATCACACATATCACCTGGGGTCCAGACTGACTGTATCTCTCCCTATTTATCACACATATCACCTGGGGCCCAGACTGACTGTATCTCTCCTTTATACACACATATCGCCTGGGGCCCAGACTGACTGTATCTCTCGCTATTTATCACACATATCACCTGGGGCCCAGACTGACTGTATCTCTCCCTATTTATCACACATATCACCTGGGGCCCAGACTGACTGTATCTCTCCCTATTTATCACACATATCGCCTGGGGCCCAGACTGGCTGTATCTCTCCCTATTTATCACACATATCGCCTGGGGCCCAGACTGACTGTATCTCTCCCTATTTATCACACATATCATCACCTGGGGCCCAGACTGGCTGTATCTCTCCCTATTTATCACACATATCATCTGGGGCCCAGACTGACTGTATCTCTCCCTATTTATCACACATATCATCTGGGGCCCAGACTGACTGTATCTCTCCCTATTTATCACACATATCATCTGGGGCCCAGACTGACTGTATCTCTCCCTATTTATCACACATATCGCCTGGGGCCCAGACTGACTGTATCTCTCTCTATTTATCACACATATCATCACCTGGGGCCCAGACTGACTGTATCTCTCCCTATTTATCACACATATCACCTGGGGCCCACACTGACTGTATCTCTCCCTATTTATCACACATATCACCTGGGGCCCAGACTGGCTGTATCTCTCCCTATTTATCACACATATCACCTGGGCCCAGACTGGCTGTATCTCTCCCTATTTATCACACATATCCCCTGGGGCCCAGACTGGCTGTATCTCTCCCTATTTATCACACATATCACCTGGGGCCCAGACTGACTGTATCTCTCCCTATTTATCACACATATCACCTGGGGCCCAGACTGACTGTATCTCTCCCGATTTATCACACATATCATCACCTGGGGCCCAGACTGACTGTATCTCTCCCGATTTATCACACATATCATCACCTGGGGCCCAGACTGGCTGTATCTCTCCCTATTTATCACACATATCACCTGGGGCCCAGACTGACTGTATCTCTCCTTTATACACACATATCGCCTGGGGCCCAGACTGACTGTATCTCTCCCTATTTATCACACATATCACCTGGGGCCCAGACTGACTGTATCTCTCCCTATTTATCACACATATCGCCTGGGGCCCAGACTGACTGTATTTCTCCCTATTTATCACACATATCACCTGGGGCCCAGACTGACTGTATTTCTCCCTATTTATCACACATATCACCTGGGGCCCAGACTGACTGTATCTCTCCCTATTTATCACACATATCACCTGGGGCCCACACTGACTGTATCTCTCCCTATTTATCACACATTGTGACCCAGCATGAAGCACACTCGTACATAAACTGTAGCAGCCAATCACAGCTCGTCTCTCACATTCTGTAAGGCTGAAACAGAGTAAGCCACGTGTTGTGATTGGCTGCTGCCTCTCCTGGTGGTAATTGGGAGTGCATAGTAACTCGCACCTCCATATGATATCAGCCCCGGACCAGCAAAGGAAAGGGTTAAAGCCATACTGGCTGCCATGTCAGGACTCACCTGTAATGCCCTCCAGGCAGGGGGCACCTAGAGATTAACCCTTTGAGGGGTCAGTGCCAGGTCTGTGCAAGGCTGGCACTCCAAGGGTTAATGAGCTGCTACCACTGTGAGTCCCTCAGCATCCCTGACTGCAGCTGCTGCAGAACCTCTTCCACAGACAATCGGTCTGATGCCACCAGACAGGGGGGTTGGTGGGGAGTAATTGAGTTGCACCTGCTGCTGTGATCTGTTCAGTCAAGTGATGGTTAACCTGTAACTCCTGCAGGTGTGGACTATAATTCCCATGATCCCCATAATAAACCATATGGGAGCTATAGTCCTACAACTGTGGTTATCTCCTATTTATTGGGGTTAACATCTACCCCTCTATAATGATATCCTGTTTCCCTGTTATTTGGAAGATACCCAACCCTATTTAGTGGTGTGTTCTACCCCTGTTTAGTGTGATACCCACCTTGCCACAGACAGGGAGAAAAGCTACTGCTGCTTCTTTAAGGAAATTTAGTAACTTCTCTTTCTAAGATCATCACACACCAGCAGTATTACATATACCCCCCCAACTGCCAGCAGCCTTAATAGCAGTTATACTGATTAACCTTTGGCACCCACTGCTGGTGCACTACCTTTCCAAAGACACTCAGCCAATCTTAATGCTATAAAACCCTTTGATGCAGAGGAGCCTTTAAAAAGTTGGGGTGAGGAGGGGTCTCTACAACATGCATACCTGCCCTGACCTTATACAATGACTGACCACATCTTCCTGAATTACTTTGGATGTTGTGCCTGTGCATTAAATACTGATTCCTGCAGATTTGTGTGGGTGCAGTTCATGGGCCAAGTGGGTGATGTGGGTCTGTGCATTGTGTGAGTTTGAGTATTTGGCACTGCAGTCTGTAGGCACCTCACAGATGGGGAATGGAGGGGGGGAGAGGAGCAGGAGGAGCCAGTGTTAGCAAGCTAGCTGCAGCTGATCCACACTATCTCCATTCTCTCTAACACACACATATACACATCCACACACTCACCATACACAACCATGATCCTGCCACCTCCCCCCCCAAAAAGAACTCTTGCAAATCCTGCCTGATCTGGGGGCTGTATAAATGCCATCACCGTTTGCAAGAACCTCTGCAAACAGAACAGAGAAGCCCCAGCAGAAGCCCCAGTGAGGCTCATTACAGCTTTTATTACCAACATCCCAGGCAGGTAAGAGAGTGGACTGGTTTGGAAACAAGCGACCTTCCTAGCAGGTCCATGCAAGGATCAGATCATTAGAGCTTCAAGGAAAAGAACAGTTCTGCTCTGGTGATCTTTATTTTTGGGGGAGGGGGAGGACTAATGCTGCTGAAACGACCAGGCTGGACCTCTGCTTGAACCCATGTACTGAACCCATGTACTTTTTCCCCCCATTGACAATCTCCAAAAGAACCTTGAGGAGAAGAATCCAGGAGAAGACTTTAGTAGGTGGAGAGGGTTGCCTCTCACAGATCTAATCAGGTTCCTCTGTTTGATTTTATTTTTGCCATTCTGCATGCCAACGTCCATGCAAGCCCACAGGAGATGCAATGCTGCAAAGCCCCAGCCAAAGGGCTAAAGATCTGGGGATGAGATAATGAGATCATTTGTATTGTGTTCCTCAGAGAGAGAAATTGATACAGTGAATCAGTTTGGTGACCAACCTTGTTACCTGTACAGTTCCAAGAAGCCCTCCATGGATGGTCACGAATGTCCTGATTTGTAGCTGGGAACTGAGGGGGGGGGGTTATTAAAAACCAACTGAACCACCAGGTGCAAGAAGAAGCAGCCCAGATCTCAGGACAGTGGAGAAGAAGGACAAGCCATCCATCTATCTTGATTTCCACATCCTTTTAATCTGGCTGTTTCTTCCATATTATGTCTGCACTTCGTAGGAAATTTGGTGACGATTATCAGGTAGTCACCACTTCCTCCAGTGGCTCTGGATTTAACCAAGGTGCTCCCAAAAAGAAGAGACAGAGGTTTGTGGAGAAGAACGGTAGATGTAACGTCCAACATGGAAACCTGGGCAGTGAGACCAGCAGATACCTCTCTGACCTCTTCACCACCCTTGTAGACCTCAAATGGCGTTGGAATCTGTTCATCTTCATCCTGACTTACACAGTAGCCTGGCTCTTCATGGCATCAATGTGGTGGGTGATTGCCTACATGAGAGGGGATCTCACTAAAGCCCATGATGTGAATTACACTCCATGTGTGGCCAATGTCTACAACTTTCCCTCTGCATTCCTCTTCTTCATTGAGACAGAGGCCACCATTGGTTATGGATTCAGGTACATCACAGACAAGTGCCCTGAAGGAATTATTCTCTTTCTTTTCCAGTCCATCCTGGGCTCCATCGTTGATGCTTTTTTGATTGGCTGCATGTTTATTAAAATGTCTCAACCCAAAAAGAGAGCAGAGACTCTGATGTTCAGTGAGCATACTGTGATCTCCATGAGAGATGGGAAACTCACTTTGATGTTCAGAGTGGGCAATCTAAGGAACAGCCATATGGTATCTGCACAAATCAGGTGCAAACTGCTCAAAGTAAGTATTCTAGAACATTGTTTATGTGTTTGGCATGTTGGGGTTTGGGGGGGGGGGGGGGGTCTTAAGGAGAATGAGGGGGGACTGAGGGACTAGTGACAGCTTCACAACCCTTTAAATAATAAGCAGTTAGGACCATGTGCTCTTACAGGATGGGGGTTTCTATTCCCCCCCCCCTTCTAGTAATCAGACTGTATTACCAATAAATGACCTGTATCAATGCCATGCAAAATATTTACATACACATATTCTTTGAGGGGTCTGGGGAATGGGTTATTTGGGACTTTATTCATTAAAGAAGGAGTTGAATGGAAATGAGAAGGGAAGTACATAATAAGGACAAAAAAAGCAGAGTTTTAAGTAGAGCTGAATAGGAGGATTGGCTACTTTGGCCTTAAGTTTGCAGTTCCCTTCTCAATTCCCTGTGTCTCTATTCCATTAATAGAGTCAATTGTTTCCTTCTAGCACGAAAAGGAATCAAACCCATCATTCAAATAAATCACATTAGTTTCAAGGCAGTATAATCAATTAAAAATTCACAAAACAGATGCATCATGTTTTACTCTATGGGGAATAAAAACATTGGGTTTGTCAGTAATTGCTGCAGATTTAATCCAACTCCCACTGTGTCTAATATAAAAAAAAAATAAGTACACAAACCTGGCACCCATGGATGGTAATTTATTTGAGTTTATAGGACAGATCCCCCTCTGGATTTTACAGGCCTGTCTTTCCTTAGCTACACTTTTCCAATACAATTCATACAGTTCAATTATAAAACAAAACAACATTTCTTTACATCTTGTTTTTCTTTTTATGTCTCCAACTCCGTCCTAGATTATGGCAACATTTGTAATCCTGGAACAAATAAATATTCCAACCCATAGAATCACATATTACCCTATAATTTAGGCCATTACAATATTTGTTTAGCGAACAGAACAGTAAAATGATATATGACAATTGCCTATCGAGGTCATAACGTCAGCAATTATTGTACTGATTACTGTACCAAGTGCAACTTTCAAACCCAATCAATTAGCAGGGAAGCTAGCAGCACATTCACGGTTAACCCTAGCAATGCTATAAATAATGAATACAATGTTACACTTACTGATTGATTTGTTTGTTTTTTAAGCCAGACTGTAACTATCTAGCTGTTTGATCATTTAACCAATTGGCTTCTTGTTAGATAAACGAATATATGGTGTCACAATGATTCCAAGTTTTCCACTGGATTGTATTTTCCTAACCTAACATCAGCCCCTGCATTGATTCAGGCCCCCAAATCTGTTTGTTTTAACTGTTTACCTTTATTTCCCATTTAAAAAAAAATAACAATAATTAAAAAAAAAAACAATAATTAACTATCCATGCATTTTCCCATCCTAGATATTTCTGAATACTATATCTATATTCATATGTTGATATGAACCCAATGCCTCCAATATATATCTGTAATTATATACATTAGTCATGTTGAATAACACAAGCGTCTAATATATATAATTTGGTGGCCTTGACGGGTTTCATGCTGTACTCCTTTTATTTCATAATTTAACATCCCCGTCCCTCACTCCTCTAGCCGTCTGCCATTAGTTTCCTAGGCCTTGGCGACAGTCAATTTGTCCCGGACCTCCTGGCAGTAAAAAGGTTAATGGAATCTCACGCCTTTCTGTCAAACTTCCAGAATTAAGGAAATTAACAATTATAGTTCACTGAATCACACCGCAGTTCACTCGCTGTTTGTTTAAAAAATTACGCTTGGTTCATCTGGCAAATTATGGCTTGAAGACTCTCTTCACCTTAGATTGAACGCATTATAAAACTGCAGAGTGGTAGGAAGGTTTTGTTTTATGCTTGTTATCATTTATAATCTCAGATTATCAGAAAATCTTACATGCTTCGAAACAAACGGAATTCAATAAACTAATTCCCTGTTTAATACAAATAAAACGTTTTGCAAAGCCCCCTCCGACAGCAGCAGACATAAACAGATTCCACTGTGTTAAAAAAGGGGGCTTAAATTCTAGAAGCCCCTAACAAAACGTGGAAAAAGGGCATCTTGGAAATGCTTGTGTTTGCACTAATTTCCAGAGGATTTCATTTTTTCTTTTACCTGTGTTTGTCAAGGTGGGTGAGATTAGTAGGTACTTTTATTTGAGACTACTGCCACTTCTTTCCCATGGACATTTCGTGTTTCCCACTCCATCGGTCAGTCCCATAATTAATACATCCGACCAGGCCGATTTAGATTTTTCTAATTGCGAATGTAGCGAGCAACTTGATAGTTCCGCTATATTTAGAAACGTCCTCCTTGATGTGCAGCTGGTGTATGGAAAGTTATTTGGTTATCCTCCAGAGGTTTGGGAAAGAATATGGAAAATTAGAACGAGCCGGCTTCTAGAATGCAGAAGTCTACTAGAGAGATGATTAAACCCTGTATCGTGTTTATATTTTATTCACCTTCGGTTTCATGCGCGTGTTGCCTGCTTGAGGAATAGAGAGCTCCCATATCTCTTTGGTTCTGGTCGGACTTCGTCTGCCACTTTTTTTCTGTATACATTGCAGAAGGCTTATTGGATCACATCAAGAAAGGGCCACAGTGCTTAAATAATATTGCAGCTTGATAGTTCTTGGGATTACAACTTCTTTATTATACGTTGGATCCAGATTATTTCTCTAGGAAAGGACTGGTTCTGGGCCTCAAACCTTTTGGCCCGTGGGGTAGCTTTTAGCTGAAGGCATGTGCCTACAATACAAGAAGGCACATGACTTCCAGAAGGCCGGGTGATTTCTTATTAAACGTACAGTATGTGTCACATTATTATGTAATAAGCAATATCCGCATCTAATCAAGTCTCACCATGAAAGGTCCACCCGACTCATCAGTGGAGAAATATTAGACGTTACTGGACAGGATAAACCGAGCACTTACAGGTTTCAGTCAGAAACCTAGGTTAGTTGCTGGTGGTTTTTGGTTAATGTGTTTGGTTAGTTTGGCCAAACTTTGACATCATTGTAAATAAATAGAACCGCGTCAGGTTGGAGAGACAGAATCCAAATCTTGGTCCAAGGCCTATCATTGGCCTTTAAAACCTCCCTGTATATGTGTAGGGTACTGAAGAGTAAAGATGCACACAGATGTAAAAGGAATATGAAATGCCCATTAGCAGGCATGGGTAAACATAAGGCTATCCTGAAAATAAGAGAAGGCCAGGGAGAAAATAACGGTAGAGATGGTTCTTATGTAACCACACATCTCTCTTTTATGAATTAATCCCTATGTTTCCAATATATTAGCTTTAAAAGTGATATGTTTTTGTATAAATATTATACCCTGTAAGCTTCGCGCCAAATGCACAGAATATTTTTCTATTTTTTTTTTGTCAACAGTTTTACACATGCAGGTGACTAACACCCCAGCCCCAAACAGGTGCAGGGGAAGCATGATAATCATCGAATAATAAGCATGCACCCCCCCCCCCCCCCCCTTATTGCTCAAACGCCTATACATCAGAGCACAACAAGCTTACCTATGTAATAGAGCAAAGGTATTGCAATACCAAAGCAATATTGTGTAGTGTATAAAAGGTGTGCATTGGTAAAACAACTTCCGACAAAAGATGGCTCCACATTTCTGAGGTGTTATGGCACACTTAGTACCCGATATTGCATAGGCCCCAGATGTTCTAGATACATCCCTTCCCAGCCTCAACACAAGTTATTCTAATCATTCAGCCTGTGAGTAACCAATGTACTATTGTAGTGTTACATTTTTTTTCAGATAGTTACGCTGCATGCTCTTTCTGGATCTTGTTGAACATGATGATTATTTTTTTTCTCTTTCAATATATTTTTTTTTTGTTCACTATTTTATCTTTAAGCGCAGTTGCTCTTCTGTTTTTTTTTTGTTTTTTTTTTAACCAAACATTTCTGCATATGGGTAATCACAGAGAAATAAACTTAAATCCACTTAAATAGACTGGCTTCAAGAGGGCTAATATTATTATTATTAATATTCTCATTATGATATACTGTATATAAAGCAGCGTCTTACTTAGGCTGAGCGCACCTGATATCTTGACATTAAACATGCTTTTAGAGAGCAGCAGTTGAGAAGTGCTGAAATTCAGACACTTATACACTTATAATCCTTTTGTGCTGTAATAGCCAACCAGCCGGTTATATATTGTGCAGGCTTCTACTTCTGGGATAGGTTTTAAATTTAACCAAAATAAAATGTTTAATTGAAAAACTGATGATCATAAAGTGCTTTCGTTCTGGTACTGAGCCAAACTGTCCGTGGTCTAGTTTAGTGGCTTCAAGTTTGTGCTGATAATCACTAGAAGCTCACATGGAAGTTTGGAAAATGATGTAGCATTTAAAGATACACAGATTCACTCAGATATTTGCTATATAAATATATATATATATATATATATATATATATATATATTTTATAATTTTTTAAACAATAGAGAGGCATTTTTACTTTGTGTGAAGCAGAGACCTGTGTAAACCAAATTAAAAAAATAATACCGTATATTAATCAATTGTAAGTGTTTCTAAATGCATCAGTATTTCAGCAATATGTCCAATGGATATCTTCTGCCTAGTATTGTTCCCCTTTAGCTCTCTTTTTTTAAGGTTTCCAAAACCCTGGATAAAATAGGAGATAAAACCTGATTAAAAAGCAGGGAAACCATCAAAGACAGTCATTCGCCTAAACTTGGAAAATGTACAAACAGAAAAAAAACATGTAAATGGGTCTGTGGTGCCAGTTATAACATCACATGTGGACTGATATGCAAATGGACTATTCTCATTATTTTCCAATGTCTACATCCCCAGAATGAACAAGGTTTAGATATCCCTTTAAATGGGTTCACATGAGAAGATATAAATAGCTCATTGGCCGGCTTTTTATAGAATGTGTCGGCCGATAAGATCCATTCAGCCCTCCTCGTCTGCCGATATCCCCACCTGCTGGAAAGTCTCCAGGCATTTAGCCTTGAATTATGTTCAGGTCATGTAAACCCCTTCATTACCGCTTCTGCTTGAAGGGGACTCCATGCATCCACCACCTTCTCAGTAAAGTAATACTGTTAAACCTCTCTGATCCTCCAAGTTCAGACTGTCCCCTGTACTGGCTGTGTAATATAACTGTCTGCATTACGATGATGATTCTGTTTTATGTATTTACATTATTATATTCCCTCTTTCACGCCTTTCTTCCAAGCTGCGCATGTTATAATCCTTTAACCTTAACTGATACTTTTTATCTTGTAAAGTACAAACCCTTTTAGTGGCTGAGGTCTGTACTCCCTCTAATAATATCAATAACTATAGTCTTATTATCTAGATTTCTTTACATATTAATTTAGCAAACGAGTCAACCTACACAGCCTCAGGAATATAGAAATGTGTTTAAATGCAGGTTGACATTAAAAAAAGGTAAAATATATTTCCACACTTGTATAACCTCTAAATCACACTTTCTGAATCGTTACCATTCCCTTGGTATTAATTTGAA
Organism: Pelodytes ibericus; assembly: GCA_036172795.1. Classification (NCBI taxonomy): domain Eukaryota; kingdom Metazoa; phylum Chordata; class Amphibia; order Anura; family Pelodytidae; genus Pelodytes; species Pelodytes ibericus. The sequence continues at coordinate 6,362,960 of CM069864.1, read as the reverse complement.
TCGACCTTACTGTAACACAGTGGGGTATCTTGGTTTTGTGGTGCCCTAGGCAGACAAAATTAAGGCACCCCCCCCCCCCCACCCACGTTGCACACCTAAAACATGCCCCATCACCCACATTGCATACACACTAAATGCCCCATCACCCCCATTACATGCCACTATCACCCTCATTACATACCCCCACCACGTCCATTTCATGCCCTCATCACCCGATTAATTGGAAGGAGCTAAAGCTTTCTGAACGGTAGGGGAGGGAGCGAAAATGTTTGAAGCACCAGAAGTGTGCTTTACCACCCTCTGGCAAAGTGCCGCCCTAGGCGAGTGCCTTGTTTGCCTTGTGGAAGATACACTACTGCCGTAACGCCTCCTACTTCTTCGCTCTTTATGTTGTGCCAGTTTTTAGGGGCACAAATAACTTTTACATTGAGGCTTCTTCCACTGTTGACTCATGGGAAATGTAGTTCTCATTGATTCTGCTGTAGGTTAAAAGCCTCCATCGTGCGCCAGATCAGCGCACACACCGTTCACCGTTGGGCATCTTCCGAATTGCATTGCCGATACAGACTGCGTGAGAAATGCAATTCGAATGCCACGTTCGGCCTTTTGGTTCTCATTTGTGTCGGTGTCACAACTGAGCCAAGGGGGTCAGGAATCAAAGTAGGAGGGTCTTGGAACTCAGAATGCAATAAATAAATAAGTCCCCCCCCCAAAAATAAATAAATAAATAAAATAAAACTAAGTTAAATTAAGTTAATTATTGACACTGAGTAAAAAAAAAAAAAGTTTAGTTGTCCTTTTAAGCCTGTCAAGGTGAAACGCGTGAGACTATATTTCTGTTTTTTTTGCTTTTATTATTTGGAATTTAAAGTTCTACGTGTGTTTATTGTGAGCCACATACCCCCCCCCCCCCCCCCGCATAGTTTTATGTTGTTCATTGGTTAATCTGCCTCCTTTTTATGATCACTAACTCCGGTACAAATTAATATCCTTAAGTACTAGTATCTAGTATTCAGTCAAAGTGTATATCTCTTTACATTATGTATGCCGCTGTGACTTAACTGCCAGCACCACGGGAATCGGAGAGCTTCACTGTTACCAGTACGGCTGCCGTATCTGTATTCTGTATCTGTTCCAGTACTCTATTCAAGCGGGGCTGTCATTTATTGATTCATGGTATCACGTCCCACGATGGAACACAACTAGGTTTGTTACTACAAACCGCTGGGCCTCAGAGCAGATTCTGCTGTTACCCCCCCACCTCTTGTGATGTCGCTGCTCGAAGGCTTTCACCATACCGAGCTCTGTTTCCAAGGAAACAAATAAAAAAAGGGGGCTGTGAGCCAAGATTCGATCAGGCAGGGAGCAGGACGTTGGCTGACCTAACTGGAGATGAACGTCTAGTGGAGCTATGCCTCGTAGCAGCTGTATCCCTTGCTACTCTATGCCATAGGGTGCAACTTTAAATAGAATATCTGTAATTCCTAGCTCTGTGCTGTAGGATAATCTGTAGCAAGTTTTTGTTTTTTTTCCTGTCTGCCGTGTCTGGGTTCTCAGCAGATGGACTGGTGGACCTTCCTAATGGAACGTTTAGGATTCAAGATGGCTTCACGTGTGAACGAGCCTGCGTGGCCTCCCGAGCTTTCAAAGACAAATATCTCAACTAGCCCTTCTCCTTTATAGGAAAAAGCTAAATAGCCTAGTCATCCGCAAAATACACCGCAGAAGTAGGGTGTCCCGATACTGTGACTAATTAAGTCTTCTAATCACTGCTTAAAAAAAAAAATCTGGGAAACTCATTATTTCCTATTGACACATTGCTCCAAGAAGTCATTTTGTATTCTGTTTGTGGTGCTGTGTGAAGTATCTGGCTTATCTGTAGATCATCACTAATTTCATGCCTATTCTGCAATCCATGATCTCTTATAAGTGTTGTAAGAGTTACTATCACCGGTAATTCTAGATATTACTGACATTTATGTGTAGTAGAGAGATGTTGCCATTCAAGGACAGGGTTAGAGAGAAGCTACCATTAAATGTGCTGATTAGTGGTAATTAGTCTTCACTAGCATTTTCAGGTGATTAAAGTACGGACCAAACGAAAAATAAAAATGGCACATTGTTAAAACACACCAAGGCAGTGAAAATTGCTAACTGTAAATGTTTGTCAAATTCTGGACATGTTACATTTTAAAGGGCAGTACCAATTACAGTTTCCTAAAAAACGGCAAATAAACCGCGTTATTCCTGCCTGTCTCCCCAAGCCCTTCTTGTTGTGTTTGATTACAGCACACAGAGCTGAGCTGAGACCCCCACACCCCCTACATTTCAAGCACTTGAAACCAGAAAAGAGGCTGATTCCACAGTTTGTAACAGCAGATTCTTAGAAGGAAGAAATTAACCCCACAGGAAGCCAACCCACTTCCTGTGCGCTCCCATCTCAATGATGGCTCTGAATTCAGCCCCGGTGAAATTATTTTCAATGTAACACTACAGGAGAACTAAAAATGGTTTGAAAGTAAAAATAAGTGCCTTTCACAAATATTAAACAAATGTATAACGAATTGGGACATAAGGAAAGTGACACTGTCCATTTAGGGAAATTTTGGGCAATTGTGGTATGCTCCTTTCTTGAAGATTGGAATACATTTAATGAAAAGCATTAATATTATTTAAAGGGTTGTTAAACTGCATACTTAGTAATTATCAGTGCTGTGTAAACATGCTACTTAGCATTAAGGCTTTTTTTTCTCGCAAGTCTCGAGGTTTACATTTTTGGTCATTCTCCCTTTATATTTGGGGAGCTACAGATATGTAGCTGTATGAATTTTCCTGCTGTATACCTCTAACACCTTCCGTAAAAACAAAGCACAAAATCATTTAACATGTAGAAGAAAAGGAAATGCTAATCCATATCAGTTTATTTCTCCCAAGTTATTTCGGACTGCTGTGAGAATATGGATGGTTTTCGTAAGGTTGGTAGAAGCGTTCAGTTTAACTTTCCTGTTACTGTCTAGGCAGGGATCATTAGACTGTGATCTTATATCTCAGAAAAGAATACATATATGTAGTGTGTATGTTTGTGCACACTTCAGGGTCCATACACATAGATTAGAGTATCAGGGAGGAGGGAGCTTAGTCTCCGGGGGTCATGGAACTACATACCAAATATATTTGGAATTAGACGATGTCAGGAAAGTTACATGAATTAAAGGACAACTGTTGGTAAATATGAAGTTCTGTTTAATTGAAATATTGCACCAAATGTAGACATTTTGAAAATAAATTATTTATTAAACTAATTGTATCATCTTTGCTCTGTATAGCTCTATCAAGGGGGCGGCCATGGCGGTTTAGAATCTTTGCTCTGTATGACACTATCAGGGGACGGACATGTTTAGAATATTTGCTCTGTATAGCTCTATCAGGGGGCGGACATGTTGCTTAGAATCTTTGCTCTGTATAGCTCTATCAGGGGGCGGACATGTTGTTTAGAATCTTTGCTCTGTATAGCTCTATCAAGGAAGGGGGCTATGGCGGTTTAGAATCTTTGCTCTGTATAACACTATCAGGGGCGGACATGTTGTTTAGAATCTTTGCTCTGTATAGCTCTATCAGAGGGTGGACATGTTTTTTAGAATCTTTGCTCTATATAACACTATCAGGGGCGGACATGTTGTTTAGAATCTTTGCTCTGTATAGCTCTATCAGGGAAGGGGGTTATGGCGGTTTAGAATCTTTGCTCTATATAACACTATCAGGGGGAGGACATGTTGTTTAGAATATTTGCTCTGTATAGCTCTATCAGGGGGCGGACATGTTGTTTAGAATCTTTGCTCTGTATAGCTCTATCAGGGGGAGGACATGTTGTTTAGAATCTTTGCTCTGTATAGCTCTATCAGGGGGAGGACATGTTGTTTTGAATCTTTGCTCTGTATAGCTCTATCAGGGGGAGGACATGTTGTTTAGAATCTTTGCTCTGTATAGCTCTATCAGGGGGAGGACATGTTGTTTTGAATCTTTGCTCTGTATAGCTCTATCAGGGGGCGGACGTTGTTTAGAATCTTTGCTATGTATAGCGCTATCAGGGGGTGGACATGTTGTTTTTTAGAATCTGTGCTCTATATAACTCTATCAGGGGGGCGGACATGTTATTTAGAATCTTTGCTCTGTATAGCTCTATCAGGGGAGGACATGTTGTTTAGAATCTTTGCTCTGTATAGCTCTATCATGGGCGCACATGTCGGTCTAGAATCTTGGGTTGGATAAAGGAAGATCTGACATAGATAAAGCTACACAAGAAAAAAGGGCTCAATAAGGTACTTTATTTGTATTCTTTAATGCCGGGACAGACACAATGCTGCCTGTGCACAGTGCTGAGCATACTGTACATAGACAGTATTAATGCCGGGACAGACACAATGCTGCTTTCGCGCAGTGCTGAGCATACTGTACATAGACAGTATTAATGCCGGGACAGACACAATGCTGCCTGCGCGCACTGCTAAGCATACTGTACATAGACATAGTTAATGCCGGGACAGGCACAATGCTGCCTGTGCGTAGTGCTGAGCATACTGTACATAGACAGTATTAATACCCGGACAGACACAATGCTGCCATGCTCAGCGCAGGGTGTAGACACACATACAATCACTTTCTGTGCAGAAATGTGAAACTTTATCTTCAATTTGCAGAATTAATACCTTCTAGGTTCTAGTTAGTGTATATTTCATGGGCTCTAGTCACTATGTATATTTCATGGGCTCTAGTCACTATGTATATTTCATGGGCTCTAGTTACTATGTATATTTCATGGGCTCTTGTCACAGTGTATATTACATGGGCTCTAGTCACTATGTATATTTCATGGGCTCTTGTCACAGTGTATATTACATGGGCTCTAGTCACTATGTATATTTCATGGGCTCTAGTCACTATGTATATTTCATGGGCTCTAGTCACTATGTATATTTCATGGGCTCTAGTCACAGAGTATATTACATGGGCTCTAGTCACAGTGTATATTACATGGGCTCTAGGCACAGTGTATATTACATGGGCTCTAGTCACAATGTATATTACATGGGCTCTAGTCTCAGTGTATATCACATGGGCTCTAGTCACAATGTATATCACATGGGCTCTAGTCACAGTGTATATCACATGGGCTCTAGTCACAGTGTATATCACATGGGCTCTAGTCACAATGTGTATTCCATGGGCTCTAGTCACAATGTGTATTCCATGGGCTCTAGTCACAATGTGTATTCCATGGGCTCTAGTCACAGAGTATATTACATGGGCTCTAGTCACAGTGTATATTCCATGGGCTCTAGTCACAGTGTATATTCCATGGGCTCTAGTCACAGTGTATATTACATGGGCTCTAGTCACAGTGTATATTACATAGCCTCTTGTCACAGTGTATATTACATGGGCTCTAGTCACAGTGTATATTACATGGGCTCTAGTCACAGTGTATATTACATGGGCTCTAGTCACAGTGTATATTACATGGCCTCTTGTCACAGTGTATATTACATGGGCTCTAGTCACAGTGTATATTACATGGGCTCTAGTCACAGTGTGTATTACATGGGCTCTAGTCACAGTGTATATTACATGGGCTCTAGTCACAGTGCATATTACATGGGCTCTAGTCACAGTGTGTATTACATTGGCTCTAGTCACAGTGTATATTACATAGCCTCTAGGCACAGTGTGTATTACATGGGCTCTAGTCACAGTGTATATTACATGGGCTGTAGTCACTATGTGTATTACATGGGCTCTAGTCACAGTGTATATTACATGGGCTCTAGTCACAGTGCATATTACATGTGCTCTAGTCACAGTGTATATTTTACGCAGCACTGGAGACCGTATCTCCAGAAGGATATTGATACTTTGGAGAGAGTTCAGAGAAGGGCTACTAAACTGGTTCATGGGTTGAAGGATAAAACTTACCAGGAAAGGTTAAAGCATCTTAACATGTATAGCTTGGAGGAAAGACGTAACAGGGGGGATATGATAGAAACATTTAAATACATATCAACACAGTAAAGGAAGAGAGTATATTTAAAAGAAGAAAAACGACCACAACTAGAGGACATAGTCTTAAATTAGAGGGGCAACGATTTAAAAGTAATATCAGGAAGTATTACTTTACTGAGAGGGTAGTGGATATATGGAATAGCCTGCCAGCAGAAGTGGTAGAGGTAAACACAGTCAAGGATTTTAAGCATGCGTGGGATAGACACCATGCTATCCTAGCTATAAGACCGGGAACGGGGGACTAATAAAAGTACTCAAAAAAAAAAAAAAAATTGGGCAGACTAGATGGACCGAATGGTTCTTATCTGCCGACACATTCTATGTTTCTATATTAAGTCACAGTGCATATTACATGTGCTCTAGTCACAGTGTATATTACATGGGCTCTAGTCACAGTGTATATTACATGGGCTCTAGTCACAGTGTATATTACATGGGCTCTAGTCACAGTGTATATTACATGGGCTCTAGTCACAGTGTATATTACATGGGCTCTAGTCACAGTGTATATTACATGGGCTCTAGTCACAGTGCATATTACATGGGCTCTAGTCACAGTGCATATTACATGGGCTCTAGTCACAGTGCATATTACATGGGCTCTAGTCACAGTGTACCTGATAACTTTCTGTTGTTGCATCCCTCCAAAAAGTCCCATGTAATCCTTCAATATTCCCCCGATGACGGCAGTGTTACAACTGAGACAAATGAGTGGTGTTGGTATAATGCATCACTCCACTCAGTTAGTATCCAATTTTCAGGTGCCCCTCCCTCCAGAGATAGGAGATTTCCATTGGTCACTAGAGGTACATCAACTGGACAGGTCTTATGCACAGACTCCAATGCCCAATCAGAAAGCTGATTGTCAGTGGTCTGGCTTTCTTTCTCCACATTGTCAGTGGCCTGGCTCTCTTCCTCCTCACTTTCAGTGGTCTGGCTCTCTTCCGCCTCATTGTCAGTGCCCTGGCTCCCTTCCGCCTCATTGTCAGTGCCCTGGCTCCCTTCCTCCTCATTGTCAGTGGCCTGGCTCCCTTCCTCCTCATTGTCAGTGCCCTGGCTCCCTTCCTCCTTATTGTCAGTGGCCTGGCTATCTTCCTCCTCATTGTCAGTGGCCTGGCTCTCTTCCTCCTCATTTTCAGTGGCCTGGCTCCCTTCCTCCTCATTGTCAGTGGCCTGGCTCCCTTCCTCCTCATTGTCAGTGGCCTGGCTCCCTTCCTCCTCATTGTCAGTGGCCTGGCTCCCTTCCTCCTCATTGTCAGTGGCCTGGCTCCCTTCCTCCTCATTGTCAGTGCCCTGGCTCCCTTCCTCCTCATTGTCAGTGGCCTGGCTCTCTTCCTCCTCATTGTCAGTGGCTTGGCTCTCTTCCTCCTCATTGTCAGTGGCCTGCCTCTCTTCCTCCTCATTGTCAGTGGCCTGCCTCTCTTCCTCCTCATTGTCAGTGGCCTGGCTCCCTTCCTCCTCATTGTCAGTGGCCTGGCTCCCTTCCTCCTTATTGTCAGTGGCCTGGCTATCTTCCTCCTCATTGTCAGTGGCCTGGCTCTCTTCCTCCTCATTTTCAGTGGCCTGGCTCCCTTCCTCCTCATTGTCAGTGGCCTGGCTCCCTTCCTCCTCATTGTCAGTGGCCTGGCTCCCTTCCTCCTCATTGTCAGTGGCCTGGCTCCCTTCCTCCTCACTGTCAGTGGCCTGGCTCCCTTCCTCCTCATTGTCAGTGGCCTGGCTCTCTTCCTCCTCATTGTCAGTGGCCTGGCTCCCTTCCTCCTCATTGTCAGTGGCCTGGCTCCCTTCCTCCTCATTGTCAGTGGCCTGGCTCCCTTCCTCCTCATTGTCAGTGGCCTGGCTCCCTTCCTCCTCATTGTCAGTGGCCTGGCTCCCTTCCTCCTCATTGTCAGTGGCCTGGCTCCCTTCCTCCTCATTGTCAGTGGCCTGGCTCCCTTCCTCCTCATTGTCAGTGGCCTGGCTCCCTTCCTCCTCATTGTCAGTGGCCTGGCTCCCTTCCTCCTCATTGTCAGTGGCCTGGCTCTCTTCCTCCCCATTGTCAGTGGCCAGACTTGTTTCCTTCTTATTGTCTGTGGCCTGGTTCTTGTCCTTCTCATTGTCAGTGGCCTGGTTCTTGTCCTTCTCATTGTCAGTGGCCTGGCCGTTCTCCTATTGCTCTTGCTTTGACAATGCAGAAAAACCAACGGATATTCTATAATCCTATATACTCCTATAATCGCTAGTGGCGGCCTGCTATAGACAAACAGAGGAGGAGTTTGTGCACAAGGCGGCCCCAGTTGGTGTACCTCTGGTTTAGTGATTGTTACGGTTACTCCCAGGCTAGCTGGAAGCTGGACCGCTAGAAAGTCTGGATCCCAGTTTAGAGAGAGAGAGAAGCCACTTTGTTTCGATATCCAGATGGATCTTGTCAGTGTAGATCAATCCCACTAGCTATTTTACAGCTAGGATACTCTTTCCCCACAAAACGAGTCAAGGCTGCGATTTGAGGGTCAAACAAGAACTGACCAGAGCTGTTTAATGATTTAGAAACACAGAATATAACCAGATTAGACAAAGGAACTATAACAGGATTAAAGTTTAACCTAAGGACATACAAAGGGAAATCCTGCCTCACACCTTTCAGGATACAAAGGTGTCAAGTTCAGATACACACAGGAAACTAAATGACTTACATAAGACAATGGGAAATGTGACAAGAATTACAGGGATTAAAGGATAGGATCCAATCTTAACTTGGGGAAAGCACAGTGAATAGGACAAAGACTTGGATCCTAGTAATTACAGTACATTCCTCTGCTTGGGAGATAATTGAGTTAACCTTTTGTATCAGCTCAATTATCTCCAAGCTAAAATATACAGGTTTTATACAATATTAATAACTTTCAAAATATGCATCACATTCACATAAAACATACATTTTCAGAATCAGCATACTTTAAATAGGAACATAACTAAAAATCAAACAATTCCATCCAGAAGATCAAAAGTTGGCTTTTTGGGCATTTTTAAAGGGCCACACACCCCAGGGCCATAGTCACAGGGGAGGAGGCTGGCAAACAGGCCTCTCCAGGACCAAGTGGCGAAGAGCACTTCGTCACAGTGATATATTGTACCACTTAGCTGTCTTTTTTGTTGTAACATTACCGTCATCGGAGAAATATCGGAGGCTTACAGGTGATTTTTACTAAAATGGAGCATATATCACAATAGAGCCTTTTCAAGCCCTACTTTTGCCGGTACATGTATCGATTTGAACCACAAGGAACATTGAGATACTTTCTAGCATTGGAGGCAGGTGCAGGATTTGTTCTGTTCTAAAGTGACATTTTGGGAATTTTGCGACTGAGCACCAGACTGTCTGGTACGGATATTAACTGTCTGTCTCATTTCTTAATGTTGTCACTGTGTATGTCATAGTTTAAATGTAACACTTCCTGTGCTTTGCTGACCCCAAAAAACAGGACTGCCCCACTGAATTCTGGAGTGTTGGAAACTATGCATGGGTGTTCAAGTCTACCGCTGCCGGATTTGAGATAGCTGTCCCCGTGCTACAAGTATTTTAACATATTCTGCTGTGTACATTTATTTTTTTAGTAATTCCATGCCTTTTAGAAGTAATGTCAGCCATAAAATGCACCAGTCTCTAATGCATGACTTTTCAATTGCAATTTTTTTTTTTTTAACCCTCACATAATAATGAGATTCAGCACATAGCGGAAAGATTAAGATTTGCCTCGAAATAATTGAAAATGTCAGATGTTAGCAAAGATGTGAGTCGGTGCTGTCACAAAACTGCGATCCCAGTGCTAATTTCTCTCCCTCTCTCTCTTCTTCTTCTCTGTATGTTTGTCTAGTCCCGGCAGACACCGGAGGGCGAGTTCCTCCCCCTGGATCAACTTGAACTGGATGTAGGTTTTAGTACAGGGGCTGATCAGCTTTTTTTGGTCTCGCCGCTCACTATCTGTCATGTGATTGATTCGAAGAGTCCCTTCTACGACCTGTCTCAGCGCTCCATGCAGACGGAACAGTTTGAAATCGTTGTAATCCTTGAAGGAATTGTGGAAACAACTGGTGAGTCGACATATGTGCGGCAATAGGCTATACCTGTCTAATTATCTGCGTTGAATAGATTTGACGTTACTGTAATATTATATCCATCAAGTTTGGAAATAATAATAATCTGTACTTTATTTTTGATATGCATGTGGCTGGGGGGAAGGGAGACTCGCCACTTTAAATTTCCTAAAGAAACGGTCAAGGGTATGTTTTTGTATGGTTGTGAAACTCAAAAATATAGTTTGGAGTAGCTGATACATTGCACATAATTATACTTTCATATATATTGCAGTTCTCTTGTAATTTTACATTGAAAGTAACTTGAACGGGGCCTTCAAATTCAGTGAGATCAGTGAGAGGGGCCACGTCGGAGATGGGCTACCTCCCTTGGCAGTAATTTCCATGCTCCTCTAAGAAAGTGCGGTCACTAGCCATCACTGTGGAATCAGCATCTCTCTGTTGACCTCAGAGGTTTCAAGTTCTTGGGATGATGAGGTTTCAGCCTGCTCAGTGTGTTGTGATGTAACACAAAAAGGAGGGGTTTGGGATGATAGATAGGACTGTTGCCATGGCAACACGTTATAGGCATTTTTTTTAGGAAGTTCCAACAAATCTGCTTCTTTTACTTCACGTGGTAAAGTTACTTCAAATAATGATGCATTATTTGGATATTTTACCTGTATAATGCTGATTTTCTTTCTACTGAGAAAATAAATATATTTGGGAGCACCCCAATGAGCGCCGTGCCGTAACAGACAGCGGCATATTACCGCCTTGTAGCGGCCATGTTTCGTGGTGTATTTCTGTGTGTCTTGCCTACTCCATCTGTTTTGAATTGTTAGCAATAGATCATTTTATAAGGAAGGATGAAGCTTTCAGATGAAATGTCTACATCAAGTAACTTTGGTTAAATGAACAGAAGGCTTGATACATAGGTGGATGGGTATGCCCAGGCATCTTAGTGAGGGTAATGGTCCTGTGGCAACTGATTTGGGTAAATAATGACACTGTGGTTAGGGATTTGGGTAAATAATGGCACTGTGGTTAGGGATTTGGGTAAAAAATGACACTGTGGTAAGGGATTTGGGGAATAATGACACTGTGGTAAGGGGTTTTGGGGAATAATGACTGTGGTAAGTGATTTGTGGAATAATGACACTGTGGTAAGTGATTTGGGGGAATAATGACACTGTGGTAAGTGATGTGGGGAATAATGACACTGTGGTAAGGGGTTTTGGGGAATAATAACACTGGTAAGTGATTTGGGGAATAATGACACTGGGGTAAGTGATTTGGGGAATAATGACACTGGTAAGTGATTTGGAGAATAATGACACTGTGGTAAGTGATTTGGAGAATAATGACACTGTGGTAAGTGATTTGGGGAATAATGACACTGTGGTAAGTGATTTGGAGAATAATGACACTGTGGTAAGTGATTTGGAGAATAATGACACTGTGGTAAGTGATTTGGGGAATAATGACACTGGGGTAAGTTATTTGGGGAATAATGACACTGTGGTAAGTGATTTGGAGAATAATGACACTGGGGTAAGTTATTATAGAATACCCCTGGATGCACACACTAATAAAATCTGGTTCTCGACCGCCGGTACTTCTATGATGAAACCGGGACCGTTATGATGATACAGGTCCTTCCGGCTTCATCATAAAAGTCCCGGCGGAAGTGACCGGGCAGCAGCGGAGGATGCCTGCGTGTATCGTGCTAACATCCTCCGGCTGTCCCCGCTAGGCACCAGGGATATTTGAGCAGCCGGGCTTCAGACATCCTCCATGTTGCCCGACACTTCCGTCTATTATGATGGACCGGCTGTCCGTCATAAATGACGGAAATGTTGGGCAGCATGGAGGATGTCTGCACGTATCGTGCAGACATCCCCCAGCTGCCCCCACTAGCCACCAGGGAGAGACAAGGTGAGGGAGGAAGCGGGGAAGAGAGAGACGGGGGCAGAGAGAGAAAAGGGGAGGGAGGGGGGAAGAGAGAGGCAAGGGGGGGCAAAGAGAGACAAGGTGGGAGGGGGGGCAGAGAGAGACAAGGTGGGAGGGAGGGGGAGAGAGAGAGAAAAGGAGGGAGGGAGGTGGAGAGAGAAAGAAAAGTTTGGGGGGAGGGAGAGACAACATGGGAGGGAGGGGGAGAGAAATAACACTGGGGGGAGAGAGAGATTAAAGCTAGGGGAGGGGGAGAGAGAGGCAGCATTGGCACATAAAAGGAAATAAAAACAAGAAATGCATTTTTTAAAATCAATTTTTATTAAATATTTGAAAGCAATTTACATGTGAATATAAACAAATTAAACTTTTTTCCGGTATATGTCTGCTCTGTACAGACTCCTGTGTAATATATGTATGCACACATTGCAAGTATAGTTATCATTCACCTGGTATTATTATAGGTCTGCTCTGTAAAGACTCCTGTGTAATATATGTATGCACACACTGCAAGTATAGTTATCATTCACCTGGTATTATTATATGTCTGCTCTGTACAGACTCCTGTGTAATATATGTATGCACACATTGCAAGTATAGTTATCATTCACCTGGTATTATTATATGTCTGCTCTGTACAGACTCCTGTGTAATATATGTTTGCACACATAGCAAGTATAGTTATCATTCACCTGGTATTATTATATGTCTGCTCTGTACAGGCTCCTGTGTAATATATGTATGCACACACTGCAAGTATGGTTATCATTCACCTGGTATTATTATATGTGTGCTCTGTACAGGCTCCTGTGTAATATATGTATGCACACACTGCAAGTATAGTTATCATTCACCTGGTATTATTATATGTCTGCTCTGTACAGGCTCCTGTGTAATATATGTATGCACACATTGCAAGTATAGTTATCATTCACCTAGTATTATTATATGTCTGCTCTGTACAGACTCCTGTGTAATAAATGTATGCACACACTGCAAGTATAGTTATCATTCACCTGGTATTATTATATGTCTGCTCTGTGCAGGCTCCTGTGTAATATATGTATGCACACATTGCAAGTATAGTTATCATTCACCTGGTATTATGATATGTCTGCTCTGTGCAGGCTCCTGTGTAATATATGTATGCACACACTGCAAGTATAGTTATCATTCACCTGGTATTATTATATGTCTGCTCTGTACAGACTCCTGTGTAATATATGTATGCACACATAGCAAGTATAGTTATCATTCACCTGGTATTATTATATGTGTGCTCCGTACAGGTTCCTGTGTAATATATGTATGCACACACTGCAAGTATAGTTATCATTCACCTGGTATTATTATATGTCTGCTCTGTACAGACTCCTATGTAATATATGTATGCACACACTGCAAGTATAGTTATCATTCACCTAGTATTATTATATGTCTGCTCTGTACAGACTCCTGTGTAATATATGTATGCACACATAGCAAGTATAGTTATCATTCACCTGGTATTATTATATGTGTGCTCTGTACAGACTCCTGTGTAATATATGTATGCACACATAGCAAGTATAGTTATCATTCACCTGGTATTATTATATGTCTGCTCTGTACAGACTTCTGTGTAATATATGTGCACACACTGCAGGTATAGTTATTATTTATGATACCTTTGATTGCTTTATGAATTACATCTTTATTTAGAATAGAGAGATTCAAATCTTGTTGAAAGACATACATTTGTATAGTTGTTTAGCTGCCATATAAAAGGTAGGTCATTATCTAGTCAGACTTATATATATATATTTGTCCATGAATAAAACCTGTGATGTATGTATCATAAACCCCCAGCCCAAAACATCCACTAATACTAAGTGCAAAGAATAACTAGAAGACATATAATACTAGTGATACCTGGGTCTTTGATTCATCTCTCATTGTGCTATGTTATTAGAAATTAAATGTTGAATTAATGTATTGGCAAGTGACTGTTCGTAAAGGATTTGTGATCTATCATTAACACAGCAGATATGAGAAAACGGAGTAGTAATTTGAGTGCTTAATAGAGAAGTATTTCTTAATAAGGGAGCTGGATATTCCTAACAAGATCATCTTTTTCTCTAATACTTGAATGGGTTGTAATGAATCAGATGAAACTTACTCATCACACTGTTACTGCTGATAATCTGTAGATTCAAGTATTTAGCAGGTAAAATGCTATATTTAAAACTAATTTTGGGAGACAGTAATTTGAGCATAATAAGTCTAAACAATCGAGGGCTAAATATAGATCTTTAGAGCATTAATTCCTAAAAAAAAAAATCCCAGGATCTTAAAGGGACACTAAACGTTTGTTTTCACTTGTGCTTCTAATATAGAAGCACAAGTGAAAAGTTTAATTGTCCCTTTTGATAGTACACCGACAGCGGCCATGTTTCCATAGGAAGCAGCCAGCCTTATGGTCGGCGACCAGCTCTCTCGTTGCTAGCGCTAGAGAGAGACCCTCGTTTTTGGATGGGATCAGCAGGGGGGGCTTAACTAGGTCCCCCTGTTGATTTCATGCAAAAATTAGGGTCTCTATCTGTGCTAGCAACGAGAGACCCTCACTTTTGGACGTTAGAGTAGGGCGAGCCCTCGCTCTGATTGGCTGTGCACGTGCTGACATTTGTCAGCAAGCGACAACCAGGAACTGCTGTGTCTCGCATGCGAGATAGTAACCCGCGTGTATCTATTAAGATACACACCGGGTTTACTTAAATGTCTCGGGACATGTTTTGTTTAAGGGTTAAACAATGTTTAATGCTCCTTTACAGGGATACTCACACCCAAAAAATGAAAAGGGTTTATTTTTTTTATTTTGCATTGTCGATGTCAGATATGTTTTTTGTTTTTATTATGTGAATTTATTTTATTAAATATTTTACAAAAACAACTGTGACTGGGCGCTGGCATTTTGTGAAGTATAGTTTTTTTGGGTGCCACCCCCCCTAGACTTTACAGCACTAGTATGTCACTTTGGGGCTGGGGACACAGAATGCAGTCTATAAGTCAGAATTTTGATCATAGACTTGCATTGAATGGGAGGGTAATGTAACTATTACATCACAAGGTTTGGTCAGGTCAGTCTCCCCTCTTTGTGTTTTACACAGCCACCTAGTCCTGCATATACTGAATACACAGGAGCCAGTTAGAGAGCAGGGGATTATCTTATGACATCATCATGCAGGCTTTGGCCACAGTTGTAAATTGAGACTAGCTGGAGTGTTGCATAATGAGTAAAGTTCTCAAAATGGATGCTGGAGATAAACACCAACATTTATTTTTACTTTTATATGCAATTAATTCAAACGGTGGCATATATATTATGTATGTGTTTGTTTTAAATGCACATGTAATCTAGTTACATTTTATGTAAGCGATAGTGTCCCTTTAACAGGAAATAACTTGTCCACAAGCTGTGAATGAACTACAGTTATCATGAGCCTTTGCCAGTCTTTGGACTATAACACTATGGAATTTGAGATGTATTCACCCAAATGTATTTATTATTGGCTATGTCAAGTTAGCCTAAGCTGGAATGTTCAAACAGTCCGAATGGATACCCCTGAAATGTCCCTTTTTAAGTGGGAAAGTCTGAATTCTGGGCAGCTTCCAAGGCACACACTAAGTATCGTGCATTGAGGATGGGGCATATTGGGAGATATGTGAACGATGCTGCAGCCTACATAACCAAAGTGTAACAGACAGTATCCTACTTTTGATGCAAATGTATTGCATTTTTTTTTTTTCATTTTAAATATGAACATTAAAACTGGAATGTTTCAGTAACTGTAACTCCGAGATATTCTGTAATTTTTAATGCAGCATACAATGTCCAGGAATCAAAGCTCATGTTTAAACAGACATTTGTGGACAGATTTGGTGTCCACCCCCTGCATTGCAAAACATAACAAATAAATGGATTAATTATGTTTTCCAGAATAGATCTCTGCATGTCTCATATTGCACATATGCTTCTACTATAATATGTAGACAGATCAAAGTGAATTCAACAGGTACCATGCAGATCATCAAATCCACTCCCAAAAAAGTCACAGACACAGAACTGTTATAACTGCCTAACAAAATCATATGCAATACAATCAGTAGTAAAACAATTAGAGAGAGGGGATCTTTAAACAGACAAATTTAATCTATGGACTGAATCTAGAACAATTGGCAGTGCTTTAAACAAAGTTGCCAAATAACAAGCGAATTCCAGGAATAAATGCACATTACTGGTAATAAAAATAAAAATAAAAAGTGCACAGCGCTTAAAAATAAGAAATAAAGTGATAATAATATAATGTGTCAAAAAAGAAAAATATAAATACCCCTTACATCAAATGGAAAATGTGGAAGTGAAGTAGAGGTAATAATAATAATAAAAATAATAAAAACAGTATAATATGCACACAAACAGACAAGAAACCAAAATGGAGAGAAGTCTCCCAAACCTGTGGAGGGAGGGTCTCCACTAGACAAACAAGTTAGTTAGTCTTAGGGGTGTGGTGATCTGTACCGCTGCAAGAGAAAAAAAAAATATTATAAAAAGAGGGGAGACGGCGCTTAAAAGACAAACTCAAGACAAGAATATACTATGTAAAATACAAATTTATTACAAATCACAAAACAAAAAAATTAAATGTGTCTACATATAAAACAGAAAAGGCCAGTGCCACTATAAAATGTAATAGGAAGCTGGTCACAAGGACACAATATAAAATAGCATTAAAAAAACTCAATAATATAAAATACAAAAAAAAGGGGGAAAGGATGGTACATACAAAGAAAACCTTTACCCACTGATTTTAGTTCACCTGGCCAGGTGTTTTTTTGCACATACCCAACAAAAAGCGATGTTGCGCTCACACTCAAATACACCCCACAGGACGCGTTTTGTAAAAACTTCTTCGGCTGGTGGGGCGTCAGTGCATTTGTTGATGTATTATGTTTTCATTGTTCAGATAAACAGGTCCTCTTGTATTGTAAACAGCAGCAGGAAAGGGTGAATACACCAAACAATAATGTCATAAAAAAGGGACTCCAACACCTAAGTACTGTTGGCATTGTCAGTGTAGATAATACAAAATTGTCAATACATTGCGTTGTCAGAATTGCAAGTAAATGTATAGATAAAGAGAAAACCGTGCTTCACAATGTTTCTCTTGTGTCTCCTGTTTATGACATCACTCTGTGACTAGATATGCAAATCATACGTCACCCATTGAAAGTACTTCAAGTTGCAAGATGATGTCATAAACAGGAGACTCCACACATTTGAAACAATGTAGAGATAATGATTATTTTTTATTTCCTACCTATATCATATTTAGGTGATGGAGTTTCTCCAAGTGACACCTTTCCTTCCAGTTCTGCTGTTTCAATGAATACATATCTTATTATGCTCAGCATTAGCACCATACATTGGATTTAGTTCATGGGGTTTACATGTTGGGAGAATATCAGCCCATGTCTTTCTCTATAAGCTTGCCTACGTGGGCAAACTATGGAAATAAAGGTCCCCAACTCGACTTAAACTCTCCAGGAGTACAGGACTAAAGTAGCCCTATTAGTCCATTCGACCCTGGCACTTAAGTCACAGTTTCCAGCCATTCGAAGTGTCAGTCACGACTCTTATTCCGTCGATTTTTCCTACAGTCGTCATACAAATTTCCTGCTTTTCTTTCTGACTGACGTCTGACAGTTCAGCATGTTCCCAATCACTGCGATGACCGTGGTTTTTAGAAAGCAATTGTCTATCTGCCGATATTTCTCACCAGGACAGTATACCAGTGTCCTGAAATAAGACACACGTGTTAGCCTTGCTGACAACCAAGGAATTTGGTGCAAAACCTACGCTTAGCTCGATACAGCCCAGTACGTCTCTCACCTTGAAGGTGTTTCTTCTGCAATACTGAAGATTTAATGCTCGTTTTTTTTATACTGCATTCAAATGATTCAGTGAAGAGTGTACAGTGTGATTCGGAAGAGCAAGCAGTGTGACCTCTGGGGCTAAAAGACTCTAATATACTATACTGCTCAAAATCTCTCATTGCTTAATGAACACCGAGCGAGCCACAGAGCTGGATGTTTAAAACCCACTTATAGCAGTTTTCAACTCCTATCATGTCAGCCAACAGCTTGTAACCGCACTCAGGTGCTAGCTGCAGGGTCCCATTCCCTGCTCGATTGATGCTGTGCCCCTTTTTTTCAAAGCTTAGACCAAATCCGTAAAGGGCCTCTGTCACCCAAGCAGTGTTTGCAGGGTGAATTTAGAGTCAAAATAAGTATCTATATATTGGTGTACATGTACAAAAGGGACATATACCTCACTGAGTGATCTCTCAATGTATAACGATTCAGGAGCTTGTCAGGGGTCCCTGCTAGGTAGTAATTACCCGCCCACCGATGTGTCAGGATGTAAAAAGGACACAGTCTTCTATATTTATAAAAGAAATGCATTGCGCCATTTTCCTTTAACCCCGTGTAAGCTTTTTTAAACCAGTGTCTCATGTAACTGTACATACGCTGTTGATTACATTTATTTGTTTCATATTTAACATATAAATCAGCATTATCATTTTTCAGGGAGCTAAATCAAGTGAAACAGATGTAAAACTCATTATAATGAAGACAGATGTAGACTTTTTTTCTCCAGCCATCTGCCTCACCTCACATTCAGATGCCAAACTCTCCACTCTAGCAAGCCATTTGCATACAAGGTTGGGCTGATGATGCCTTGAGGGGGATGTTTGATTGGCTAAGCAAGCATTTGTCTCTTATACAAAGTAGGACTTTTTTTTTGTGGGCCAGGATACCTGTATCATCTGTCTTCTTGTCTTCAAGCCCATTTGCACATTCAGCAAGTTGGGCCCTTTTTGGGCCCTGTCTGAAATTGTCATAGCTGTGCCTATGGGCTCCAGTGCATACCTGGCAATTGTTCTGTCAGCGGAATGTTCGCGATTTGGCACCACTCCTCTGCGATCCTGTTTTTCATTCTCGGCAGATGGATCGGAGAGACTGAATGCCGTGCAGTAGAGCTATCTCTTTGAGCGGCAGCGGATTAGACACAACTGAAAATGAGAGAAATCTCAATGTATGTTACCTAATAAGACACCTTGTAAATAAGTTAAATTAAAAAAAATTGGTTGGACGTGGGGTCTACTTAGCAGCATGTGTGGAGGAGCAGAGACGGTGTTGTGCTGGGAAACGAGAAATGTTAGAGAACTTAATTATCTAGATCTTTCTTAGTTGTCCAGATAAAATAATTTTTATCTGGCGGAAGTACGTGACTCATGTAGATGGCACTTGAATGGTAATGGTCACCTTAATTCAGCTAACGCAATATTATGTATCGGCCAAACAATCTTGGTGATGCCCCAACAATAGCCACTCCATCTGTCACTTTCCTAAGTCAAAAATGTCCCTCTTTAACCATTTGGAATGCTAAGGTCTGGATGAACTGGTGGAACCTGCAATACTGAGAGAAGAAGACTCTAGGTGGAAGACTCAACATTGTAATAACACAAGTACGTTCTGTGGCTAAAGCACAGGAGTACTGCTGTGACTTTACAAAAATTTTGTTGAAGTAAACAGATGACCCATGCATGGCCATCGTCTCCTGCTGGCACATAAATCTTTGTCTGTGTAGAGCAGATAATTGCATGTCAGATCCCAAAAAACGTATCCGCTAACTAGCCCAGGTTTGTAAGATTGAAGATGCTATTTTATTGGGAAGCATCTCCAGGATCCCTCATTCCTGTTGTTAACTAACAAACACATCAGTACAAATAGAAGTATTAATTTGGCCTCCCTGCTACCAGCATCCCCGAAGCCGAATGCTCATTCATTGTACATACAGATGCCAGCTTTTTAATCAGACACAAGATTCTCAGATATGGTGCGAGCGGGGCTCTTTTCTAGAACAAACCCTTATGTTTTTTAATATCCTTTCTGTTTCCAGTTTAAGTTGTGCAGTCTGCTCAATGTGTTTTAAACTTGCCATATAAATCACGTTATCGGTTTATATTCCATACCGTTTTCTCCACCTCCCATCCTCCAGGTGTTTGGCTTTGCAGCTTTGGAAGCACAGAATGTTCTTTCTGTGGATTAAATCTCTTGTGGTCTAATTGCAGCTATTTTTACCATTTCAAAGCGTTTGCTAAATGCGGTGATCAAACAAATAATATTTCACTTTTTTTTCACAGAATCCAAATTGGCTAATTACTTAATATGTATTTTAAAAGCACCTGTTATAATCGTGTAGTCAGTTTTAATTTGTTTTTATTTAAATACCTATGTTGGAAATAAGGGAAAAGAATAATTTGCCTGGGTGCCACCCAATCACAGTAATTATTTATATAGTTATATAGTACTTTAGGTTGAAAAAACGCTCATCAAGTTCAACACTTTGCCTACTCGTGTTTACTGCTGATGACCCAAAATAAGGCACCAAATCCTTATTTCAGTAATTTAAAAATGTCATATATTATATTGTCTTTACAGCTAAAAACCCCTTCCACTGTCGTAGACTAAATCTCCTTTCTTCCAGTCTTAGCGGGTGACCTCTTGTCCTTTCTTCCAGTCTTAGCGGGTGACCTCTTGTCCTTTCTTCCAGTCTTAGCGGGTGACCTCTTGTCCTTTCTTCCAGTCTTAGCGGGTGACCTCTTGTCCTTTCTTCCAGTCTTAGCGGGTGACCTCTTGTCCTTTCTTCCAGTCTTAGCAGGTGACCTCTTGTCCTTTGTCCTCTTCTGTTACTGATCAGGTCTTTAGAAAGCCCTTTGTGTGGGCCCTGTACATATTTATATAACATTATCATATCCCCTCTAAACCGCCGCTTCTCTAACGTGTAAAAATGTAACTTTTCCAGCCTTTCTTAATAACTAAAACTCTCCATTCCCTTTATATGTTTATCTATCAGTTTGTCTATGTAAAATTATTTTGTATTTTGCTGATAGTTAAAGCAAATCTGTCATAAAAACCTCTCTTTTTTTTGTAAATCTATGTTTATTGAATTTCTGTGTTAAAGTAACAATTATAATTGGGGGGAGGACACAGAAACAAAAAGGGGGGGGTTTAGAGAGGGCGGGGGGGTCAGTCAATATGCAAATAGTGTCTGGTTCAGCTGACAACTAACACTACACACTGTTGCCCAATACGGTCCATACATATTTTGCTGTTAGAAAACAGATATTTAATAATAGGTTGTTAAGTATGGTGTCTTTTAGTCAGGGCCGGTGTTTTTGGCACCCTAGGCGAAACCAAATGTTGCCGCGCCTTAGCGCCGCCCCTTAGCCCCACTCCTTAGCTCCGTCCTTAGTTCCTCCCACCTCGATCATATTTTCTCCTAATTATCATTCTGGATTTCACTGTTTTTAACTACTCTTTATAATGAATTATTTAAATAAATAAATAAATAAATAAAAAAAAAAGTATAGTTAAAAACAGTGAAATCCAGAGTGATGATTAGGAGAAAATATGATTGAGGAAGAGCGGAGCGAAGGGGTGGGGTTAAGAGGCGGTTAAGACACCATATGACATTTGGGGCTGTCCCAGCATCATTGCAGCATCACACAACTATTTCTGTAGACATACATATTCTAAATGCCACGATAGTGTAGACACGCCCATTTTAGGCTCCACCTTCCGAGGACTATTAGATAATATTATCCTAGACATACCACCTTTCGAGGTACAGTCCAGATTCAGGACCACAATCCCGATTTTCATTCTCTACCAGTTTGTGTGATAGTAATACTGCGCATACATGCAAGCGTTGGCACTCAACCTCCCAGGCCCCGCCCCTTGGCGCCCCAGTCGCCAGGGCAGAAGTTGGTAGGTATGTACCTGTCTCTTATAAATCTTGTTTTTAGAGATATTTTCAACCTTTTATGTTTTTATCAATATCTTTTTTCGAACCTTTCATGTTTTTTTTTTCCCCTATTAAGCAGTTCGATAGTCATTTGAGTCCTTTACACACGATAATATTGACATCTCGGAGATAGACATTATAATTCAAATGCAATTATACCATTCTGGAAAACAGTTTAGATACAGTAATATTGTAATTTTAATGTTTATTAAATAATTCTGCCTTTGTCTGCTCATAAGTGACTATGATTTTGATTGCATCTGAAAAGACTGAGTCAGTTTTGCAAGGAATATGATTTCTTCTGTTCAATTTTTAGCAGATAATTAGATGCTTGTTGAATAATTCCACGTATTAAAAAGCTCTTCAAGAAGTCAACATCAATATAATGATAAACAATAATTTGCAATCATTTGTGTTTTAATTGCGTTCAACTTTTTATTTTTTTATATTTTATATGTATTCCTGACATTAATCCTTAAACTTCAGCTGTGTCTTAGGTTTTTCATGACTATACGTTGATATTTAAGAACCACTATAAAAACAATACCCCAAAAAATCCTATTAAAAATGCAAATTTCAATGGTGAATAGTCCATCTGCTTCCAAATCATGAAGTCATAAATGACATGTTTTAAACACATTTTTATTTAAATAGCTTTTTTTTCCCCCAGAAAGGATTCCCTGAAATCTCTCCTATATTCTCACATGTGCAGATATATGTAATGGGCCTGTACAATGGTATACATTATTATTATAGAACTTACATTCCCTTTAATTAGTGGCCCATTGTAGGGGGAGTGTGTAATTCTGAAAGTTTTTGACCAAATTCCCGTTAATTGAATATTATTTCTATTGTAATAAAGCATCTCTCAGATTGTTCGGTAACAGGATTAAGAGCATCAAAAAGACTTATACTACATCTTCTGGGAGTTCGTTTGTTGGTTGTTGTTTTTTGAAGAATGTTATCTGAAAGAACAATGTATTCCTGGTGCTGGGCTCTTGTGTTATGGCACTGATACAATCTGCAAGGAAACAAATATTGATTAATTAATTAAGAAAACATTCATCCTGCAGCATCTACAATATTTGGATTTTCTTCAACAATAGATAGAAAATGTACTGCAAGAGGCTGTGGTATTTTATCCCCAAACATTGCTTTCTGAACACTCACATAAAACTCTTCTTTTTAGTATCAGTGTTAATTTTGACAGCAAATTCTGATTTAGTTTTAGTCATAGTCTTTTGAGTAAAATGTCATTTTAGTCTGATTGGTTTTAGTTGACTAAATCTCCCACAGTGAGGGAGGGAACAAGTCTGAGAAGGCTGATACGAGTGTTAAGTAAACTTGCTAGGGAGATGGGAGGGAACAGGTCTGAGAAGGCTGTTACATAGTATTAAGTTACCTTGCTAGGGAGATGGGAGGGAACAGGTCTGAGAAGGCTGTTACATAGTGTTAAGTTAACTTGCTAGGGAGATGGGAGGGAGCAGGTCTGAGAAGGCTGTTACACAGTATTAAGTTACCTTGCTAGGGAGATGGGAGGGAACAGGACTGAGAAGGCTGTTACATAGTGTTAAGTTAACTTGCTAGGGAGATGGGATAGAACAGGTCTGAGAAGGCTGTTATACAGTGTTACGGTAACTTGCTAGGGAGATGGGAGGGAGCAGGTCTGAGAAGGCTGTTATATAGTGTTAAGTTAACTTGGTAGGGAGATGGGAGGGAACAGGTCTGAGAAGCTGTTACACAGTGTTATGTTTCTTGCTAGGGAGATGGGAGGGAGCAGGTCTGAGAAGGCTGTTACATAGTGTTAAGTTAACTTGCTAGGGAGAGGGGGGGGGGGACAGGTCTGAGAAGGCTGATACATAGTGTTATGTTTCTTGCTAGGGAGATGGGGGGGGGAACAGGTCTGAGAAGGCTGTTACATAGTGTTAAGTTAACTTGCTAGGGAGATGGAAGGGAACAGGTCTGAGAAGCTGTTACACAGTGTTATGTTTCTTGCTAGGGAGATGGGGGGGAACAGGTCTGAGAAGGCTGTTACATAGTGTTAAGTTAACTTGCTAGGGAGATGGGAGGGAACAGGTCTGAGAAACTGTTACATAGTGTTAACTTGCTAGGGAGATGGGATAGAACAGGTCTGAGAAGGCTGTTACATAGTGTTAACTTGCTAGGGAGATGGGAGGGAGCAGGTCTGAGAAGGCTGTTACATAGTGTTACGTTTCTTGCTAGGGAGATGGGAAGGAACAAGTCTGAGAAGGCTGATACATAGTGTTACGTTACCTTGCTAGGGAGATGGGAGGGAACAGGTCTGAGAAGGCTGTTACATAGTGTTACGTTAACTTGCTAGGGAGATGGGAGGGAGCAGGTCTGAGAAGGCTGTTACATAGTGTTAACTTGCTAGGGAGATGGGAGGGAGCAGGTCTGAGAAGGCTGTTACATAGTGTTACATTACCTTGCTAGGGAGATGGGAGAGAACAGGTCTGAGAAGCTGTTACATAGTGTTACGTTACCTTGCTAGGGAGATGGGAGGGAACAGGTCTGAGAAGGCTGTTACATAGTGTTAAGTTAACTTGCTAGGGAGATGGGAGGGAACAGGTCTGAGAAGGCTGTTACATAGTGTTAACTTGCTAGGGAGATGGGATAGAACAGGTCTGAGAAGGCTGTTACATAGTGTTAAGTTAACTTGCTAGGGCGATAGAAGGGAACAGGTCTGAGAAGCTGTTACATAGTGTTAAGTTAACTTGCTAAGGAGATAGGAGGGATCAGGTCTGAGAAGCTGTTACATAGTGTTAAGTTAACTTGCTAGGGAGATGGGGGGGAACAGGTCTGAGAAGGCTGTTACATAATGTTAAGTTAACTTGCTAGGGAGAGGGGGGGAACAGGTCTGAGAAGCTGTTACATAGTGTTAAGTTAACTTGCTAGGGAGAGGGGGGGAACAGGTCTGAGAAGCTGTTACATAGTGTTAAGTTAACTTGCTAGGGAGATGGGGGGGAACAGGTCTGAGAAGGCTGTTACATAATGTTAAGTTAACTTGCTAGGGAGAGGGGGGGAACAGGTCTGAGAAGGCTGATACATAGTGTTATGTTTCTTGCTAGGGAGATGGGAGGGAACAGGTCTGAGAAGCTGTTACATAGGGTTAAGTTAACTTGCTAGGGAGATGGGAGGGAACAGGTCTGAGAAGCTGTTACATAGTGTTACGTTACCTTGCTAGGGAGATGGGAGGGAACAGGTCTGAGAAGCTGTTACATAGTGTTAACTTGCTAGGGAGATGGGAGGGAACAGGTCTGAGAAGCTGTTACATAGTGTTACGTTAACTTGCTAGGGAGATGGGAGGGAACAGGTCTGAGAAGCTGTTACATAGTGTTAACTTGCTAGGGAGATGGGAGGGAGCAGGTCTGAGAAGGCTGTTACATAGTGTTAACTTGCTAGGGAGATGGGAGGGAACATGTCTGAGAAGGCTGGTACACAGTGTTAAGTTAACTTGCTAGGGAGATGGGAGGGAACATGTCTGAGAAGGCTGTTACATAGTGTTATGTTAACTTGCTAGGGAGATGGGATAGAACAGGTCTGAGAAGCTGTTACATTAGTGTTAAGTTATCGTGCTAGGGAGATGGGAAACACTCAGGTGACAGTACCAGGTGAATCAGATGGAGGCGTATCCTCTTCTTCTGCAGTTTGCATTGTTCCAGGGGGCAGACAGGCACAGGGAGCCTGCGTCTCAGCCAATCCAGCTGCAGATAGAGTCAGGGGACTGGGCTTTGGCAGAGATCCATGGGAACCAGATGTCCATATAGGTAAATGCATTAGGCCCTCACTGACATTTTACTCACATTTTTGTCTGTTGAGGAAAATTGCTACGTATTTTAGTCACAGTTTTATCCCTATTAAGTTAGTTTTTAGCTAGTTATTGTTCAGTTTTAGTCACTGCAGTTTACGAAAACTATGACGAAAATCTTTATTTGACTAAATTAACACTGTATAGTATAAAGGGCTGTTGTTTTTCTTTAAGTTTTTCTAAAAAGTATTTTATAGACGTATTTTATAGATTGTCCAACTCGGGTGCCTTGGGTAAGGTGAATAAAGAAGATGTAGCTGTACATGTCTGTGACAGTACCTCTTTGTTGGCACTTGATATGGTTTGAACCTAGCTCACCTTTTAATTGTACACAAAGAATAGCTGGCAAACGATGGGTTTGTACACATAATAGAAAGTATTATTAGCGAGAGCAGAAAAGAGCGCAGTCTACTATAATATGTTTACACCCCCCTCCCCCTCTGGAAAGTAATGAAAGGACCCCAGATGTCCATGTGTATAATATATTTTTCCAATAGGAACATCTGTCTCTTTGGCAGACTAATTAGGTAATTCTCTTGGCATCAATAGGGCTATGGTACCTATGGGTTATGAAGGAGTGAGCTGCAGATGGTTGCTCTCTGATATTGGACTGGACAGAGTGTCCCTGCTTTTGTTTTCCATGTATTTTTAGATTTCAATAGAGAGCGAAAAAAGAGACATCTCACTGTGAGGGATGAGATGAGAGGAATATTATTTTTTTTAAATTGTCTCTCTTTTTTGTATTGTAATTTAATAACTAGAAAAGTTACAATTTCTGGGGAAATTGTGTGAAGTGTTCTTGCCTCCACCTGTAGTCTACAACTGGAGTGGGCGGAGTAACTGTTATCATTTACATAGCACATTTAATTGCAACGTTGTTGCACAGTTACATTAAACCATACATTTATAAAAACATTAGCAGGTGTTCAAAAGGCCCTGTCTATGACATCACTTGCTGCTGCAGCTTGACACAGGTCAGAGTATTTTGGCGGTTGCCATATTCAAACGGTCGTATTTTAAAAACTATCAATCCTACAGCGAAGAGCTTTATATTGTGAGAATCACAAGACCCAGACCTACATTTTGATGCATAGTATGTCTCTGAAGTATTAAAAATGAAGGCACAGCCGCAGTTTAGAAATTTCACTTCAAATTTGAGCTTTGCAGAGTGAAGTTTCAATGAATGTCAATGGACGGCGTTGGTTGCAAACAAATGGTCATATTGTGAAAACTATCAGGACTACGGCTTAGCCGTTTACATGTTTAGTGGCACCAGGGATAGCTGAACGTTTTGATATAAGATTTGTGTAGGTGGGCTTGAAAATGAGGGAGTGGTGGCAGTTTAGAAATCATGTCCTGATTTTTCAGCTTTTGGCAGCTCCCACTCTAGCTTTGCCATTCATTCCTATGGGACAAATTGCGCCACAAAAACGACGATATTCCGTGAACCATTCGGCGAAATGTTCCACAAAGTAATAGCAATCCGATCGGGAACAATCTGCACGTTTTGGTAAATTTTTGTCTATGTAGTGTAAAAACTGTGGGAGGAGTTAGGGTGGCAAATTTTGCTATAATAATAATAATATATATGTGAGATAACATTAAGTGGTCTTGCTATGCAAGAACACTTAATTACCTGGATTATATCATTTTACGCTAAGCTACTTGCCAAACGCTTATGTCATTTCTAGAAAAAGGGCTAATTTGTTCTTGAAGGGAAGCAGTGAAAGGGCTTTTAAAATACTTGTGCTTTGAATACAGAAGGAAAGTTTTGTATTTTCGGTTTTTGCTTTGGTGGTAAAGGATCAGGAACTTTTCAGCCATAATTCTGCTATTGTTTTAACATATAAGGTGGAAAGTTCATTTAAAAGAAAAACTACCAAAGGAAGAGGACATACATTAGAAAATTGGAGGGGTAAATGCTTAAAAGTCATATCAGGAAGTATTACTTTACTGAGAGGGTAGTGGGTACATGGAATAGCCTTCCAGCCGAAGTGGTAGAGGTTAATACAGTGAAGGAATTTAAGCATGCGTGGGATAGGTATAAGGCTATCCTAGATATAAGATAAGGCCAGGGACTAATGATAGTATTACTTTACTGAGAGGGTAGTGGATGTATGGAATAGTCTTCCAGTAGAAGTGGTAGAGGTTAATACAGTGAAGGAGTTTAAGCATGCATGGGATAGGTATAAGGCTATCCTAGATATAAGATAAGGCCAGGAACTAATGAAAGTATTACATTACTGAGAGGGTAGTGGATGTATGGAATAGTCTTCCAGTAGAAGTGGTAGAGGTTAATACAGTGAATGAGTTTAAGCATGCATGGGATAGGTATAAGGCTATCCTAGATATGAGATAAGGGCAGGGATTAATAGAAGTGTTTAGATAATTGAGCAGACTAGATGGGCCGAATGGTTCTCATCTCCCTATAGGAACTGGATACAATGTCACATTTGGTGCTTTTATTCAGTATTTTGCGGATTGCCTCTCAGGTCAGCTATATTCAAGGTGGGGTAAAAGATTTTGGTGGGGATGCCCGAGAACGTAGGCACTAGGACACTTACTTTTCTTACTTACTTTTAATCAGACCTCAAGGTTTGGGATTAAGATCCTTGTCCCCCGCAGAGCTGAAGGCATCCATAAGATGAATAATCACTGTGCGCAAACATCCTCTAATACTGCCGACACACAGAACGCCAGAAGCCTGTGGGTGCATTGGCAATTCCTGGTGGGCAATAGCAAGACCCGTGAGTCAATGGCCAGTTTTGGCAGCATTAGAAAGTCTATGGGGTGCACTGGCAATGGCAAGTCCTTGGGGCGCATTAATAAGTCCGGGGGTTGTAATATTTTGTTGTGAAGCAAAAATGAAAGAATGGAATAAAGGGGACAGTGAAAGCAAATAAAAACAAGAAATACATTTTTCAAGAATATTTTCTATTAAATATGATAAACAGTTTAGATGCAAAGGAATAGATGCTAATAATTTTTTATAAGGTTGGCTTATTTAGTTTTCATGTGTTGGCTAGTTGGCTATGTGTTTTCATAAATTGAGATCCAACATTTCAGGGGCTTGTCTTAAAATCAGGTTAGTTTCATATTTGATCAAATACAGTATAGATATTGTGTGTATGTTACTGTCTGCCTGAGTTTATTTCCAATATCAATAATGAATACAATAACTGTATGAATAATGAGAAGTTTGCAATTCGTTTAATTACCATATTTGATTGAATATAAGATGAGGTGTTTTTCAAAGGAAATGCTCTGAAAAATAACCCTCATCTTATATTTTAGGTTCATCTTATAATCAGACCTCAAATTGAGGTCAGACTATAAGACTGGGATCCAGGTCCCCAGCAGAGCTGCAGGGGACCTGTATCCTCCTCATAAGCACGCCTGTCGGGACTTATATGATGGAACGCCGCAATCACTTGAAGGTGCAGCGTTCACTTCATAGAAGTGCCGGTGGAAGTGCCGGGCGGCAGCAGCAGCTGCCCCCACTAAACATTGGGGAATCACCATCGGACGAGATGGAGATGTCTGGGGGAAGGGGGGGGGAATACAATGTCTGGGGTATGGGGGGGAAGGAGGGGATACAATGTCTGGGAGGAGGGGATAAAATGTTTGGGGGAAAGGGATACAATGTCTGGGGGAAGGGGGGTAGGAGGGAATTCATTGGCTGGGGGCAGGTGGCTATCTGGGGGGGATGTGCGACGCATTGGCTGTGGGTAGGTGGCTGTCTGGAGGGAATGCATTGGCTGGGGGCAGGTGGCTGTCTGGGGATGAGAAGGTTGATGCATTGGCTGGGGGCAGTCTGCTGGCTGGGGGGATACATTTGCCAAGTCTGGGGGCAGATAGCTTTGTATGTGTGCATTGGCTAAGCCCTAGCGGCAGATGGCTACGTGTGTGGGGGATGACTAATTCTGGGGGGGTAGATTGGTAAATAAAAACAAGAAATGCATTTGTTTCATACATTTTTCATTACATATGAAAAACATGTCAATTAACATTTACAAGTAAAGCTTTTTCCCTATAGAGTAGTCTTATATTCAGGCATTTTTCTTTTTTTTTCCCTCACTGAATATTCAAAGTTTGGGGGGGTCGTCTTATAATCAGGGTCTTATGTTCAAGCAAATACGGTATTATTATGTATGTAATATACATTAAATGTAGCTTTTCAATGTCTATATTGTAGGTGACCGCAGCTTTCCGATTGGCTATGCAGTGAATCTTCCATAATGGCAGCCAATGAGAAGCCATTAGCTTTCTGGGAAGTAGCAATGGAGAAAATCTATCATTTTTATTGTTGTTGAGGATAGCCATTTTATATAATGCATTTTTTTTTTTTATATATGTTTATAAAGTAATGTTTCTCTTTTTAAACTCATCAAATATTGCCCTAGGAAAGAAACAAATAATAAACTCATAAATTAAACTACATTAACCCACTCCAATGTGGTAGAAGATAACTCTTTTTTTTTTTTTGCATATACTGTCAAACATGTCATGAATGTATATATATGAGTAGGAGTTCTTGATCTCAGTATAATGACAGATATTATACCAGATGAAGTGCATTTATTTATTTCCCGGATAAAATTACATCTTTCCTTCCAGCCCTGAAAAAAAAAAGAAATAAAAAGAATATATTAAAACCGTGCAGTTGGTTTGGTAAGACGAATTTCCTAGAGGTAGAAACATTTTACATATTTTCTTTTTATTGATTTCCTGGATAGACGCATTGGAATATAGACTTGCATTTGGTTATGTTTTACTAATTTTAATAAAGGAATGTGTAAAAGTGAAGTGCCCTTATTGAATACATGAAATTAACTTTTTTTCATAGCTGGTGTTGATGTGTAATTCTCTTGTTAGTTAGAAAGACACTCTGTTACCTTAAGGGTTAAATTGACTCCTTCACTTAAATGTATAAGAATATAGAGAATAAAGAGCATTTTTTTTTCCAATATTATGACATTTAGCACTATTAGCTGCATCTTTTTTTTTTTTTTTTACAACTGGTGCCTCATTTCTGTGGCATTTATAGTATTTTGTATCATTGCACTAGGAGTTTTTCTTTTTGTTTCATTTTTTTTTTTTTTTTTTTTTTTACAGATGTTACTTCAATTTTGTAAGAGATACACTATTATTTTTATTGGGCTTGAGTTTATTATCTTTTTGTACATGTGTCCATACAGTGTCCACTTTAAAACCTTTTTCTTCTATAGAGTGCGTTAGCAGAATTGTATGTGTCTGTGGTGTCCCCTGGTAGTGACATCACCTGTGGTTCGATATGCAAATGACCTGTCCCCGGTAGGGAGAAATCAGCCCTTCACTTTTCCGAGGTCGATAAATTATGTCATAATAACATCTATTATTTCAGCTGCCCACTGGGAGAAATGGGCTATAATCATACTAGTTATTATTTGTAAATTGTAATTTAAAATGGTTATTGTGACTAAAGTCCATGAATCGTTCTGAAAGTCATAAACCTGCTAGTTGTGCGTTAAGGCGTTGCGTCTCTTTGGCCTTAATGATACAGGCGTTTAGAAGGAAGAATAGGAGCGATACTGAGTGAATCTCTGGCTCCGTGGGTTGCCGTGGTGACGGGCTGAATCATTCTTTTTAGTAATTTTAACACCTTTTTATAGAGTGAGAAACAGGCACCAAGAAAGAAAAAAAACACACAAACTCTAAACCTTGTGTTATTATCAGGTCTTCCTGTGGAGTAAAGCAAGGCTCCTCACAGCAGCCGTCGGGGCCGTGCTGGTCTCAAGGTTTGGCTCCGACGGTGTTTCATGGTGAACATTTTCTGGACTTTGGGATGGATAATTTAATGATGTTCTGTGGACCTTCACCAAAAATCCCAACCCGCCATTGAAGGGGAGCAATGATGCTCCGACTGAGTTACCAGTTGTGGGTTCAAATTTGGTTAAGTTAAGTTAAATTCTGTCCTTCATGATGAGCTTGATAAGTTGGGTTATAATAGCAACGTCTATTACCAGCTTCCAAACCAAGTCAGAGACCACGCTTTAATTCCCTGTGAGGCACCACGTAATAAAACTGCTATAGAAGCTCAGCCATTATTATTGTTATTATAATGTAAAGGGACACTTTACTTTCGTCTTCACTTGTTATTCTAATATAGACTGCCCCTAGTATGATGATACACTGGCATGTGCTTTACATAGTCTGACTGGCAGCTGCCATGCTTCCCTGGGTAGAGAGACACTTGTTATCCACAGAGAGGACCTTAAATAAAATGTGCCCCTCTTTTCAGAGCCTGTTGGGAGGCTGGTGCACACTGACACTGTCAATACAACCAGTCTGAGGGGGGCTCGACTTACTCGTCTGATCTGGGTCCGTCAGGTCTGGTGTTCGCACCCTGCCAGTGCAGACTGACACATTAATTTTCAAAGGGGATCAACAGGAAGGACCCATTGAAGGTTCAACAGAGGGGATCTATTTAAAGTTTAACAGAGGGGATCTACTTAAGGTTCAATAGAGGGGATCTATTTGAAGTTTAACAGAGGGGATCTACTTATGGTTCAACAGAGGGGATCTACTTATGGTTCAACAGAGGGGATCTACTTATGGTTCAACAGAGGGGATCTACTTATGGTTCAACAGAGGGGATCTACTTAAGGTTCAACAGAGGGGATCTACTTAAGAATCAACAGAGGGGATCTATTTAAAGTATATCCGAGGAGGATTTACTTAAGTTTCAATAGAGGGGAACTATTTGAAGTTTAACAGAGGGGATCTACTTAAGATTTAACAGAGGGGATATACTTACGGTTAAATAAAAGGGATCTACTTAAGGTTTAACAGAGGGTATCTATTTAAAGTTTAACAGAGGGGATCTGCTTAAGGTTGAATAGAGGACATCTATTTAAGGTTCAAAAAAGAGGGGATCTATTTATGGTTCAATGGGTGTCTATTTAAGATTTAACAGGAGGGATCGATTAAAAGTCCAACAGAAGGGATTTATTTAAAGTTAAACAGAGGAGATCAAATTATGGTTCAATAGAGGGGATCTATTTAAGGTCCTCTCTGTTGATCTCCATGGAAAATTATCCAATTGCATTGTTTCACTCAGACAAATTGCATCAAATTATATGAAGTCTAAAAGCCCCAAAAAAGTATTTTTGAAAGCCGTCCTGTTGTCACAATATGTTACATAGTTTGCCTCTGTAACTGTCAGTCTTCAAAATGCAATTAAAAAATAAATTCAAAACTGTGGGTGAGAAAGTCTAACTCCACTGAGAGACCTCTCACTTATTTTTTTTGGGGGTGGGATTGATCAGCATCATTAAGGTAATGAAAACCTACACATTATAAAGAGTGTGAGACCCTGTTACATTTTATCGGGATAAAGTACAACAGTTACTTATAATATACAACATTTTTCAGTTTTCTATGTTACCCACAAAAGAGTTAAAACGTCTCACTGGTGTTTGAAATATATCGTCACTAATCAGCTGTATAAACAAAATATAAGACACAGGATTTATTCCTGAAAGTTTATTTCAAACTTAAGGCCAAGTTGGAAAAATTATCCCAGTTGCCTAAAAGGGACAATGTCTCCAACATGGCTTCTCCCTGTAATCCATCCAGCATCCATCATTGCCACCCTCTTTTACTCTTCAAGGATCCTGGGCGTTCACCGGGCACTTTATCCCAACGCAGATGCTGAGATCTGTAATGTAACATTGTCCTTTTTCTCTATCACCTGTAGTAAATCTAGCTGCACAAACCCTTTGAAGTAACATCTTTCGTGATCCCAAGTATGAAATTCTCACCAGGATCAGTAACTGAGTTGAGCTAATTTTTAGCTGCAAGCATTCAAAGATACAGAGGAGGGGAAGTGAGGCAAAATGCCCACTGTGCCCAAGAAAGAATGCCATAAAATACAGTGTAATAAAATTTTAATAGAAATTAAAAAACAAAATTGCTACACAGATTAGAAAACGATCCACCCTGTAACATGCTCTTAACCAAAAGGTGGACCTTTTATATTATGATTTCGCTGACTGCATGCCACGATAGATGGCATTCTGGTTTAAACTAGATTTGCTATGTTTATAATTTAAAGACAATTCTTTAATTCAGCTCTTTATAAATTGACTAACAGCATACATTAAATGGAAATGTTTTAAATTACTCGTATGGAAGCCTCAGCTTTTATAACATAGCATGAGATGAACCATAAATAAGTAAAGATCGCTGTTTCCTTTGGGTATCTTGGATTTTTTTTCCTCCAGCTCTTCGTCTCAACATTATATATATATATATATATAACAGATTCGCTTTGGGGAAGTACCATTTGTAATGATGTTATTGGGAGGCTGGGAAATAAATATTAAGCTGGATTTCTCTGCCTCAGGTTTACTAATGATTTATTGAACTTTGCAAATTTAAAGGACCAACTGTCAGCAAAAAATGAAGTTATGTTTAATTGAAAGATCAAGTGGACATGTTTTAACAAGAAATGCTTTATTGAAAGAATACACTTTCTTGAGCCCACGGCATTTTCAGTGCAAATATATTTGACCCCTAGCCCTTATATAAATTACATTAACCTTCTCAGGGGACTAGGGGCCACCAAAATGCCCTTAGTCCCATTCAATAAAATAAATAACCTTTCTGGCCAAAAATATAAAAAAAAAGCCCTACCTACCCAGTTTAACAGGTGCAATATACCTCCATTGTTTGTATAGGGCTTTTTAAATGGGTGCCGTGATGATTTTAATAATTAATATAATTTGTGACGGGCATTAAATCATTATTTTAACCCCAACTTTTTAAGTAACGAGTCTGTTGAATCTAGGCCAATGTGAGTGTGTTGATCACGTAAGATGGGAAGGAGGAAAGTATGTGTGAATGGGACTGCAAATGAAAAGGGAAACATGTATATGAATGCTAATAGTTTGGAGGGGTGACAGTGGAGTGGAGCAGGAGTGGAAGATAATCCTTATATAAACTATTATTAAGTCTAACATTACAGTAGGTGGGAACACCCAGACAGTGAGACAGACACAAAATGTCAGCACTGTAGTAGAAGAAGGCGCACAGAACATGCTGAAGATTTATAGGTAAGCTGTTTGTTCCAGCACAATCGACCAGGACAAAATATAAGTATTATTGGAAGCCTTTTATGAGGCAAAGATTTAAATATAGTATTTAAAGCCTCTTTAATTGCTATAAGTAACCAAACTGATATCTCTTATTTTTCCCTTACATTTTGAGATACATTAATACTCATTGGTTACTTTCCAATACCCTCTACTCGTTATCTTATAGTCTGTGAGGAAGAGGCATGAATTGCAGCCTCACTGATGTGCTATAATAGGTCTGCTGCTGTGTAATCCCCTTCCCTTGGATTTCACAGTTTTTTAGTTTTCTTTCTCAAGGGGATGTTTTCTTCACAGAACCGCACATAAGTGATGTTGATTATCAGACTCCATTTCACTCCGTCTGTGCTCTTTCTCTCTGCAGATTCCTCCTTGGTTTTGTTTTGTATTTTATCTGCATCAACAGTTCTGCCACTTAAATAGTTTTGTATGTTTATCCTGAACAGACCTTTACATTTTAGTATAATACTACATTTAAACACAGAGAAACAATGTATGGACAGCACAGTAGAGCATTTATCCAGCCAACCATATCTCTGTTACATTACCCAACCTCTACGAGTTGACAGTGTGCAGCTTTAACGTACTAAGCTGAAGTATGGATGCTCAGAAGTTTTACTCAATGTTAAAGGAAAATTGTCTGAAACTCCCCGAAGAAATGAATAACACAGCACTAAATAAAGTGTAGACAGTGGAAAAAGAAAGACTATGGACATGATGTTTAGAATCTTTGCTCCCTATAGCTCTATCAGGGGGAGGACATGATGTTTAGAATCTTTGCTCTGTGAAGCTCTATCTGGGGGCAGACATGATGTTTAGAATCTTTGCTGTGTATAGCTCTATCAGGGGGCAGACATGATGTTTAGAATCTTTGCTCTGTATAGCTTTATCTGGAGGCAGACATGATGTTTAGAATCTTTGCTCTGTGTAGCTCTATCTGGGGGCGGACATGTTGTTTAGAATCTAAGCTCTGTGAAGCTCTATCTGGGGCAGACATGATGTTTAGAATCTTTGCTCTGTGTAGTTCTATCTGGGAGCGGACATGTTGTTTAGAATCTAAGCTCTGTGTAGCTCTATCAGGGGGCGGACATAATGTTTAGAATCTTTGCTCTGTGTAGTTCTATCTGGGGGCGGACATGTTGTTTAGAATCTTTGCTCTGTGTAGTTCTATCTGGGAGCGGACATGTTGTTTAGAATCTAAGCTCTGTGTAGCTCTATCAGGGGGCGGACATAATGTTTAGAATCTTTGCTCTGTGTAGTTCTATCTGGGGGCGGACATGTTGTTTAGAATCTTTGCTCTGTGAAGCTCTATCAGGGGGAGGACATATTGTTTAGAATCTTTCCTCTGTGAAGCTCTATCAGGGGGCAGACATGCCGTTTAGAATGTTGGGTCAGTTAACATATCTGACTCAACATTCTAAGCAAAATGTCCGCCCACTGATATACTGAGATGTCCATCAAAGAGGCTTTTATAAAGTACATTATTTTTATTATTTCATTAAATCATTACTATTTAACATGTTTGCACATTATTCAGTCTTTGAATTAAACATACATTTTTTCCTTGTTGTTTTTTTAAAAAAAACATGCCAAGGAGCAGTGTAAAGTCCTGACTAAGGACTCTTTTTTTTGGATGAAATATTGCCTTTTTTTTAGTTGAGACCGCCAAGTTCTTTTTTTGTATATGGACAGAACCCCACCTCACTCAATATATCATTCAAATAGGAGGAAGTATAAAATGCAGATATAAGGAACGTAGCTGGGACCACCCTGGCAACCTGCTAATTGTGAGTGTCGTCAGGGGCAATCGTGACATGCCCTCGATACATGCAGGGTAAGCATGTTATTAATACTTTCCCTGTGCCTGTCAGGGGAAGGGTGTACCCAATGGCACCCCCCAACAAGGTCCACAACGCAGTCCCCTACAAAGTCGAAGGGAATTGGGGAAGTGCTGCATTGGTTGACTTGGAGATTGGGTACATCACTGCATTGAAGTCTAACAGTATAGCATTGGTGTAAGCTTGATCCTTATAGGCCATTCTCACATATACCACACAGCATCCTAGTATGAATGGGTGAATGTATCCACAAATAGAGATTAGTCTGATCCTACCACTAGGGTTGCCACCTGGTCGGTATTTTACCGGCAGGCCGGTAAAAAATTGGCTTCAGGCCAATGTTAAGTCTATGGAGACAGTACCAAGGCCGGTATTTTTCTGAAGAAAAGGTGGCAACCCTACCTACCACCGACTTCGTGTCTCCATTTTCTCCAGAATTCAGCCGATCGCACCATAAAAAGAACATTACAACTTATAAATCCTTTTGGATTTCAGTTTAACACAACTGTGAACTCTTTAACACTCTTCAGTGCACAAAGCCCTACAGTGAAATCACTGTGGAGTTATTGTGACCTTTTTAATAGTGTTATAGTAACACGTCTGTTTTTTTTTCCCCCTTTCTTCTTATTAGCCAGTCCTCGGCACGTCAAGGAAGAGATTCAAAAAGAGAGGATTTGCAAGGAATGAAAACACAGTTAGGAAATGTATCTAGCAACACAAATTACAATTAGCAGTTCTAATGAAGTAATGTGTGTCAGCAGCTCCTTGACAGCATAATGCAAACCCTAAAAATAGTCCATCGGGCTGTGCATGGCGTAAGCGCCGGCAAAGGTATGGATTTTCTTTTACATTTGCTGTCTGTGCAACCAAACAAATGCAAAACCAAA
Organism: Pelodytes ibericus; assembly: GCA_036172795.1. Classification (NCBI taxonomy): domain Eukaryota; kingdom Metazoa; phylum Chordata; class Amphibia; order Anura; family Pelodytidae; genus Pelodytes; species Pelodytes ibericus. The sequence continues at coordinate 6,325,302 of CM069864.1, read as the reverse complement.
AAATATGTTTGATCAATGAAAGCCATTTTGTTCTTTCTTCATAGAATAACATAACAGATCAAAGCTACAACCAAGCCCGGCCGTCTGCATGTTTCCCAAACATCTATTGACCCGGAATATTTAAGAGCTGCCTTTAAACTCTCTAGAATAGTTATACAAGATTCTGTTTAGCAAATTCTCAGAAACGAGACCAGCGTGAATTGGAATGCAGTCTGGTAATGATGGCAGAACCCGTTTTAAACTGGCAGAAGTCTTTCTCTGCCTGTTTAAAACTTCATTTCAGATTGAAAAGTCATGGCCTATAGCTCTTGAACATTGCAAAGAGACTAGGGAGCTGCCATTCGATGGAGAAGCGGTAGCTGGCAGCTGAGATGACCAGTACTATATTGTAGTTCTGTTATTAGCAAGACTATGAAAAGGAAGAGAAATTATGCTCCTCAGTGTATCGTTCTATAACTCTCTTTAATCAAGCAGTAGTGGACTCAAGTCCCTCTTTCATATTAGGAATATCAATTAGTTTCTTAAACCTCACCATTTTACGAAATAGCACTGCATAAAGAGTAGTGGATACCTGGAATATCTTCCCAGTAGAAGTAGTGGAAGGATAGGGATGTGGTTACAGATATCCGAAAGATGAAATAATTCTGTTTTCATTAACGATAGACTAGAGTCATGTACATTATCTGTTTCTATTCATGAAAGGATGGAGAAATTAATTTGAAATGTAAGGCCAAAGCAGCCGAACTGGAAGTGTTTTCCAACTCGGCTACTTTGGCCTTGCGTTTTTGCAATTTCCTTCAGTTGCCTGTTTTATGAATTCAGCGTTGACAAGAGGCATATTTGTCTCATCCTGAGGAAAAAAGGGACAAACACTGTTATTTACTTTCATTCTCAATATGTAACTCTTTGTCCAGTGCAGATATCACCATAATAAGATCATGGGAAACTGTAAAAGTCATTATACATCACACGCCAGGTAATCCTTACACAATAATCAGATCACGTATGTGTATTGGACAAAGTCCTTCATATGTAACCCACAATATGTGGTAGGGGCTTTACACCAAAGAATAATGCCCTTCCTTTATACCATGGTGGGCAGGATGGTCAATTCTAGATCAGTTTAGGTGAGGGGGTCTGCTATAGTAATAGCTAATGGAAAATGTCCTTCCTCTGGATGAGTTTCCTAGAGTCTAATAACATTCAATACTATATATATATATATATATAAACAAAGAATGTGTCAGTAGATAAGAACCATTTGGCCCATCTAGTCTGTCCAATTGTCTAAATGTTATTAGTTCCTGGCCTTATCTTATATCTAGGATAGCCTTATACCTATCCCATGCATGCTTAAACTCCTTCACTGTATTAACCTCTACCACTTCTACTGGAAGACTATTCCATGCATCCACTACCCTCTCAGTAATGTAATACTTTCATTAGTCCCTGGCCTTATCTTATATCTAGGATAGCCTTATACCTATCCCATACATGCTTAAACTCCTTCACTGTATTAACCTATACCACTTCTACTGGAAGACTATTCCATGCATCCACTACCCTCTCAGTAATGTAATACTATCATTAGTCCCTGGCCTTATCTTATATCTAGGATAGCCTTATACCTATCCCACGCATGCTTAAACTCCTTCACTGTATTAACCTCTACCACATCTACTGGAAGACTATTCCATGCATCCACTACCCTCTCAGTAAAGTAATACTTTCATTAGTCCCTGACCTTATCTTATATCTAGGATAGCCTTATACCTATCCCACGCATGCTTAAACTCCTTCACTGTATTAACCTCTACCACATCTACTGGAAGACTATTCCATGCATCCACTACCCTCTCAGTAAAGTAATACTTTCATTAGTCCCTGACCTTATCTTATATCTAGGATAGCCTTATACCTATCCCATGCATGCTTAAACTCCTTCACTGTATTAACCTCTACCACTTCTACTGGAAGACTATTCCATGCATCCACTACCCTCTCAGTAATGTAATACTTTCATTAGTCCCTGGCCTTATCTTATATCTAGGATAGCCTTATACCTATCCCATGCATGCTTAAACTCCTTCACTGTATTAACCTCTACCACTTCTACTGGAAGACTATTCCATACATCCACTACCCTCTCAGTAATGTAATACTTTCATTAGTCCCTGGCCTTATCTTATATCTAGGATAGCCTTATACCTATCCCATGCATGCTTAAACTCCTTCACTGTATTAACCTCTATCACTTCTACTGGAAGACTATTCCATGCATACACTACCCTCTCAGTAAAGTAATACTTTCATTAGTCCCTGACCTTATCTTATATCTAGGATAGCCTTATACCTATCCCATGCATGCTTAAACTCCTTCACTGTATTAACCTCTACCACTTCTACTGGAAGACTATTCCATACATCCACTACCCTCTCAGTAATGTAATACTTTCATTAGTCCCTGGCCTTATCTTATATCTAGGATAGCCTTATACCTATCCCATGCATGCTTAAACTCCTTCACTGTATTAACCTCTATCACTTCTACTGGAAGACTATTCCATGCATACACTACCCTCTCAGTAAAGTAATACTTTCATTAGTCCCTGACCTTATCTTATATCTAGGATAGCCTTATACCTATCCCACGCATGCTTAATCTCCTTCACTGTATTAACCTCTACCACTTCTACTGGAAGACTATTCCATGCATCCACTACCCTCTCAGTAAAGTAATACTTTCATTAGTCCCTGACCTTATCTTATATCTAGGATAGCCTTATACCTATCCCACGCATGCTTAAACTCCTTCACTGTATTAACCTCTACCACCTCTACTGGAAGACTATTCCATACATCCACTACCCTCTCAGTAATGTAATACTTTCATTAGTCCCTGGCCTTATCTTATATCTAGGATAGCCTTATTCCTTCTTCATCCCTCGTTCTCTCCTCCTACCCTCTTCCCCTCCAGGAGAGGATAGAGCTATTCCACCTATGTTTTTCTCTAACGCTGGATCCGTCCGTTTGTTTTGTAACATTCCCCTAAAGTCCCTTTGATTGTGTGGAAATATGAATATACCAGTCTCAGGCCAGACGATCGTATGTGTGGAATACAGTTTGTTTTTTGTTTGCAGGCTGCTGTGTGTGTGAGCCGGAGTTGATGCACGCAAGCTGTGCTGGATAATTAATAATGGACGAGCAGCTCCTCATTTTGCAGAACCCATTGAGTAATGGCAAAATCTCCCTGGCACCCCGGGGGTTAAAGCAGGAGACAAACCGAGGGGATTGGCTCTGATTTGTGCCCCTGTGTTTTTTGGCATAAAATACGAGTAATAGGCTTTACTTTACAGCTCCGGTGCCTTCATCAACTATAAAAAAACAGAAAATCCAGCTTGTGTTGCCTAGCAACTCAGAAACCTATATATAACATCACTGCATTGTTTTAATGAAACAGCCATGTGATGGTAACACTGCAGTTGCATAATCACTCCAATATTTGGGGAGTTATCCTGCTGTGACACATGAGAGAGCACTCGAGGACACTCGTCAGACTGAGTGCTCACCTGGATTAAGGTTTCTAAGATTTACCTGTAATGAAACAATCAGCAAGGCCAGTCACTGGGCCCTGGGATTAAGATAATCCTGAAGGACCCAAGGGCTGCAGAACCTGATCACCTTAAGTCCAGGTACACCGAGGGACAAACAAGTATTGAGCTAATGGGTCTGTGATTGTGCCAGCTCTCATCCCCTCCTTGATTAAGTAACGGGTTCCCCCTGGACATACGTGCATTCTACATTCTGCAGGTAGAAGTTATGAGTCCAGCAAACCCCTGACTGACCTGACCACACTAACTGTGTCAACTGGTGGATAAACCTGGAGATGTCTGCTCTGTACAGGCTCCTGTGTAATATATGTATGCACACACTGCAAGTATAGTTATCATTCACCTGGTATTATTATATGTCTGCTCTGTACAGACTCCTGTGTAATATATGTATGCACACACTGCAAGTATAGTTATCATTCACCTGGTATTATTATACATCTGCTCTGTACAGACTCCTGTGTAATATATGAATGCACACAATGCAAGTATAGTTATCATTCACCTGGTATTATTATATGTCTGCTCTGTACAGGCTCCTGTGTAATATATGTATGCACACATTGCAAGTATAGTTATCATTCACCTGGTATTATTATATGTCTGCTCTGTACAGACTCCTGTGTAATATATGTATGCACACACTGCAAGTATAGTTATCATTCACCTGGTATTATTATATGTTCTCTGTACAGACTCCTGTGTAATATATGTATGCACACATTGCAAGTATAGTTATCATTCACCTGGTATTATATGTCTGCTCTGTACAGACTCCTGTGTAATATATGTATTAACACACTGCAAGTATAGTTATCATTCACCTGGTATTATTATATGTCTGCTCTGTACATGCTCCTGTGTAATATATGTATGCACACATTGCAAGTATAGTTATCATTCACCTGGTATTATTATATGTCTGCTCTGTACAGACTCCTGTGTAATATATGTATGCACACATTGCAAGTATAGTTATCATTCACCTGGTATTATTGTATGTGTGATCTGTACAGGCTCCTGTGTAATATATGTATGCATACACTGCAAGTATAGTTATCATTCACCTGGTATTATTATATGTCTGCTCTGTACATGCTCCTGTGTAATATATGTATGCACACATTGCAAGTATAGTTATCATTCACCTGGTATTATATGTCTGCTCTGTACAGACTCCTGTGTAATATATGTATGCACACACTGCAAGTATAGTTATCATTCACCTGGTATTATTATATTAGTTATCATTTGGAATTATTCATTTGTTGCATTTTTTGAAACACTTTAAATGTTGCATTTTGTTGTCCCAGACTCCAGCCAAATGCCAGGATCTGAATAGGGGGCTCAGTAGAAGCTGCATTAAACATATTTATACTTACATTTTAGTAAAAGCATGCCGTTTATTAATCATTTAACTGTATCCCCTGCCAGCCTGTTCTGTAGGTCTGATGACTGTGACTAGTACCTTGTACTGTGTTTTTTGTTGTTGTTTGTTTTCCCATTTTATTATTTGTTTGGTTAGTGTAATTGGTTTAGTGTCCTTTACAATATCATAGTGAAAATCATATTTTCCTCCTTTTATATGTACCTTTAATACTACATTTTAGATTATAGAAATGTATATGGTATCCAAAGAAAGCTCTAACTGCCCGTTTAAAGCCACAAATAACGTGAATGGGTGCATCAAATGACAAAGAAGAAATGGAAGCATACCTGTGGTCTTTGACTCACTTAAATCCCTGGCCCACAAAAGGGGCTCTGTCACCTAAACGCTGCTTATACTGTGAACATGGAGAATAACAAAAAACTCAAACATGATGTGTGTCTTAGCAGAAATGCAGTCAATGCATAAAATACAATAACATGTGTTTTAAAGTCTCCTGCTTTATATCTCTTGTCTATGTGGCTTTATATACCGATGAACTCATTTACAATGGGGAATGTGTAATTTGCATATCAAGCCACAAGGTGATGTCATAAGCAGGCGACGCCACATTTAAAAAACATTTGTCTTTTATTTTTCGCATTTGCTTGTAATTCTACCAAACATAATATGTAGATAATTTTACATCAGTTCTGAATCTCAACATTCACAGTATAAGCTAATTGTAGTTTGAGAGAGGCCCTTTAAGGGGTTAATCCAGCCCCAAATGGTACTGTGAGAAGCTGCCATCTGTTTGGCTGATTAACCTCTTTCTGTGGGCAGCAGGGTAATAAAAATCCCCTTCATGAATAGAGGGACTATAGTGTGTGGGATGACTGCACAGTATCTGTCATTGGCCCCTCCAGCAGCTTTATAATGAGGGTCAGAGTTATCACCCGCTAAGCACTTGGAAAGGACCTTCACATTACACTGTAATAAGCCATGTGCGCCTCTGTATTACCCCATCTTAGCCCTGGAGCTGTTTATTCTCTAACCAGGTTTGTCTAAATCACATGTATTATATGAAGGTCGTTTACTGGACCCTCCACAAGCCGGATGATAAGATAGAGGCAACTCATTCTCTCAAACAATATAAAGGGGGCTATTCACTAACCGGTGAGTCGCGGGTGAGAGGAACATTACATCTCTCCAGTTTAGCTATAATTTTGTTATAAGTAAACTCACCGGAATTGCCCCTGTGCAATGTAAAGCTTAATAGGTATGTTTTAGTGAAATCCCCCCAAAGGATTCATTATTCTCGGGCAGTGATGGAAGCTATAGCTTGGGTGCCACATTTCGCTCTCTCAAACATCTGAGCTGTATTTACTATCAGTTGTATAGCACCCAGGAAGTGTTGTGATCTAAGACTGGCATTATCCAGTATTCTAGTGAAAGAGACATTATAGGAAGAGAACAGGGTTGCCACCTGGCCGGTATTTTACCGGCAGGCCGGTAAAAAATTGGCATTAGGCCAATGTTAAGTCTATGGAGACAGTACCAAGGCCGGTATTTTTCTGAAGAAAAGGTGGCAACCCTAGAAGAGAAGGAAAGCTGAACCGAGCAGGCTAGCTGGCATCAATGGGTATAACAAGGTATGTCCTGAGAATGTTACTATATTCACAGACTATTGTTTTGGAACTCATTTTAACAACCTTGGAAGGATGAAAATCTGAACTGACACTCGCTGCACAAAAAGTATGAATTGAGTTCATGATGGCACACCAAAAGGGAGAATAATGAACAGGCACATGTAAATCTTACAACTGCTTGATTTCTACTGGCACTTTCCTCTGTTTCTAGCAGAAAAGAATGGGGATTTTTAGATATGTCATGAGGATGTTACTTCTGCCCAAAGTCCAGAGGATGTTACTATTACATCATTTATATATTTTCACTATATGTATAACATTTATTGGGACCAATTATTTTCTCCAGAAACATGAAGGGCTGAGCTGACCTTGCCAGGTATTGAATCTGCAACCCTGAGATTGGCACAAAGTCTACATAGGGTGCATTAGCCTATTGAGCCACTTCATATGTATACAATAGGCCTTTTTTATGAGTACAATCTGCATTAATGTAAAGCAGGTTTTGCATCAGATCCCTGATTTGGGATTTTGACATCAGGGTAAACATTAATTCAGATCTAGCCTTTAATACTGGCTCTCCCAGATTACTGGAGCTGACAAACACTGTATGATATTATTAAAGAACACACACAGCTTGAAGAGAAAGGGCATTGTCACGAAGCACTATGCCTCTGTATTAAACAGATGTGTACAAGTGGAGCCAATACAGTGCTTTCTGTGCAGAGATCCACATAATCCACTTTTGACAAATGTCTTTGTGTCTTTGTTGGCACTGCGCCTGTGCTATTGTTAACTGGATTTAAAATAAAATTTGATTATGGTTTTAAATAAGTTTAGTTTTTTTAATGCATCATGAAGAAGTTCAGTGTGACAGAAAGGTAATCAGTTATAAGACATCCATGAGAATACAGCCCTGCTCACAATTGAATTATTCTAATTGTTACTTAATCAGTGGAATACAGATTTAAAGCTTGTTATCCAAAAATAGATGCAATATGCACACCTCTTGCTTGATAAATATATAGATGTTATGGAGATGTAAGAGCGTTATGCATTACAATTGTGATTATATGACTGCCCCCTGCAATAAACTGCTAAATCAGCCATCAACCTAAACATTATGTATACTGTGAATTTAGAAAATAAAGATTGGCTGATACACAGGCTCCCTATGCCAGTCAGCCCCCTGAGACAATACCCTACATTTGGATTACTAAGAAGGTATTCAAAGGGAGGATGCATGTGACAGATATTTGAGGTATAAAATCAGTGGTATATCTTGGTATTGTGCTGCACTAGGCACACAAATGCACATCCATGACATGACCCATAACCCACGTTGCACACCAAGAACATGCCCCATCACCCCATTTACATGCACATTGCCAATATTATTTGCCATTAATATTCCCCAGCTAATTTGCCCAATAATATGCCAGTGTTATTCTGCCATTTAATATGCCCCAGCCAATTTGCCCAATAATATGCCAGTATTTGCCATTGAATATGCCCCTGCCAATTTGCCCAATATTATGCCAGTATAATTTGCCATTATTTTTTCCCAGCCAATTTGTCCAATACTATGCCAGTGTTATTCTGCCATTTAATATGCCCCAGCCAATTTGCCAAATAATATGCCAGTGTTACTTGCCATTAATAAGCCCCAGCCAATGTGCTCAATAATATGCCAGTGTTATTTGCCATTTAATATGCCCCTGACAATTTGCCCAATAATATGCCAGTGTTATTTGCCATTTAATATGCCCCTGACAATTTGCCCAATAATATGCCAGTGTTATTCTGCCATTTAATATGCCCCTGCTAATTTGCCCAATAATATGCCAGTGTTATTTGCCATTTAATAAGCCCCAGCCAATGTGCCCAAATCCCCCCATTTCCCCAGCACTTACCTGTTTTCCCTGGTGGCTAGTGGCAGGCAGCATGGTCTCCTCCATGCTGCCTGTTCGGCTCCCTGGCGGTTGTGCCGACAGGTCACGTGACCCGGCGCGCGTATGATGTCAGCGCGCTGGTCATGTGACTGTCGGCACTTCCGTGTCACACTGCACGGGGAGGCGAACAGGCAGCACGGAGGTTTCTCTGTGCTGCCTGTTCGGCTCCCTGTGCAGCCTTCCGGCAGAGGGAAGGTGAGGGGGGATCTTTCGATCCCTTTTTTTAAATTTATTTTTATTTTTTTCTTTCAGTGCTGGGGGGGCGCTGCCGCCCCCCAAAATTTGCCGCTCTAGGCATCCGCCTAGGATGCCTCGCGGTAAATACAGCACTGTATAAAACCCTTAAAGATAAACATGGCAACAGTTTATATGCTAGTAGTTCTTTCTTTAAAATACATGAATTTTATTCCTTTAAGGAAGCAAGGGTTAAAACATATATATCCTGAGTCTCCCAAGTAAGCCTGACGTGTATCTTCTATATGCGAAGCATAAATGAAAAATAATGTTTAGTTGTCGTATACGGTGAAAAAAAGATACAAAATTCCTCAGAAAATCCAATCTGTGGATCAATAAAAAAGCCAATCTCTTTCACTCACCCTACAAAGGGCTAACATATATTCAGATTCAGTCAGATCTTTCACTGGAACAATGTTACCAACAATACATTTATTTGTATTTATTATAAGGTATAGACACATATGGCTCTATTCACTGAATAGTATTTTTTAGATCTTTTTATTACCAACATATTTATTTTATTATTGTTGCAAAACTAACATAACACAGTAACATAGTAATTTAGGTTGAAAAAAACTTGAACACAAGTCCATCAAGTTCAACCCTTGTACCTATCATTCCCGCTTTTGATTTAAAAGAAGGAGAAAACCCTAAGGAAGGGTTTAAAATTTTGCCTCCTGGGGGGGAAATTCCTTCTTGACTCCGAAGGGCAATCAGATTTCTCCTCGGACCAAGACGTTAAAGATTATTACATTATCGCGGTTCCCCCCCCCCCCCCCCCCCCCCCTACTGTATAGTTCTAAATAAGGACAGGCGGAGGTTAATATCAGGGGTGGGGCTTCCACTCAGCCACACCCTTTTTTCTTCTTCACAACATCTTTACAAAAATGGCACACTAAACAAATGCCATGTGAGTTTCAAATCTAGAGCGAAAAACCTGTATCTCCAGTAGGAACAGCGAGGTCTCCCAGTGCTAGGACCGCAAGATGGGTCAATAGTACAGGTCTTCGATGACTCTACTAATGGACTTGTCTTTTGTTCCGTTAAACTTAGCATTACTAAGCGTATTCATGCACTCCCGTGCAGTGAATCAGCGATGAGCCGACACAGATCAGACTATTTATTTCCAAAGCGGCACATCTGCTAAATAAGATTGCATCATGTGGCAGAGCATGTAATCTGCAGGAATTCAGACTCACCTTAATAGAATAGTGTAGAGTTAAATGATGTGGACAAAATGGTGACATGCATTTTATTATCTTTTTTTTTTTTTTCCTGTTAGATGTTCGTCCATTTTAATTATATGTGAAATAGACTCAGGAATACATACATTTTATTCAGATTAAATTTATTTGGGGAAAGTCTGGGATTTGGGATTGGAAGGTGGGAATGGAGAGAGAATTTGATTACACAACAAATGAAACCCTTTTCTTTGTGCTGTTTGTTACAGTGTAACTTTAGATTGGTCACCTGTATTGAACAGTAAAAAAGATTCTTATAAAACTGGTTCTATTTTCTCCTTTTTTTAACAGCACTGTACTTTAAAATAGTGTTTTTAAACTATTGTTCAAGGAAACACAAATAACAGCCTTTTAAACAAACGTTGAACTATTTGGACTCAGGGACAAAAAAAAGGTAACTGAAATAAATTGCTGGTGCCTGATTAATGGCCAAGTTATTTGAGCCACAAGTCTCTATAAATACATATTTTAATGAAAGAAGTTCTTCCAGCCGCCACGGCTGCTTCAGCCCATGTGGTTGAGAGAGTTTATACCTTTTGGACAGACCTGTCTGACTCGTTAATTTGGAACACGGTAACAAACAGGCACCAATTTAGGATTCCTCGGTGATTGCAGCAGAAGCAGCCGCATGCTGTGCTTCATTTTTAGAATGTTTAAAAATAAATATTTGCAACCAAAGGTTAAAAACAAGCTAATCGTATTCATGCTGCTACCACAATAATTAAAAGCCAATTACCATCATTTGTTTCTTTGAGTTTCATTGCTTTTTATTTCAGTACTTTTTTTTTTCCACTCTCTAAAGTAAGAATAGCTTTTCCAACAATGTGCAGTGAGGCCAACAACCTTACTTGAATTTCAGATAAGCACATATTGAATGTAAGTATATGGGATTAGAATAGTAAATACCTGAATTTCAGCTATATTCTTTGGCTGGCTGGATAAGACATGACTACAATTATTTTTTTTTCCTCTTTATTATATCAGATGGTTACAAAATAGTTAATTCAGATAGTTAAAGGGTGTTTAGCATGTACATTGTACAGGGTTACAAATTCATGCAGCATTCCTTAATAATCACATTCAATGGTTGCAACGTTAGCCTCCCTCTGCTTTATCACACTTGCAAGGGGATCAGTGCACATGCACCAGGTCATAAATTCATATGTGTGTGCTGTAACAACTTCATTCATGAGCTGGTGACAAGGCAGTGTCGCTGAAAAGTTATGAGTATCACCATGCATTTCTGTGGCAGCACATTGAGGGATTCCCTTAAGATGCTGTAGAATTTCTTTTGCTGGAGCTACATCAAGGTGGACTTGATCAATCCCCAGGAGAAACCTTGCAAAAGCTTGAAATGTTTTCAAATTAGGTGTTGCAAAAACTAAAATACTAACTAAAAAACAATATGCATATTTATGTTTCAAGTATCTAAGATTTTTTTTTAGACAAATATTTGTTTAAAAAAAAAAATCCTGTTAGGCATGTTTCAGGATGATTGAAAGTGACAGCTGGGCCCAGCCAATCAGAGTAGGGGATCTTTCTGCTACTGCAGAGAGAGAGAGACCAATGTTTTCAAAGAGGCTCAATAGAGGGGCCCATTGTGGGCCAATGACAGGAGAGACACTAGATCATCCATCCATGTCACTTTAAAGGGGTCCATGACAGCCCATCTATCCAGTATTGCAAGCACAGCTATACATAATGTCCCAGTGTCCAAGATAGCCTTATTGACCACTTTTTTTGGGACCCTAAACAGTATATGCCTTGGACAATGTCAAGTCACACATGTATCCACATGTAATTAGCAATTATCGAAGTGTGTACTGTAGCGGAGTTTGCTAGTTAGATATAAATATATATATAGATATAGTATCTGTGTATAGATCATTTGTGTGTGTGTGTGTAATCACATCTTAAGGATTGCCTGTGTTTTAAAGTATTAAACCGTTCCCTAAAGTTTTTTTTTATTGCTTTTGGATATGAGATAAAATGAAAGTTAGTGGTTCATTTCATTCTCTGGAGATTGTAGGCCAGTTCGTTTCGGTATTGATAGTATTATATTAGACATAGAACGGTAGGCAGCGTGTTTCCGATGTAATGAAAGATGCTAGGTATTGGGCTTGACCGGAATATTAGTATTTACTGGACCAGAACGAGCATTTTGTGATGCAGGGAATTATTCTTAATATTTGTTTTTTTTTTCTAGACAGTGCTATAAGGAAAGGATTATAAAGACGTGTAGCAATAGAGGTAAAAATATATAAAGAATCCGATGAGATCCTTCCTTGTGAATCTCTGAAGTCATTGGGTAGAGATCCATGAACTCCTTCCTTGGTGGTCATTGATGATCTCAATGCTGAGCTATAGCAGGAAAGCTGCATTGAGATATTCTCTGGTTTTATTGTTAAAGCCCGGTTGGAGTCCAGTGGCCAGGTCAGCAAGGTTTTCTTCCACAAGTAGCCACTTGGAACAGCAGATCTGAGTGTCTGGGAGTGTCCACTCCCTCGCCCACAAATTATTTCTAGACTGCTTTCAGACACCTTTTACTCTGTGTAGGTATATACAGCATCGCATATACAGCATTGTGTGACCCTCAGAGATTACGCTCCAGCCTACTGGATACCGATTCCTGCGTGAGCGACTCCGTTCTCCTTGTTTGCACAGTTTAAACACAATGCTGAGTGCACACCATGCACAGCCCTGGGTCGAGGCGGAATTATACCCCTTAATAAAGCCTTTCATTCAGGCTTGCGTTCCTTAAGGACGATTCCTGGCCTCGGGTACCAGGGACACGGAGGCAAAGTCTGGATCTGGGTACATGCCGAAAAATATCTTGAAATCTCGCAACGTTACTCGTGACGTCACGGGTACCTTACCCAAACCCAGAAGTTAAATGGAATCTCATCACGTGGGGCTCTGTACCATCCGCATGGGTGTTAGGGGCGTGTGTTAGGCAAAGAAGGTCTTGATGTGCTAACAAGTTAATGTCAGGACAGACTGATGGGCAGCGCACAAACACTTCATGTTTTCTAGATGTATTGGCATGGATTGTATTGGCATGGACTGTATTGGCATAGATGTATTGACATGGATTGTATTGGCATAGATGTATTGACATGGATTGTATTGGCATAGATGTATTGGCATGGATTGTATTGGCATAGAGGTATTGGCATGGACTGTATTGGCATAGATGTATTGACATGGATATATTACACAAGATCCCAATATCGGTTCTCCGATGCACATGATCAGTGTTATAACAGAAGCTCCACCCACGTGATCGCTACCATGGTCGATCATTTAAAAACAGGATGCTCAGTGGCGGTGGAAGATTGTGGGTCAATTATCAGATACCTGTGGACATATGTAGTCCGATTTTTGGGGGCACTGTGCCCGGGATTGTACTTTATCTCAAACTTGCATAACCCCCTGGGGATGGTTATTTTTTTTGTTTTTTTTCGGAGGGGATGAACAGAGGAATACAAATCAAAATATAACTCTAACATCAGTTTTAAAAGTAAAAATTGTATTCATTATTATTCATTGTATTTGCATAGCCCATGTTTTAAAAAATGTTTAAATGCTATGGACTTAAAGAGAGGGAATTGTCAAGGGAATTTCAAACTTAAAGGGACAGTTTAGTCCCCAAACTCACTTTGGTGCAAGATGAAGATTACTGTTTGTATAATGCACAGGCTTTTTTTTCCAGTGTGGTCTGATGCAGGCTTTCTGTATAAATCACATTTTTAATATTTGACTCAAGCCCTCCCCAGTGATTACTCTGGATGTTGACTGCAGGTGCGGCAGCACTGATTATATAGACACTGATGATATAAAGTTTTGTTTCATTTAGTCACTTCCTGTGCTCTTCCAATTGACTACATTATGTGGACTCTGAGTGACCTTGTTCTTGTACATTCATTTGAAATTATTCTCGTTGGTTCTTGCAGCAAGAAAAGGAAATTACTTTTACTCACTTAGTGTGGGCAGTCCTGCATTCTTGTAAACTGCTGTAATTTCACAATTCCATCTAGCTGTAAGTATAAGTAAAACATGCATTTTAAAGTACATTGCAAGCACATTAATAGGCAATAGTATTTTTAATATGCATTTGCATTTTGGGCACTAGACAGCCCCTTTAAGGCCAAAGTAGCCAAGTTCAAATATTTACCTGAATGGGAGAATTTCTCCAAATCGATTACTTTGCTCTTAAGTTTGAAACTTCCTTGTCAATTCTCTGCAATACCCTCTTTCATGATTAAAGCTGGGGTAAATCTAAAGTATATCCTCTGTGGCTTTTTAGACCTTGTACCAGGACTGTCAGTCAGATCCCAATTTCCAAGCATAGCTCCCTGTGTGATTAGGTATCTATGGAAACATACTGAATAAAAAAGAACATGACCAGCGGGCACAAAATAACAAAATCAATTATATTTGTGTGTGTAATATTCTGCTTTAAAGGACATGTGGGCAAGAGGAAACTAGAGAACTGTGAAGATGACTTTCCATGAACTGTTACTATAGAAACCAGGTCAATGATTCAACTTGTCTCAATCAGAAGGACGCGATTTGGTTACCGACGCGGAATTGGCAAAGGGGGACTTGATTAGAGGTCACCTGTATTAAAACAACTGGCTCTATGTTACGTAATTTTTTTTTTAATGTTCAGACTTTTGTTTTTATCAAGTTCGTCCAATACTTGCACCACTTGTGAAAGATGCTAACCAAGAAAGATCAGCAAATCTTGCTCATTCTTACATCATATAATACATTGTTGTGATATACTACAGCAGGGGTAGGCAACCTTTGGCACTCCAGATATTGTTTACTAAAGTTGCCTTGATCCATAAGATCTGGGACATACCAAATCACCCGCATTGCAGACTAGGACATGCCCAATCACCAAAACTACAGACCTAGGGAATCAACACAGTAACCGAAGAAAGTTTAGTTAAAAGAAGAAAAACTACCACAACTAGAGGACATAGTCTTAAATTAGAGGGGCAACGATTTAAAAAGTAATATCAGGAAGTATTACTTTACTGAGAGGGTAGTGGATGTATGGAATAGCCTTCCAGCAGAAGTGGTAGAGGTAAACACAGTCAAGGATTTTAAGCATGGGGAATGGGTTACTAATAAAAGTACTCAAAAAAATTGGGCAGACTAGATGGACCGAATGGTTCTTATCTGCCGACACATTCTATGTTTCTAGGACTTACCCCAGCATATGACCCATCACCCACATTGCAGACCCAGGACTTAGCCCAACCCTCAGGATATGATCCATTACCCACATTGCAGATCCATGACTTACACCAGCACATCAGGACATGCCCCATAACCCACATTGCACACCAAGACATGCCCTATTACCTACATTGCAGTAATAGGGCTGACTTTAGTACCCCAGGACATGCCCCATCACCCATATTGCAGACCCATGACTTACCCCAGCCAACACACACAGCTCCCTGGTGTCATGTGGCAGGCACATGGTTTCTTTGCACTTCCCGCGTGGTTTGAAGTCTGAGCGTCGGAAGGCCACATGACCCCTGGTGCTCTGACCTCAAACCACTGTCTGGGCAGCATGACAGGCAGCATGGTGAGAGGAGATCTTTTGAGCTCTCCAGCTATTGTTTCTGACAGCAAACTTTTATTTTTTTTAGCTATCCCTCCAGGCTTGTGTCGTCCTGTGCGACCAAGATCTTTCAACCTTTTAGAGAACTACAACACCTCTCTGTTTTGTTTGCATATTATTTGAGTTATAAGCCTTGACAAGCATGCAGATTTCATATTTCATAATATATTTATGTTATAATATATGCTACTGTTTAAAGGTTTTGGGGTCACTTAGAAATGTCCATTTTTTTCATGAAAACATTCATCAAATGAGTTGTGAAATGAGTAGGAAATACAGCCAAAAACTAAAGATTTTCTATTTAAATAACTGTGTCCTTCAAACTTTACAGAGAATCCTCCATTTGCGTCAATTGCAGCCTTGCAGACCTTTGATATTCTAGTTGGCATTCTAAGGAGGTAATCTGAAGAGATTTCACCCCATTCTTTCGGAACAAACTCAAACACATTGGACTGACTTGATGAACACTTATCACAAACCATATAACAGATACATAGGGTTAAGGCTCGAGGTTTGTCCTGGCCACTCCACTGTACACAGAACACCACCTGACTGCTTCTTCATTAAATAGTTCTTGCATAGTTTAGAACTGTGCTGTGGTCCAGTTGTAGGATGACATTTACTCCAATCAAGGGCCATCCTCAGGGTATGACATGGCATTGCAAAATGGAGTGGTAGCCTCCCCCCCCCCCCCCCCTCCATGTATATTATGGGTCTGGAACCATTGTTCCATTCCCTAGCTGTGTTAATTATTGGGGGCAGGGTTAGTAGCACCCATATAATAAAATTCAAAAATGGGGGTTGGGGGCTGGGTAAATAAAGATATAAAGGCCCCCAGACTTGACAAAGTAATAAATTCCCTACCTACCTCCACCCTGATAGGAGGGACAATTAAACCAGAAAAATATCCCCTTGTTAAACCACCCCCCAGGCACCCAAAGGGTCATAAAAATTATCAGTATTCAGTAAGTATCACTCACAAATGGGTAAATATCTAACCCCATTGGGCAATGATTACGAGCAGAGACAGAAGTCCAAACCAAGCCTCTCTTCTCACTCCGATGATGCCTCTGTAGATATATTAGTTTAGCTTTGAGCTGCAGAGTATCTACAACTTCCTATGTTATGTTTACTGGAAACAGATTTTTTTCTTTACCCCATTAAATGCAGGAAGCAGATGTTTTAAAATACATTTTCCAAAACGCTGGAGCCGAATGGACCTTTACAATCTCAGACCGGGCTGACTGGTTTGCTCTCCTGATCTCCAATGTAGGTTTCAAAAGTCTCATAGGAGAGTTAACAAAATAAACCGAAAAGGGGGTCGGGAATGTATTGCTCTAATACGTGTCAGACGAGATAAAAATACAGATTTTTCAGTTTTACCGAAGCTAATACGATAAATCCGCCCTTATCGAATTTCCGCATTTTGCGGAGGCAGGCTTACCATGACCTTAGCACGGACCCTGGAAAGACAGATATTGGATCTGATATGTATCCAGCATTCTGTATCGCATTAACAGAAATAAAAAAAATATATATATCCCAAAACAAATTGTAAAAAACATTCACAAAATATCAGCTTACCGACAAATATTTCCAATTGGCTTCAAGAGACAGTATTAGTAAGTACGATGCATTAGGATTTAACCCTTTCTATGCCAATAATGAGTGCCTTTTGCCATCCAAAAAATATTTATGGGGCATATAGCCTTAACTAATCTGAATTCATGTTTCCCCTAATACTTTCATTATTGCAGAAGATTAGGAACAGCTGTAGTCATAGTGATTTCTCTGGATGAAATAATTTCTCCTGCTATGAAGAAGTATCATTAGTTGTCAACATATATTACTTTTTTCTTTACTGCAAAGACGATTCACTTAGTTATAGCAGTTTGCAAGAAACCCCCCCCCCCCCCCCCCAGTATATTCCACAAACAGATATAACCTCATTAGAGCAAAGGGTCAAGCTTTCTAGATATATGCTCTTTGATGTGTGTCATACAAGGTCTATGTTAGGGGAATACATGCATATTATTGTATGAGTCAGACAAATGTATGAGTCAGACTGTCCTTTAAGAAGAGCTATTTGTGTTAAACAAAAAAATACAAATGTGCATGTATATCTGTGTGTTTTAGATATGTGTCTAAATATTTATTTACAAATAGTGCCAATAACGTTGTTGTGAAATTATAGCTATAGTAATTTTATAGGTAAATTCATCGGGCCCAGGCTCTGCATTACAGAAAACCTTTAACCACTTGGAATTTCAAATAGATATGTATATATAATTTGATGCATACAAGAACTGTTCGCTCCTTGGCCTTCTCTTATGTACAGGGTAGTTTTATTTCTAATTCAGCTTGTTTTTTTTTATAGGGTCTCTGTCAACGTATACCTTGCTTACACTGTGAATATAGACAATAAATATGAAAAATAATCTGTTGTTAGAAAAATTTCAAGCAAATGCATCAAATAAGAGAAATAGAATTTCTAAATGTGTGTCCCCTGTTGATGCAAATGACACATTTCCCATTGAATCAAGCCAAAGGTGATGTCATAAGCGAGAGACTACACAGACATGTTTAAAATAACATGTTCTCTGAATTCATTCAGACGCTTGCAATTCTGCTAATAACATGTATAGCTCATTTATCACAATTGTTAGTCCCTTTAATCTCCTTCACTAGATTAACCATCACCACATCTATTCCATGCGTCCATCATGTAAAGTAACGAAAAGCGAAACAGATCTGTCTTACCAGCGTTTTACTGAACTCCTACTATCTCCCCAAAACATGTATATAAAATCTAATAAAAGGACAGAGAGCTGAAACTCCTCCCCCAGCGTCCCCAGGGGCAAGAGTTTGGAGGTTTGATTGAGCAAGATAGCTGGAATTGTAGGATCAGAGGTAGATTTCCCAACTGTCACAAGCTGGGACCAATATCCCATCATTAGATCCAGTGTCCTGTTTGTCTGGGACACGGGGGGGGGGAGGGCCCATCTATGTAAACACAACAATAGTGCGGAAACGGATAAATCAGCATTGACGCGGTGCATGCCAGACATCCAAACATGGCCTGGTGTCCGCCTCTCATACTACTGAAAGGTCCCCCCCCTCCCCCCCTGGTCCAGGTGCTACATATTGGGTGGGATACTGATATATGTGTCTATTTATATTCTAAACATTTACATGTTTTTTTCCAGGCTTAGTTGTCATGTCCTCGTCTGTCATTCTTAATATCATCTTATGTAATTTGGGTATAAATAATTGGGGATAATGTATGCTTACACACTAGTGGCTCTGTATACGTTATACTGCTTTATTCAGAGTGTGCAGAGACTGAAGAAGAATATAATCAGCCAGATTCAGTCCGTTACACTGTATAAGCTCTGCAGACACTTTCTGTATTATCAACACATATAACAGCATTGTTTCTTATTCCTGGAGGTAGCTGAATACATTGTATTTTCATGAAGTGTCTCGGTCACCGAACCATTGGTTATACTCGGAATAAAAAAAGGATCAACATTGATCTATATATTGGGTTATCAAAACTACATAAAGCAAGGGGAACATGTGATATGAAGGTGTCTGTGGTGTCTGCTGTTTATGACATCACCTGCCAGTTTATTTGCAAATCAAGCCACATGTGATGTCATAAGCAGGAGCCAACCACAAACACATTTGAAACACATCTTTATCTCTGCATTTAGTAATTCTGCTGAGACATTGTACAAATCATTATTGATATTTCATTGTAATCTCTCCATTCACCATATACACCCTGTATAGGTCCCTTTAATCAGTAACACAATGTAATGGCACCAAAATGGGAAAATATCTGCAAAATGGAACAAAAATCTTCTGTTGTGTAGATTACATGCATTACAGGATTTTCAGAGCCTACTTTTATGTGAATCCGGGCCGCTGTTGTTTGCTCGGTCTAATGGTCAGTAGAAATAAAACATAACCTAATTGCAAAAAATGAGGGACAACAATTTTAATACACACAGAGCTCTTAGGGTATATTACATCTAATAAAAGAATGACATGTTATCCTTGCTCAACTTTCAGAGATGGTCAGGTTTTTGGCTTAAAGGAGCAGCTTCTTCTACAGTGTCCCAAAAAAACCTTTCTCGCTACGAGCTGCATCAAACAGATCAGTTTATTCAGTTTTTTCCTTAACTCTTCCTGTCTTAGTACCACGCCGTATGGTTTGGTCTGTGTGGGACATCAAAAACTGCATCCCAAGCTTTACAGGACTTTTTTAGCGCATATTTAGCCAATCCATACGATATATGGGTCTGAACTCAGTGTGAAATAACATCATTTGGGGTGCATAAGTGGCAATAGTCCTGGATTTGCTGGGGCAGTCATGTTGTATGGGGTATTGCTGACTGTACACAAGCAGCATTGCATATGTGTCTCACAGACGCCTAGAGACGAGCCTCGAGTACCAGGCAGGGGAAGGCACCAAGGTTGTTCATGACTCATTGGGAGCAACAATTAAAGGATGTTCTATCTCACTTCAGACATTGGGTACGTCCTATCTCTGGGACTGAGTACCTGTACTGGATTAACAAGAGCTTAAAGGCACTGTCTTGTGCCTAAAATGCATATTCCGAATTTGAATTTGTATTCATGTGCTTTCAAAGTACTTTAAAATGCATGTTTTACATTTTTCATTGCTTAAAATATAAAATACTTACAGCTAGATGGAATTGTTAAATTACAGCAGTTTGCAAGAAACCAGGACTGCCCACACTAGCTGAGTAAAAGTAATTTCTTTTTTTTTTTTTTTTTCTGCAGAAACCAATGAGATTGTCATTCAAATTCATGGAATTTACTGTCTCTCTAGTGATTTCAGAAAACAATGCTTTGCACTGTTAAGCTATCCTACTTTGTACAAGAGCAAGGTCACTTAGAGGCCACACAATGTAATCAATTCGAGGCGCACAGGAAGTGACTAAATGAAACAAAACCGTATAACCTCGGCGTCTATATATTAAGTGATGCCGCACCTGCAGTAAAGCCTGGGGAGAACTTGAGTCAAATATTAAAAATGCATCAAATCACACGTGGCGGGAGAGCCTGTGCACTATACAAGCAGTAATCTTCATCTTGCACCAAAGTGAGTTTGGGGACTAGACTGTCCCTTTAATTTCATGGGGTCATGTGACATCCCATAAATCCGCGCTTTGCAGGCCCCACCCATGCTTTGTCACGGGACTCCCTCCCACAATGTGGGCAGTCATGGTGGCTGTTCAAGTAGAATCCACCAATACATCATCTTTTTATATTTTTACCGGTTTTATTTTTATTGGCAGAAAGTTTCACCCATCAGTGGTGCCAGCGAGACTCAGTTTCAAGGCTTTCAAGAGTTGGGTTGATTGGCTACGTTTTGACCTCGGATCCGATTAGCTCGTTCTCTTCTACCAAGGCGACCTTTGCTGCCATGACAGTGAAACGTTTAAAGAGCATTAACATCCATTCGCTCGCAGTGCTTTACACATTGTTTCCATTATTTTAATTTCCCCGACGTTGCGCCCCGATGATTGTAAAATGGCGTGTTGGTAGATGCCCTGTGCGCCGGGGAGCTGCCTGCTTTTTCAGAATTCTCAATTAATTCATTTTAAAGTAGTGTGAAGGAGTCTTATCTGCATTACCCAGTCAATTAACAGTGTTTGCTTTACTAATTTTAAATATTACTTCAGGTGAAGTTATTGAAGTCGCTCTAAAGGTGCACGGAGCCGACGTACAAGCACTATTGTTCCTCCTATAATTATATTTCGGCTTAAGGCTATTCCAAAAAAGCCAAACTGTGTAGCAGAGCAGTATTAACATAGTGAGAAAGGAATCTCATTTCCATTTGTAATTCTTTGAAAAGTCATATTTTTAAATCATGGACTTGGCTTCAATCCCGTAACTAAGTGATTTTAGGGAATGTAATACAGAAAATACCATTATACCACTGAACTAATGGAGAACCAAAAGCCAAAGACCAAGCTAAAAAAAAGCAGTTCATTGATTTTTTTTTTTAATTGATGATGTAGTTTATCAGGGCCAATTTTTCAGTGATTGAAGCGAGCTTCACCCGTGCTTTGGTATGGAAATGTTCCACTGAACAACAGATGTACCACAAGCTATAAAATAAGCTAGGTGGACCATGTCTGTAACAGTGGGCTCAATACAGCATATTCCACAAGAAGTAAAATGAAAAAAAAAAATAGCTCGGAAGGGTCCTTTAAAATATTTTTTTGTGTATATAAAACACATTTTAGTCCACATTAAAATTATAATAATTGCCTCTTGGCAACACAGGATGTGTCGGGAAACTCCCCTGCCGATACAGGATGTGCCAGGAAACTCCCCTGCTGATACAGGATGTGCCAGGAAACTCCCCTGCTGATACAGGATGTGCCAGGAAACTCCCCTGCTGATACAGGATGTGCCAGGAAACTCCCCTGCCGATACAGGATGTGCCAGGAAACTCCCCTGCCGATACAGGATGTGCCAGGAAACTCCCCTGCTGATACACGATGTGCCAGGAAACTCCCCTGCCGATACAGGATGTGCCAGGAAACTCCCCTGCTGATACACGATGTGCCAGGAAACTCCCCTGCCGATACAGGATGTGCCAGGAAACTCCCCTGCCAATACACGATGTGGCCAGGAAACTCCTCTGCCAACATAGGACGTCCCTGGCCATTCTGAACTTGGTATAACGCAATCAAACTGCAACTGACAAGGTTAAGGTTAGGGCTAGGATAGAATTAGAGTTAGGGTTCCAATGTCATAGTAACATAGTAATTTAGGTTGAAAAAAGACACACGTCCATCAAGTTCAACCCATATACCTATCATTCCAGCTTTTGATCCAAAAGAAGCAAAACCCCCTAAGGAAGCTATTATGAATTTTGCTTCCTGGGGGGAAAATTCCTTCTTGACTCCAAAGGGCAATCAGATTCTCCTTGGATCAATAAGCTCTATGCAGACCATGTTTAAATGCATCTATTGTAGTTGATAGCACTACCTCTCTTGGAAATACCTGTGAACATCCAGGTCCCTGGAGAGCTCTTTATATTGGCCCTGAACATATTTATATAATGTTATCATATCACCTCTGAGACACCATTTTTCTAACTTATATAAATGCAATTTTATAAGTCTCTCTTCAGAACTAAGATCCAATCCCCTTATTAATTTTGTAGCTCTCCTTTGCACTTTTTCTAGTTCCTTAATATCCTTTTTAAGGACTGGTGCCCAGAATTGTACTGCATATTCAAGGTGAGGTCTTACCATTGATTTGTAAAGAGGCAAGATGATGTCCTCCTCCCGTGAATCTATACCTCGTTTTATTCATGCCATTATCTTATTGGCCCTTGCAGCTGCTGACTGGCAATGAGCACTGTTGCCATGTTTGTTATCTACAATTATTCCTAAATCATTTACATTAGTAGTTTTTCCCAGGGAAATACCATTTAAAGAATATGTTGCTTTGTTTTATTTTTCCCATAATGCATACAGGCTTACTTCGCATTCCCATTTATGGAATCTCACATTTCTCCTTGTGCCACCACTACAGGTTCAGATGAGGTCCAACCTGTCTATTAATGATGCCATTTATTCATCCTGTTTTTTAAGACATTTTACTAACACACTCAGGACCCACTGTGTATGCTAATGTGGGGGATTTATAGGAAATTCTGAAGCGGAAAAAAAAAGGATAGCAAAAAACAATGCGCCACTTCTACTTACTGCCCTATAACTTGCTAAAAAAGTTCAACAATAGGGAGTATTTCAAACTCAGGCCAAACAGTATAATCTATTTATCAGGTTTTTGCCATTAGCATTTGTAGATGTGTAACAGATTTTTAAAGTAAGAAAGTTAGAAAATGTTTTGTTTTGTTTTCATTTTCCACTATATTTTATTATTTTTGTTAAATTATATAATATTAATATAATGGTATCTAAAGAAAGTACTAATTTTCCAGGAAAAAAGTTATATATAATGTGTGTGGTTACAGTAAATGAGAAGGAAGAAAATTACAGCTAAACACATACACTGCAGAAATGATAAAACAGCCCATATCACCAAGCCAAAGAGCCTGGTCACAACGGGGTTAATGCTATTCTATTATTTGTTTCCTATTGTGTCTATTTAAGAGTATTCTTATGAAAGCATTATTTATTATGTGATATAAAGTATTTGACAGCCCAAACTATTTGTATTTGGACAGAAATGTCAGAGAAATGAGGAATGTACAAACCTCCAACCAAAGCGGACTGTGTAGCCAGTGTTTACCTTGTCATGGATTATTGTGACAGAGTTACATGATAGGGGTCCATAGGAATGCTATGCCCCAATACCTGATATTTCTCTAATAAGTCTCTGCAGAAATTGCTGACAGCTCACAGGTCCTTTGATAGTGATTAGAGCTGCTGAGGGGAAGGGACATGTCCATATCCAAAGTGCTCTTTTCAGGATGATACCACTCTGCTTTCAGTTAGGGAGGTCACATTTGGCCCTGATGTGCCAGATCCAAAAAATGGCTTTAATTTGTGGAAATTTCCACTTGTCTATGGATTTCACTGACGTGAATTGAACTCTGACGTCAGGTACTCCCCCAGAAATACTCGTGTTGGATTATTATATATTTTAATATCCTGATTAAACCATCAAAGCAATAATAATAATGAAAAAAAAAAATATTGTTACAAAAATACACACACTACTGGGGAGAAAAAGTGTAAATGTCTGTTATTATAATAATGATAAAAACATATGTAGTCTTCAAAAAGAAATATAATACAGTGACCTATACACACAAATCCCTGTGCTCAAAAAGCTCTAAAAAAAAAAAACTGGGAGAAAAGTGCAAAGGATAATCAAAAGAGTGAGGCTAATAATACAATAATAAAAATAATGATTCTTCTTCTTAATGATAATAATAATATGAATAAGAATGATGATAATACAAATAATAATAATAAGAATAATGATTAATCTCATTCTTCCTAATAATAAGAATAATAACATGAATATGAATGGCCATGATAAAGAATGAAAATGATAATAGAAAGTATGGTAATAATATGAATAATAAGTAATCACATTCTCGTGATGGTATCCACTCTTGGCATCAGCCGGGAATCGTTGGAGTCCATTTCGCGATCTGGCGAGCGTTCATATTGTTTCATGTGGTAGCTGTGTGTAGCTGACGTGCAGTTGCATTGTCCAGAAAGGGGCGCCGGTGTTTTAGACCTCGTGTTGGTAGAGACATATTCGGTGACTTCGTACCAATACCTGTGAACATCAACTGATCGGCCCCTTAGTGTTTCGCTCATGCAAGTGTTCTGTCTTGATGACATCTACGGGCGTAACGTGAAATGATTCTTCTGTTCACTTTCCAGACCCGTAACCTACCAATCAGCCCAGATCCTCCATGTCAAAGCTAATAAGATCCCCATCTGTTCCTGTTCGCTGCTATATTTGATTGGGTCGAACATTTCGAATGTTTGACTTATACGATTGTGGTAGACATAAGTGGAACCCTAGCGGGGCTAGCCAACAACATTGTGACGGAAAATATAACGATGTTCTATGGACCTTCATTGACCTTGTCATGGACTCTGCCTATCCCTGTACTCTAGGTAGATATGTTATACAGGAGCACATATACACATTCATTACGGCTAAAATATATATATATTTTTACGAAAATGCATAAAAATAATTTATTAAAGAAACAGCTGTTTGGTTTTGTAGCAAAGATGTGCAGATCAGTGACTTTTAATTTATTTTTTTTCTTGGTTCACCATTGTTTTGTTCAGTGACCCATTTTTTTTATTGTGTAAATCTATATTTCTCTTTGGCCAAACTGATTATAATAGGCTTTCCCCCCCCGTCTCTGACTGTATCTGGCAGCTGCTTCTGGTTAGAGAGAAGGCCATACGCACTTCATCGTGCAGTCCCGCTCTTTCTTCCTTACGGATACATTTTACGAGTTTAACCGATGCTCCCGCTTCTTGTATCAGCAGTTTTTAATATTCTTATTCCTGCTCAGCAAAAAATATCTGTCCAATTTAATGCGAAGAGCACGTTGGACCTTTCGGTTCACGAGGTTCAGATGCTGTCAAGATTCACTGAGACTTTTTTTTTCGTTGCGCGAGTTAAATTTAGACCCTTCATCTCCTTGTGCGAGACACGGACTGTGAGCAGAAAAGTGCAAACGGTTAAGTAATGACTGCAGTTCTGCCGCTCGTCACAGGAGTAGTTAAGGCTGTTCGTGCTCAAACATACGGATGTGTCTATTTTTGCAGCAGTTAGCTCAAGATTTTTATGGGTTTTTTTTATCGGATTTTCTTTTTAAAGGGCCAGTCCCACCTACAGTGTCCAAAAATATTATTTAACATACGCCTAAGGGAATAGAATCAGATCCGCCTGCTACGTTTTTCCCTCAACACTTGCTGACTCCTATACACTGGAACTAAATTGTAATAAGTGTATCGCTGCTGCTTAGTGAATTTAGAAGCCGTGCTGACATTAGTCTTAAAATCTACAGGAGAACTGTATTTTATTTTATTTTTTAGCAATAACAAGCGCATGTTACATATATTAAACACTTGTACAACATACAAAAAATAAACTAGGTGGAAATGGCCTTTTATAGACTGGTGGACTGTGAACTGTCTTGGTACATTGTTCTCTAAGGCTATTAGTTATACACAGTTATACGTTGTACATAATAAATGTGTGATTGTTCGTCTACGATTTGGAATCTCTCAGGTTTTTCCTTAAAAGGTACACTACCACACATAAGCTGTAACTAGGTTACCTGTGCATTTAAAGCAAACACATATATAAATCATATGTCACAGTTTTTTTCTTCTATGTTCGAATTAATTGCACATAAAAGTAGAACTAAAATTACGAGTTTATCTCCAGCATCCATTTTGAGAATTTTACCCATAATGCAACATCAATGCAAGTCTATGATCAGAATTCTGATGTATAGACTGCATTCTCTGTCCCCAGCCACACACTGACGTATTATTAGTGCTGTAAAGTTACTGGGGGGTGGCACCCAAAAACACTATATTTCACAAAATGGCGGCGCCCTGTCACACTTGTTTAGTAAAATATTTAATAAAATAAACTCACATAACAAAATCAAAAGACATATCTGAAATCAACAATGCAAAATAAAAAAAAATAAACCCTTTACATTTTTTGATGGGAGAGTCCCTTTAACACATCTTTGGTGCTCACTCGCTTTACTAATTTGTCTCTAAATGTATCATGTAATTGTAGTGAAATTGTTTAGAGATTAATGGGGGTGCTGTTGTAATCAAGCTGGGGTATGCCGCAGAGCTTTCCTTCTATTGCACAAATATTTTCTGCTCCCTCTTGGTGTATGCTACTAAAGACTGTGGGGCAGTCATGTTTTGGAACCCTGGGACCTTTCCAAAGCAAAGCTGCATGATGGAGCCACAAAAAAGAGATCTGTGTACTGGGTGGCACAGACCTCCAATCCTTCCTTCTAGAGCTTCAAACACTGAGTCCATATATATAGCAAATGGGTGATATGGAGGCTGGGCTGAAACATATAATGCTACATATAACCCAGTCACTGCCATCTTTTTACATTTCTGGCAATATTAAGAAACCTTTCCATTTTGCTACTTTTTGGTTCAATATTTTTATGTTTTACAACATTTTCCCCAAAAATAACATAACGCATCAGATCCCTGTTGCTATTTTTTTGCTTCAGCTTGTCTCCATCCAATAATTAATCTAGTAAACTTCTAATTTTTTTTTTAATCGTTTTCTTACTTGTTGCCAGCATTTGATTAAACTTCCTGACAGAAATAACTGGCATTCACAGAACACAAATACCCCCCAAAAAAGGGGAAAAATGCTGCATTTCTGCAGTTCTAAATTTAGTACGTATTATATTCTATTTTTCTTAACAATTAGGCGTGTTGTGGTAGCAGTCGTATAACTAGAGACTAGAAACATAATGCCACTTAATAACTGCAGATGAGAGCCCAGAGAAGCCATCTGTGCATAACAGTACCCAACCAGCAGTAAAAATATTGGGTTGGATGCGCTGGGTAAGCACTGAGAGTATAAAGCATCTGTGTGACAGACTGGATTTTTGATACATTTAAATTAGGATTCTTATCAGGCAAATCCCATTGAGACCTCTTGTCCCATTTGTATAAAATGCTTACGGTGAATGGAATTTACTAATCACCCGGATACATATTCTACTGCTGTGTACTCTTCAGTATTTGTTATAAAGAAAATATGAGATATGAGAATTATATTATTTAATAGGTTTTTTTTCCATTCTCGGCCCTGTTTTCTCTTTGTCTGTGTTAATGTAACACTTAGTCTTAGGCATTTGTAACCACTTTTGAACTTATAAAACCCAGACAGGCAATTTACTAAGCAGAGATTAGCTAAATAAACCAACAAAAAAAACAACAACACAGTTGCATGAATTAAAGAAAAAAATGAACTGTCAACTGGGTATGAGTTTTATTTAGCTCTTTTTTTTTTTTTTCAAGAGCAGGGATAGCTAAACAGGGCAGCCATCAGAATACCAAAGCCAGTATACCCATTAATATGTCACAGCTAGTATGCCCATTACTATTCTACAGCCAGTATGCCCATTAATATTCCACATCCAGTATGCCCATTAATATTCCACATCCAGTATGCCCATTAATATTCCACATCCAGTATGCCCATTAATATGTCACAGATAGTATGCCCATTACTATTCTACAGCTAGTATGCCCATTAATATTCCATTAATATACCACAGCCAGTATGCCCATTAATATTACACAGCCAGTATGCCCATTAATATGTCACAGCCAGTATGCCCATTAATATGTCACAGCCAGTATGCCCATTCATATTCCACATCCAGTATGCCCATTAATATGCCACAGCCACTATGCCCATTAATATGCCACAGCTACTATGCCACCCTCCTCCCCCTTCCCCAATACAGGCATCTATGCTGCCTCTCTCTCGCTCCCAGCGCACTGGTCTGAAGTTTGAGCACCGGAAGGTCATGTGACCCCTGCCACTCTGACGTGATATTTGTGCATGGGTAACGCGAGAGAGGCAGCATGGAAGGATGTCTGTGCACTGCACAGACACAATGCTGCCTTCTTGTGTGGAGATGCTTGTGAGGGGAGATCTTTTGATCACCTTTTTTTTTAATGGGTGTATCGCCTGTCACCCCTGATAGTGGCCTTGCCTAATCAGCCAGTGTATGGCTGAGATAGTTGAAATTTTATGGCCCTGACAATCTACATTTTTAGCCAAAATATTTGTAATCAAATATTCTTTCCCATGCATTGACCAAGTGATATTTAATTTCATTAACATGTAGGGCTAGGGTTAGAGTGAGGGTTAGGGTTAGGGTTGCCACCATAGGCACATGTAATATTTCTATGTAGGTGGCTCCACCTACTTTTGAGCTTGGGCCACCCACTTTCAAGGTCATGACCCTGGACTTTCACCTAGGGCTGCATGTTTCCTACCCCATAGGACAAGGTATATTTAGAGTGTATGGCAGCCAAACAAAAAAAAAATGGCACGTAGGGCAAGTCAACAGCAGAAGGGATACATTGGCCAGTCTGTTGGCACACTGCTAGCCGAGTGGCATCGTTTTAAAGTGAAATCCGTCATTGGGATTCCAGCCATAACTCCCTATTACAACAATTCAATGCTGCCAGTTTGATTCTCAGATAATCCACCCTGTCACCCCTGCTAAAACAGAAAAACAAAAGCTGCTTCTCGGGGCTGCCCGGACCGTTTCTTTCTTGCAGGATGGAATATTCGAAGCAGAGTCTTATTTGATGAACTGACCTTTTATTTTCTTGAGTCACTCAAAGAATCTCAAAGTGTGTAGATGGGTGCCATTGACAGCATTAAACCATCGACCTGCATGACTCACTCAATACCGGTACATACCATTAATTAACACATTAATCAAAGAGCCAAGCCTTGTTACATAAAGTAATATCTTCTATGCTGCATAATGAAATACTTTAAATGTAAATAATTCATCCTTATTCTGATCTGTAATGTAATGCGTAGTGTTTAGGCTACAAATTCGTCATAATTGACACAAATAACTATTACCACTGAAGATTATTTAACCTCCTGTAGACAGGTGGTTTTTCGCGGATTTTTTTGTTTTGTATGTGTTTAACTGTAATCGTATTCTTTATCACCTAGTGACTTATACAAACTATATATATGTCACAAAGTGAATTCTGACAGCCTGCCTGACTGGGGATCTTGGAGGGGCCTGAGGGCCAAACACCTCCCTGTAGATTATGGACCCTGGCTTATGTACCATAACTCTATACGTTAATATTGTTAGTTAGTTATATTCTGTTAGTGTATTGGTTTATGCGTAACGTTTAATTCTGTGAGTAGACCACTCTGAAGGTTTATAATGTGACAGTGACTCCAATAGTTTACTCCAACATCCATTGTTCTGTATTAACTGGATTAACTGATAAACTGATTATGTTGTGTACATTACTGTGTGTATTGTAATTAGGTCTACTCACTCTATGTTAATTCCTATTTGGTTTGCAGTCTGAATGTCTAATGTTTTCCTAGCCCCAGTTAGTTGGAGAACTATGTTTAGTTCCATCCCCCCCATTGGATACTAATGTCTGTGATGTCATGTGTATGTCTTTATATAAGTCTGTGTTGTTGCACAAATAAAGTAGTTGTTCAATCTTGCTGTACCTAACTGCTAGATGTCCTGTCTATTTGGGTACAAAGAGCAAGGGTCCAGGAAAGACTTGCTGGGTGAATGCTGAGCTGTAAGTGGGGGCTAAGGAGGTGATTTCCCACAACGGACAGAGGGTCTACTTCGTCCGGTAGACGGTCCGTTACAATATATATATATAAAAATCAATAAAGCGTACACATACCCGCTCGTACTATATATAAATCCAAAAAATTTACACACACTCACATGGTTTAGATTCATGCAATTCAGTGAATTGAAATCATTGTATCAACATTTTTGGCTCCACACGATTTTTATATATACATATATTTTTTTTTTAAGGAAATGGCCTTTTGATGCCAAATTTATCCTTATAAATCAGAATGTAATATGATTATTTTTTTGACATTGGCGTCGATCCTTTACATTCACGAGCTGCCAGAGCCGTCAAGTGCCCTTAATGAGTTAAAGGCATTTCATTATTCATGGGAATATTAATTGGAATGTTATAAATAGCTCGATGGCTCAGTAAATATATAACGGCCGACGCCATATGTCTCAGCAGTGCTTTTGTTTCCTTAACAGTTTAATGGCTGGACAGGCCTGCAATACATTGCAGATAAAAACGTAGAAGCTTAGATGGTGATAAAAGCATAATAATCACCAAATGGGTCATCTAGTGTGACAAAATATGATTTATTTTACTGATTAACCCCTTCCCGGCGCTAGGACGTACTATGCCGTCTTGATTTTAAGTGCCTAAAAGACGCTAGGATGGCATAGAACGTCCAGCGTTAAACAGCTGATCGCGGCATCCTGTGAAGAGATGTGTTCGGATCCCACCAGGCAAATGAGGCCACTCTGAGTGACCTCAGTCTGACAGGGGAAATGTAGCCGATGCTCAAAGCGAACACCGACTACATTTCACTAAATCGCGCCTTGCCCGAATTTCTGGGCACGCATCAGTGATGTCACACGTGACGTCGAGAGGTCTCTTTTTTTGGCAGGGACCCACAGTATCTATTAAGACCCTGATCGGGTCTCTGCCATAATGTTCCTGGCTACCATCACCTTGTGATCGGTGGCCAGGAACAAATCGTGACCTTTTGGTGCTTGCGTCTTTTGGGAATCAAGCACCATGCGTCAGGGCCGGACTGGGAGAAAAATTCGGCCTGGGCATTTTTTTTATCACAGCGGCCCACTAAGAAGGGGGCGGGGCAGAGGAGGTGTGTTTTGTCATCACCAATGACAAACACGCTCCCTCTCAAAGTGAGCATGTTGGTTCAATGCTCTTCCAGGGCAGACCATGCGCAGAGCTCTGCTGAAGAGCTCTAGCATGAGAAAAAAGCCCTGTATGTGTTCTGCACAGTGCAAGCAAATGTAATAACATGCTTGCACTGTGTTTCCTTGCAACTTGTCTCTGGTGTCTCTATAAATGGATACCAAGAGACAAAAATGCCAGGAAAGAGTATTGAGTATGTGTTTGGAGCCTGCTTGTGGGATTGCGTGTGTGTAGAGTGAGCCTTCGTGGTGTGGTATTGTGTAATAAGGTCGGTTTTAGTTGTGTTGTGTTTGTGGTGTAATGTGATGCATATGTGGCTAGGGGCTGTAGAGAATGTGTGAATAGGGGATATAGCACGTTTGTGAATACAGGCTATAGTGTGTGTGTGTGTGTATATATATAGATGTAGTGTGTGTTTAGGGGTGTAGTATGTGTTTGCTTACAAAGAATCTAGTGTGTGTATATATACACACACATATATAAATATATGAGTCTAGTGTGTGTTTGAAGGACCCAGAATGTGTATAGGAGATCTAGTGAGTGTGTGTGTTTATAACGGTTTCAGAGTGTATATAGGGATCTAGCGTGTGTATGTGTGTAGATGATCCAGAGTTGGGTAAGGGATCTAGTGTGTGTCTGGAATGTAATGTGTTTAGGGGTGCAGTATGTGTGTGAGGGGTGCTGTGTCTGTGTGTATGTGTATGTATGTATGTATATATATATATATATATATATATATATATATATATATATATATATATATATATATATATATATGGAAGTATTATGTATGTCTGTTGTGCAGTGTGTTGGGGGGTTCTGTGTGTGTGTGAGGGGTGCGGTGTGATGAGGGGGGCGGTGTGTGAGAGTGATGTGTGTGAGTGCTGTGTATGTTGTGTGTGAGAGTGCTGTGTGTGAGAGTGCAAGAGTGCTGTCTATGATGTGTGTGAGAATGCTGTGTGTTATGTGTGAGAGTGCTATGTGTGTGTGATGGGTGTGAGAGTGCTGTGTGTGATGGGGGTAAGAGTGCTGTGTGTGATGGGTGTGAGAGTGCTGTGTGTGATGGGTGTGAGAGTGCTGTGTGTGATGGGTGTGAGTGCTGTGTGTGAGTGCTGTGTGGTATGGGTGTGAGAGTGCTGTATAAATGTTAGAATGGATTGTGTGTGTGTGTGTAGGGGGGGGTAAATAAACAAATAAAATAACAGGCATTATGTCTGGGGGGGACATAATGCCTGTTATTGTATTTGTTTATTTACCCCCCCCCCCCCCTCCCCACACACACACACACAATCCATTCTAATATTTAAACAGCACTCTCACACCCATCACACACAGCACTCACACCCATCACTCTCACACCCATCACACCCATCACTCTCACACCAATCACACACAGCACTCACACCCATCACACACAGAACTTTCACACCCATCACACACAGCACTCTCACACACAGCACTCTCACACCCATCACACACAGCATTCTCACACCCATCACACACACAGCATTCTCACACCCATCACACACAGCATTCTCACACCCATCACACACAGCATTCTCACACCCATCACACACAGCATCCTCACACTCATCACACACAGCACTCTCACACCCATCACACACAGCATTCTCACACCCATCACACACAGAACTTTCACACCCATCACACACAGCACTCTCACACACAGCACTCTCACACCCATCACACACACAGCATTCTCACACCCATCACACACAGCATTCTCACACCCATCACACACAGCATTCTCACACCCATCACACACAGCATCCTCACACTCATCACACACAGCACTCTCACACCCATCACTCCCTTCTTACCTTTAGACTGGGAGGCGGTGTTCCCTGGTGGTCCTCGTGGAGAGTGAACTCTAGCCTGTGGGCTAGAGTTCACTCTCGCGAGATCCGGTCGTTGCCATGGCAATGCTCCGGATCTCACGAGAGGAACCTGGTGGAGCTGCAAGTTAGAGCTCCGCCGGGTCCTCTCCCTCCCTCTCTCCCCGCCGGCGGCCGCATTTGAAGGCATGTGGCCGGTGAGGGAGATCTTTGATGTCCTCACCGGCCCTTCATGTCAAAAAGCGGGGCCGGCGCTCGGATAGTGCCGGCCCTGCATAGACCGGCAGGGGAGATCCTGGGACCCAGAGGCCACTGCTGGGACCTCCCCTGCCGGTCTCGGCCCATGGCCACCGCGGCCCACCGGGCATTTGCCCGGTGTGCCCGATGGCCAGTCCGGGCCTGCCATGCGTCACAAAGGGGTTAAAGGATCTAATAAGTAACATCATGTAAAAACATTTTGGTAGAATCATATATGAAATTAATATATATATATATATATAAATATGAACAGGTGGGCGAGTAAGTGTGTGCCGTAAACTATGATGTCACATCACAAAATGCTTAGCGATAAACAGACCTTTCTATCCATACATGTGTTGGCCCTCGTGAAAACAGATGTATATATGCTAAGTGTCTATACCTACCCAGAGCTGAACCAGTCACCTACGCATTTTGAGGATGAGTGGCTCCTTTTAAATTACGGTCGCCAGGCAATCACAGGGTATATATACATTGCGTATTAATGGAGCTAGTCAAGTGGCCGCCGAAACCTATACATTCTTAACATTTTTAGATGGAACTAGAAATTGTCTCCCTATCACTGTGCTGCAGCCAGCAGCTGATATAGCAATCAACTCTGGGCAGCCGAAAATCTTAATATTATGAGGGGGGGGGGGGGGGGAATTTCCATTAAAAATAAATCTTTGTTTTTCATTACACAGCAGAGCTGTCACCTCCCATCACTTTAAGACATTAACTCTTCCTGTACCCAGTGGTGTATTTTGATTTTGCGCTTCCCTAGTCAGACAAAATTCGAGCACCCCACCCACACACGTTGCACACCTATGACATGCCCCATCACCCACGTGGCACACCCATGACACATACCCCATCACCCGAGTACATGCCCCATCACCCACATTGCACACACATTAAATGCCCCATCACCCAATTACATGCCCCCATCACCCATATTGCACACACATTAAATGCCCCATCACCCCATTACATGCCCCCATCACCCATATTGCATACACACTAAATGCCCCATCACCCCTATTACATGCCCCCATCACCCACATACACACTAAATGACCCATCACATGCCACCAGCACCCTCATTACAAACCCCCACCACGTCCATTACATGCCCCCATCACCCAGATTAATTGGAAAGAGCTAAAACTTGCTGAACAGTGGGGGAGGGAGCGAAAATGTTTGAAGCACCAGAAGTGTGCTTTAACGGCCTCTGGCAAAGTGCCGCCCTCTCGTGAAGTGCCGCCCTAGGCGAGTGCCTTGTTTGCCTTGTGGAAGATACACTACTGCCTGTACCAGTGTAGAATATTATCATTTAGTCTCTGGCATCACTACCTCATTAATACATAAGGGGTACACTGCCATTCCATTGCCAAAAGCATTGTATTTAAGGAAAGTATTCTGGAACCCAATAGAATGCATTAAGAAAGCTGCTATTAATAGATCTCCTAGGGCTGGCAATCGCCCAACCATCCCAGCCCTTTCTTTAGCAGAATTGGATTTTACCGTGACTGAGAAACATTCTGACAGACAACAGAAATGTACATTTTACTCTACTGAATTTTTTATTTAAAAACATATTATTTGTCTCATCTTTTTTTTTTAATAAAAGGAAGTGATTATTATAATTGTTAACTTAATTATAATGCACCGCATTGAAAAAAAATGTACTGGAAAAACCTGTAATACTCCTAATAATCATAATTTTATTATTTTATCTATTATTTTATCTATTGTTATTTTCTTATAGTATTTCATTATTGTGATCTTGTCTATTGTTTCTGCACAGATCATCATTATTATTTTTACTATTTTGTTAGCTCACTAGCAGTTTTTTTTATTGTTTTTATCTCTTTTGTATTTTCTTATAGTATATAATTATTGTAATATGTATTATTGTTTTTGCATGTGAGAATTAGCATTATTATTTCACGAAGATGTTATACACTACTGCTGTCACAATTACTAACGAACAGCAAATTCGGACCAATTGAACCAAAAAGAACATAGACTATTGCAGCACAATTTGTTTCTCTCAGGCAGACTTGCACGGTGCAAGGGTTGCATAACAAAATGTAAAGTCACGTATGCTTGCTCACGTATTTTAAAGACAAATTACACCAGCAAAATACATAAATATAAGCTTGTATATGAAACGTCCGGAAGTGTTTGGCTGTTGGACTACAAATGAGTATTATTCAGTAAAATGATTGCTGAGCGAAGGGATAATTTTGTAGCAGACAGCAACACACACAGAAGGTAAACTAGTTTTAATTTGTAAAACTAGTACGCAGATTCTGTTTTTTGAGATAATGTTGACATTGCATGGAAAGAACTGATCTGGCAGGCATCATAATGTCAAGGTTTCCCTGCTGTTTTAAAAGAAAACTTTTTTTTTTCACTTGGAGAGTTTCAGCTGTTGTTAACAACCAACTCCTTATAACTACTGTTACCAAGATTACCTGTTTGCTATTAGCCAGCCACCCAGAACTAATAATCAAGCAGCTAGTTTCAGTATCTCTCTTACTCTTGCGTTGTTTCTAGTTTCCAAGTGCATTTACAGTGTTTCCTGTGATTGACCTGGCTCGACTTACTTCCCTTCTGGTTCCAGACTTCTGGTCCCTAACAATACCTGTGAATTTTCTGATTCCCAGTAGCCAAGGGTTTTGAGTCGGGAGTTTGTTCGCCCTGCCTCGGTCATGCAATTCTGGGTCATTCTGACACATTTGCAAAAAATGGGTGGTGCTAAAGCGACAGAGTTACAATGCTGACATCATGTATCTGGAGCTTATTTCCAGTACGGAGTGGGACAGTTCTTAGCACCTGCTTTATGGAGGGAGTTTGAGCGACTGACTGTTCATTGCTGTCAAGCGCTCCATAGAGAGGTTCGTTTTCAAGTGTGCAGGTTTGTTTTAAGGCTCATTTATAGTTAGTATTAGAGGTTAGAATTAGGGTTATTATTGGGTTTCTGGGTTAGTATTTGGGTTAGTTTGAGAGTTATAGTGAAGGTTTAAGTTTAGGATATACTTTTGGGATAAGCTGGGGTTATTTTATTGGGGAGTTAGTATTTGGCGGTGAAAGTTCAGCGCCAAAATAGCCGCAATAGCTGATCTATCTGCCGCGGTAAACTCACCGGGAAGAACTGTCCTTGACCCTGCTAGACACAATGTACTGTGCATAGGCAGTATTAATGTTGGGACAAGCTAAATTTGAGAATTCAGTACCCCAAAAACAGAGATGTACTGTGGGCAACTATGCATATGGCTGGCAAACCCCATGTGTAAAGCCATGCTAAAAAGCACCTGGAGAATCTCCTCCAAATCCATTTTGTTGCAGGCGGTAATCCCGGTAGACAAATGTGACATTTTATTCATAACCCTCAATGGCATCCCGCGTTGCTTCCTGTCGAGCACGCGGAGGGGTCAATTGGCATAATTAAGGTGGCTGTGAATGAATAACTTTACGCAAATTCCCCTCTAGATGAAACATCACAATTTGTCAGCCGCATGTTGCATTTCAAACACCAACTTAATGTACAGCTGCGGCATGTGTGATCTTCCAAATTTTCCTGATAGAACACGTTCCTCGCCTTCAAAGGAGGAAATCAATAGGTTTTGCCGCTGCTCCTTCTTGCTGGGGAATTATACCACCGAGTGATTAAATTACAGACTTCCTTTATGAGTTTTCAAGTGTCCTTTTTTTAAAAATTATTTTGCAAAAAAAAGCTGCAATGTTTCTGTGCAGATTTCTATTCTGCACCTTCACTAGATTGTTGGCTCCCGTAACAGAATTTCGATCATGCACTGCCGCTTCGAAGTCGAAAAAAAAATAAACGAAGAAGACTAATTAATATAAAAAGATATATCAGAGCTGTCGCTTTGCAGGACGATGTTTTTTTTTCCATCTTACATAATTATGAGATAAGAAAACTTAGTTTTTTTTTTCCGTTACGTAAGGTAGAAATGAAACATTTGATATACTTTTGTAACATAAATATTATTCAAGAGTAAAGATGCCAAATGCTGTTAATTAATCTTTTTGTTTGTATTTAATTAGAATTAATAGTGAGATGCCACTAATTAAGTAGCGCTGAATAATTAATTCTATTTCTCAGCATATTAGAAGCTGCATTTGTTTGTTGGGAATTTGGTAAATGTGCAAAAAAATATACAAAAGATGAGCAAAATCATACAAAGTAATGAGAAGGTTCCAGTAGCACAACAGAGGCGTAAGACTATACAGTATTTCACCCTTCAATGTTACCGATGACGCACACGTATAGGCAGGGCCGGCCTGTGGGGTCAACACCCCAGGGGGTTGCTAACGTAAAAAAAAAAAAAGTTTGCCGGTAGAGGCACTAGCTGTGGAGATCAGAAGATCTCTCCCAACCAGCCCTCTACAGTATGTGTATATATGTGTATATGTACAGTATGTGTATATGTAAAGTATGTGTATGTATGTGTATATGTACAGTATGTGTATATGTAAAGTATGTGTATGTATGTGTATATGTACAGTATGTGTATATATGTGTGTATGTATAGTATGTGTATATGTACAGTATGTGTATGGATGTGTATATGTACAGTATGTGTAAATGTATAGTATGTGTATATGTACAGTATGTGTATGAATGTGTATATGTACGGTATGTGTATGAATGTGTATATGTACGGTATGCGTATGAATTTGTAGATGTATAGTATGTGTATGAATGTGTATATTTACAGTATGTGTAAATGTATAGTATGTGTATATTTACAGTATGTGTAAATGTATAGTATGTGTATATGTGCAGTATGTGTATGGATGTGTATATGTACAGTATGTGTATGGATGTGTATATGTGCAGTATGTGTATGGATGTGTATATGTACAGTATGTGTATGGATGTGTATATGTGCAGTATGTGTATGGATGTGTATATGTACAGTATGTGTATGGATGTGTATATGTACAGTATGTGTATGGATGTGTATATGTGCAGTATGTGTATGGATGTGTATATGTACAGTATGTGTATGGATGTGTATATGTGCAGTATGTGTATGGATGTGTATATGTACAGTATGTGTATATGTACAGTATGTATATATGCTGGTGTGGAATATTCTAGTGAATCCATCATTTCTGCATTATGTCATTAATATACATATCTACAGTCTGCAAGACAATAGTATATATACCAGCATTCTGTACTCCAAGTTGTAATGTGGTTGCTACGCTACAAGTACCCATCATTAGGAAGTTACCATGGCAATGCTAATATAAACCCTCTACTTGGTTAGAAGCAAGCTATGTTTTCCTTTCCACTGCTTCTCCAACTTGCTGGTTCTTCCTTATTCCTCTGCAGACCATGCATATTTGATATCTTACATCAAAGAAACCTCTCTTTGTCACTGCCCACACAAGCCTCTTGCAAAATACAAATTCAATGTTTATTTCTGCCTTATTAGAGCATCGGAATGATACCCCCCCCCCCCCCCCACAGACACACACACACACAGACACACACACACACACATACATACACACACACAGACACACAGACACACACACACACAGACACACACACAGACACACAGACACACACACACACACAGACACACAGACACACACACACACAGACACACACACAGACACACAGACACACACACACACACAGACACACACACACACACAGACACACAGACACACACACACACACAGACACACACACACACACAGACACACACACACACAGACACACACACACACACACACACAGACACACACACACACAGACACACACACACACACAGACACACACACACACACACACACACACACAGACACACACACACACAGACACACACACACACAGACACACACAGACACACACACACACAGACACACACACACACACACACAGACACACACACACACAGACACACACACACAGACACACACACACACACACACACACTCATTGTGTTAATACAGATCAAGATCTTCGTTTACCATGATTCCAATTACATTCCCCAAAACAAACACTCGTTTGCCTGATTGCTTTAATAGGAATTGGAATTGAGACATATTCCTCTTGGTTTGATGAAGCACTCTCACCCTCTAAGGCGTGGAGCCAGCTTTCATTCAGAATGTCACCTGTCTATTTGCTAAGAGGCATCCCCCCCCCCCCCTTGCTGTGCAGTAGGAGCGGTGCCCGGTGACCTTTAACCCCTTTGCAACCAAACAGTTCACATATAGTTTGTAGTACACTGTGCATTGGTTGCTAAATTGGTTAAACCTCTGAAAACGAATGTTGAAGAGACACATGTGTCATTATTTCATTTAATTGGACAAATTCATGGGTAGGCTCCCGGGTGTCATATATTTATATATTTATATATATGCACACCTGTATCCTTTCTTGTTTATTACTATATATGATGTGGCTGCATCAGTAGGTGAGTGAACAGGTTGCAGGTGGAGTTCACCTGGATTCATGAATTGGACGATCATTTGGATCCAAAATATCCGCATTAGATCGTGATGTATTGATGTAAAAAAAGGACCAGTGAGCGGATATTTCTGCACCTCTTCCCTGCTGCTGGTAACATAACCCACAGTAGGATTAAAAAGATTGTGGCTCTCTGTTTAGCAAGGGGAACAGGAGATCTGCTCCTCTAGTGCCACAGATCTCCTTATTGCTAGGATCTGATGGATACAGAAAAGAAAGGATCAGGTACACATGACTGAGAGATGCATCTTGGATGATGCTCACCCTGATAGCCCCCTCCCGAAAAAGAAAGAAAGAAAGCAATAATCATTAAAGTAAATCGTACGTTATCTTTCTGTGCATTACATACAGTGTTATTACATTGCAGGATGGATACGTTTAAACCCACAGATATTGAGTTTAATGTAGCATTACATCAACCTTCTCAAATGGAAGAGAAACATATGTTATCCTCATTAAATCATTTATGGGGTCCATTATTTTTGTTCTATTTCTTGTGTTTGTCTTAGCTAATGTAATAGGTTCAGTAAAATGCTGCTTCCGATATCTGGATTTGTACATGCAATAAAATCGAATGCACGGGAGTGACACATATTTATTAGGATAATATTCACTTTCCAAATACCATAGAAAAGGTAGACATGGGGAAAGCTGGAAAGGAGGGCAGGGGGCAATCGCCCAGCAGGCTGCTCTCTACCTTGATTCAATGAGTTGGAGCTGCTCCATTTATCACTTCTAAATGCCCCAGCGTGTAGCACTTTATGGGGTCTAATATGCCTTGATCTGACCTGACAATCGGAGATTTTCGGCCACGTTCAGTTCAGGAGGGCTGGACTGTTTCACCTACTCTACGTCTATTCGCCTACCCCTCTCCCCCCATGTTAGCCCTAAATCTGCAGAAATTGCCAAATTACGAACATTTCAACACGCCAGATATTAGCTGGCGATTTGAATATAAAAGTTAATGATAATATTTTTTAAAAATTTATATTGAGTAAAAATGTTAAACAAAAATAAATAAATAAGGAAATATTAAAAAAACACATCAACATAAATTAATAACATAAAACATACATTATATTAATGTTATATATTATAGAAACATATATATATAACTAAAAACATTACTAATCAATGTTTTATTGGTATGGTAGTAGTTTCATGTCCACAGTGGACAGTGTATCCCAAAAGTGGATACAATATAAGGCAAATGATGGGTAGG
The DNA here is from genome assembly GCA_036172795.1 of Pelodytes ibericus. Lineage (NCBI taxonomy): Eukaryota > Metazoa > Chordata > Amphibia > Anura > Pelodytidae > Pelodytes > Pelodytes ibericus. Next base: position 6,283,715 of record CM069864.1, on the reverse strand, counting down.
CAAATAGATGTGGCTTTAGCGTGTGGGATTAGGCCAGGGACTAATGAAAGTATTCAGATTTTTTTAGGCAGAAATTTGGAAGACTATTTTTTGCACTTTGCTCCTATTGCAATGTACTAAACATTTACCACTCAAATAGTACAAATGAGCAATTTGCGAATAAAAACAGGCAATTTTGCAAATATTTTTTCTACCTCTTTTGATTGCACTTGCTAAAAGGTGGTGTAAATTGTCACACGCAAATAAGAATTATTTTTCACAAAATGGAATGGATGAATGTATTTTTATCTGCGGACAGATAGCATGTGTCTGTCTAGGAGTTTTACTAATCTATTGTGAATTCAGTCTCACCACGAACTAATGAAACACTAGATGGGCAGACTAGATGGGCAGACTAGATGGGCAGAGAGTTACTAGTGCAACTAAGTGAGGAGAGACAGTTATACGTAGAGAGGGCAAATCAAAAACACTGAGGCCACATCTGATTTTCGAAAGAAAAGAGATATCAACGGTTTGAAATTCAGATTATGGAGCTCCTCTTATGTCTGCTGGATTTCTCTCAACGCTGGGCTATCCATACCCATAATAAACATCTGATTTTCCACCTATGGGCCTCGGAGAGAAGGATAATACACTTACAGTTGAAGGAGGACTGGAGCCTGGAGATGTTTGTGTACTGTGAGCGGAGTATATCAAATGGCACCATCCCTTATTAATTATAAAGTATTCCTCATTCCTGCACACTTTTCGGTTGCTATTTATTCAAAACATTTCCTGTATTGTTTATCGCAAAAATGTTTTAATTGGGAGTTTTATAAAGTAAAGGGATTGCACTTCTCATTACTAGCAGACCCCGACGGTCAAAGGGTAAAGAACGTTGCTGAGTCAAAATTGGGGATCCGGGGGAATCCTTGTGCCACAGGAATGAAGACTATTTCCATCTCTAAATTATGATATATAATAATATTGGCCTTCTTTCCCCCCCCCCCCCCACCGCGCATCCCCCCCGGCTACATCGTATCCCACCACTTATAAAATTAATCCTAACAAGGTTTGCTGCGCTGCCTCCAAATTAGCCCCCCCTGCTGAATTAATCTCTACTTATGGTAATGTAAATCGCTAATTAGGCCTGTTTACGTAATCACGTAGAATTATCTGTAATATGAGATTAAAACATTGTAATTAGCACTGCCACGAGCCCCTAAAAGTCAAAACACTGATTCACCCTAAAAAGAAAACTACACATCGTTCTGGTGAAATCAGCTCTGCAGTTTTCTCAGCCGTGTTTGTAGTGTACAGTATGTGGCGGATTGAATTATGTTCACGTTAGACCAAATCCGTTTTTACTAGTGTTTCATAATGTCTAAAATATTACAGATCACTCTTTACTTTAAGATCTTTTTTTTTTAAAACACAACAATATATAGAAAATAAATAACCAATACAATGTTGGTACTTTGACACTAGAGGTACTGGAGCAGTACTTCCTCCGCCCCTACCGTGTGGACACTCTCCCCAAACAACACGTCCCCTCAACAGGGTGTCGCCCAGGGCAGTCTGCACCCATACCGTCCCCATTAGTATGCCAATAAGGGTGACTTATAAAGATGGGGCACACACAGCACCAAATATTAATGCTATCATGGATAGCTAAAGTGGTGAGATTACGTGTTCATCTCACCTTAACTCACCTGTTAGTGAATAGACCCCATTGTATAGATCACTTTTTATTCTTTATATTTTCAGTGCAAATAATATTTAGGAGATACAGTCCCTTTAAACATTAAAGGACATACTCACTAAAACAAAATAATATGCCCTATTATCCACAAGTAAGAGAAAAAGTCTTCAAATAACACTTCCGTTGTATTTCTTGTATGTATCCTAATATTGGTTAAATAATCGAAATATACAATATTCAACAGTAATATTAATAAATGTTTTCAGTGTGTGTTACCTTTCTTGATGCTCGTTATATATTGGGTAATACATTATTTTTTAACATACTCTATGGATAATAGATAGACATTGTGTAAGAAAAAAAAAGATCCGAGAAGAATTTGTCAGATGCCAGACGATCATTGAAATAGTCTTACTAATGATGACACTAAATCATTTCTGTTAAATGATGATAACTTGCTATCTCCTGTACTTACAACTGGAAGAACATTTAACTAGAAAATCCTTCAAACTGTGCACATAAATCATCTACCTGTTTTATACCACATTTAATTGGTAAAGGCAAATATTTACAGGGAATCTGGAAACTTTGTAAACAGCAAACAGGAAATTTAATTGCATATTAATGATAACACAAAATCATATTCAGGAGCAAATCAACAATTTAATTGTTTCACTCGTTCCCTTGGGAAATTATCCTAAATATTTTCTTCTTGAATGTGTCAACATCAGATCATTTTAACACTGTGACAATTTGTTACTTTTACTTTGGACATGTAGTAACTGGTGGTGATATTGCTGATATTTGGACATGTAGTAACTGGTGGTGATATTGCTGATATTTGGACATGTAGTAACTAGTGATGATATTGCTGATATTTGGACATGTAGTAACTGGTGGTGATATTGCTGATATTTGGACATGTAGTAACTGGTGGTGATATTGCTGATACTTTGGACATGTAGTAACTGGTGGTAATATCGCTGATACTTTGGACATGTAGTAACTAGTGATGATATTGCTGATACTTTGGACATGTAGTAACTGGTGGTGATATCGCTGATACTTTGGACATGAAGTAACTGGTGGTGATATCGCTGATATTTGGACATGTAGTAACTCTTGGTAATATCGCTGATACTTTGGACATGTAGTAACTGGTGGTGATATTGCTGATATTTGGACATGTAGTAACTGGTGGTAATATCGCTGATACTTTGGACATGTAGTAACTGGTGATGATATCGCTGATACTTTGGCCATGTAGTAACTGGTGGTAATATCGCTGATACTTTGGCCATGTAGTAACTGGTGGATGTGACTCACTGATTCAATGCTGAGTGGCGCAAGATTTAATGGGACTCTGTCAACTTAAATACTGCTTATTCTGTAACTCTAGAGCCTACTAGGCATATAACTGTGGCCTTCCAGCTGCTGCTGAACTACAAATCCAATAACCCACCACTATATTTCAACAATGGCAGAGAATTATGGTGGTTGAAGTCCAGAAACAGCCTTTGGATGCCTAGGATCTAGATCAGTGATTCCCACACCAGTCTGTAAGGACCACCCAAAAGTCCTAGATTTAGAGAGTACCAGTTGTGTCTAAGGTATATTGGAAAAAAAAAAACATCTTATACACAACTGGTATTCCCTAAATCCTGGGTGGTTGGGTTTAGTCTTCAGGACTTGTGTTGGAACCAATGAGCTAGAGAATAAAAAATGAAAATAAAAATAAAAAATCTATACATTGTGTTAACACATTGTGGGCTTGATCAAGCAAGGGCGACCCCACCTCACAAGAGGACTTATAGGATCTGCTGCTAACATATTGGTGCCAGATACCACAGCACACCTTCAGGGGTCTAGTGGAGTCCATGCCTCGACGGGTCAGGGCTGTTTTGGCATCAAAAGGGGAGGTATACAATATTATACAGTGGTCATAATGTTCCAGCTGATCGGTGCAAACGGCTTTATTCATGTAAGAGAGAATTACACAGGATTTAGAAGGGAATTGTAAAATGAAGTCCTAAATATCCGAGTTTGAAATATAGATGTATTGGAGGATTGTTCCCAAATCAGTTCCCTGCCATTCCATCTTTCATGAATAAACCCCATTTTTCTTTTAATCCATCTCATTTTAGATTCATTTCCACAATTGTAATAACCTTTTTTTTTTTCTTATTCTTATTCTGAAGTTTTAAAAAAACTTTTGTTTCCGATACAGGAAAAATGAGCAAAGGATCTAATTTTATTTCCTATCAGCAGAAACTATACCCCGATATTCCCCGAGGCATTGTACAGCGCACTTTCCAACTGACTAATTCAAATAACGTTTCTTTTTAATCGTAGGAGCTGAATAGACAAGATTATCATCATCTTAAGAAGCAATAAAAAAATTGCTCTCGTTTTTTTTTTTTATAGATAAATATTTTATCATTTACTTTCTTACGAGTAGACGACCGACACAGATAGTAAATAGCTGTATATGTCTTGCAGGTCATGTTATATAATCTATAGATTCTACAAGTCCAGCCAGAGTATATAATGTAGGAGATCATATCAGTACTGCACCTTCTACCAGATATACTGATACTCTTGTAGGAGGATGAATTGCTTGTCTTCTTTCTTAAAATGATTGTGTCTCCTAAACCTTGTACTGTAAATGTAGAGAATACAAAATGATTGGAAATGATCTATACATTGTGTTAACAAAATTCCTAAATTAGGAGATAATTTTTTTGTAAAAAGTGTCTGTGGTGTCTGTCGCTTATGACATCACCGGTGACTTGATATGCAAATGAACTGATTTTCAATGTAAAAATTGTAATTTGCATATCAGGCCACAAGGTGATGTCATAAATGTGTAGATCAGTTTTAAACAATTGTTATTCTCTACATTTGCAGAAAACAAAAGTATGTTGTTTTTTTTTTTTGCAGATATTGACAGTAGTAGCTGATATTTGTGAATAAATTAAACATATTTAGAATACACAGAGAGTCAATAGTTTACCCTGTATAGTTAGTTTAGCAGCACAGTCTGATCAGATTGTGTGCTCTTGGGGATGATCATGTGCTGTTAGGGTTCAGTGCTGACCCCTGCTGGAAGGACAGGCAGGTGCGCAGTATTTTGTCAATGCATTTTATGTCACATGATTATTTTTTAAGTCAGCTACCAACTATATATTTACTTGGAAAAACAACATTTTTAATACTAACTAGACTTTCTTAAGCTATTTTTTAAATGAATCATCTGGCTGATGCCAGACTATATATTGTTATTTATATATGTATTATATATGTATAATGCACTGTTATAAAGTGACAGTGTGTAAAGATGTAACTCTGCATTATCCATGGCCAGCTGAACTCTTCTATATATTCTTCTATACATTGTGCAGGGTCTGGTGAGTTTCTCCTGCTAGAAGAACAGAGTTGGCCCTGTATAATGCATTGTGATAAAGTGACAGTGTGTAAAGATGTAACTCTGCATTATCCATGGCCAGCTGAGCTCTTCTATATATTCTTCTATACATTGTGCAGGGTCTGGTGAGTTTCTCCTGCTAGAAGAACAGAGTTGGTCCTGTATAATGCATTGTTATAAAGTGACAGTGTGTAAAGATGTAACTCTGCATTATCCATGGCCAGCTGAACTCTTCTATATATTCTTCTATACATTGTGCAGGGTCTGGTGAGTTTCTCCTGCTAGAAGAACAGAGTTGGCCCTGTATAATGCATTGTGATAAAGTGACAGTGTGTAAAGATGTAACTCTGCATTATCCATGGCCAGCTGAGCTCTTCTATATATTCTTCTATACATTGTGCAGGGTCTGGTGAGTTTCTCCTGCTAGAAGAACAGAGTTGGTCCTGTATAATGCATTGTTATAAAGTGACAGTGTGTAAAGATGTAACTCTGCATTATCCATGGCCAGCTGAGCTCTTCTATATATTCTTCTATACATTGTGCATTGTCTGGTGAGTTTCTCCTGCTAGAAGAACAGAGTTGGCCCTGTATAATGCATTGTTATAAAGTGACAGTGTGTAAAGATGTAACTATACATTATCGATAGCCAGCTGAGCTCTTCTATATATTCTTCTATACATTGTGCAGGGTCTGGTGAGTTTCTCCTGCTAGAAGAACAGAGTTGGCCCTGTATAATGCATTGTTATATAGTGACAGTGTGTAAAGATGTAACTCTGCATTATCTATGGCCAGCTGAGCTCTTCTATATATTCTTCTATACATTGTGCAGGGTCTGGTGAGTTTCTCCTGCTAGAAGAACAGAGTTGGCCCTGTATAATGCATTGTTATATAGTGACTGTGTGTAAAGATGTAACTCTGCATTATCTATGGCCAGCTGAGCTCCTCTATATATTCCTCTACACATTGTACAGGGTCTGGTGAGTTTCTCCTGCTAGAAGAACAGAGTTGGCCCTGTATAATGCATTGTTATAAAGTGACAGTGTGTAAAGATGTAACTCTGCATTATCCATGGCCAGCTGAGCTCTTCTATATATTCTTCTATACATTGTGCAGGGTCTGGTGAGTTTCTCCTGCTAGAAGAACAGAGTTGGTCCTGTATAATGTATTGTTATAAAGTGACAGTGTGTAAAGATGTAACTCTGCATTATCCATGGCCAGCTGAGCTCTTCTATATATTCCTCCATACATTGTGCAGGGTCTGGTGAGTTTCTCCTGCTAGAAGAACAGAGTTGGCCCTGTATAATGCATTGTTATAAAGTGACAGTGTGTAAAGATGTAACTCTGCATTATCCATGGCCAGCTGAGCTCTTCTATATATTCTTCTATACATTGTGCAGGGTCTGGTGAGTTTCTCCTGCTAGAAGAACAGAGTTGGTCCTGTATAATGCATTGTTATAAAGTGAGAGTGTGTAAAGATGTAACTCTGCATTATCCATGGCCAGCTGAGCTCTTCTATATATTCTTCTATACATTGTGTAGGGTCTGGTGAGTTTCTCCTGCTAGAAGAACAGAGTTGGTCCTGTATAATGCATTGTTATAAAGTGACACTGTGTAAAGATGTAACTCTGCATTATCCATGGCCAGCTGAACTCTTCTATATATTCTTCTATACATTGTGCAGGGCCTGGTGAGTTTCTCCTGCTAGAACATCAGATTTGTCCTTTTCAGTGAATAGAGTGGACTCCAAACAGCAGGATTAACCAAATGCAGCCAGTTATATTTCTGTAGATTCTTAGTCATTTCAATTTAAAGTGGAAATGTGTTTTCACCAGAGTTGCCAACCATCAGTAAATGTACTGCCAGTCAGCAATAAAACGGATAGAAATTCAGCCAGTTTGACAGGGCAGGATTTGTTTCTGCCAGTAAAAACTAGATAGACTAAATGTCAGTCGTTAATCATGGAGAAAGGTTGTAAGGATGGGAGAAGTTTTGGAAAGGGTAGAATAATGTTTTTCCCACCACGGATATACAAATGAGCTGTCCTAATAAATGTAACTATCAGTAATAACATATTGCTGTCTGTACATTTTTAACATAAGGTCAGTACAAATGATATCCAACCCTGTTTTCTTGTTTTGTTTGTTTGTTTATGACATGCCAGTCTCCAGCTCCGGCTGTTTCTGTTATTTGCACATCCTTTTACTTGCTAATGTTTGGAAATCTCCTTCATTGCAGCGCAATATATACATTATCCAGGCATTCCCATTGCCTGAGTAGTAAACCATTCTGGCTTATCATACACTTTGTTATCGAGCCAGACATCCAGACTGGATGTGGAACCCAATGTATACTTTTGTCCAGGCTTGAGACCGTGCAATCATTTTATCATTACATGAAAAAGCTGCTCAATTTTGCTCAATTTAACAGACACATTGACCAGAGAGAGACTGCGGTAGCCATTTACAGCAAGACACATTCAATACACCTCAACCTCAATTTATTTAATCAGATCAGCGTAGTGTAAGTAATTCTCTCTATCTCTATCTCTATCTCTATCTCTATCTCTATCTCTATCTCTATCTCTATCTCTATCTCTATCTCTATCTCTATCTCTATCTCTATCTCTATCTCTATCTCTATCTCTATCTCTATCTCTCTCTCTCTCTCTCTCTCTCTCTCTCTCTCTCTCTCTCTCTCTCTCTCTCTCTCTCTCTCTCTCTCTCTATCATCATCTCTATCATCATCTCTATCATCATCTCTATCATCATCTCTATCATCATCTCTATCATCATCTCTCTCTCTCTATATATATATATATATATATATATATATATATATATATATATATATATATATATATCTAGTGACAAAGAAGATCAGAGGTGACAATTTGTCCACGGAATGATGCAGTGTCGGAGTAGGGTTATCCCATATCTCAGGGCTATAAAAATGAAATAGATGTGTAACAAAAGAACAGAAACATCCCTGCCGGGGATCAATGCTTTCTGAAAATCAAACTGTGTAACAGTAGATGATCCAAGTAATGTTTTAACCTGCACTATGTAAAGATACAATCACTGCATAAAAGGAATGCTAATTATTGCTGTCAGTGTGCATGTGTGAAAGTGACAGTACTTGATACTGATAAAGACCAGCCTTGGTGTGAATGTTGCAGACCTGGTAACTTACCCATTCCATGGCTTAAATTGCCACAGGAACAAGCATTTGACTAGTGCCGTCCAGCCAGTATATTGCTGGCAGGCTGGTAAATAATTGCCCTGAGGCCATTGTTAAGTCTATGGAGGTGATGGCATAGATGGTACTTTTTGGATGGTTAGGTGGCCACCCTATTGACTAGTAGGGAGAAATTTTTAAAAAATCCACCTTGATTGGCAGCACAATTGCCTGTAAGGGTAATAGGTGTCTGTGCTTCATCCGTACATTCCTCCTTTGATGCTCCTTCATGGTCCCCTTTGCTTCATGATTACACAGCGCCACCCTGATCACTGAGGGGCCCTAGGGCTCAGAAGACAGAGGTGTCTGTGCAGGGGAAGGCTGGCTACTTTTGGCCCATGGGAGACAAAAACATTTTAGTGGCCAATGGAGCAATGTCATCAGCCCACAAGAGCTATCACCAGTTATCACCAGAGCTAGACGCAGATAGACAGACAAGACTTTCACACAGGTTCGTGTCTATGGGGTCTGCATGCAAGGCCAAAATATAGAGCACGCCTGACCTCAGGGCTTTCTATTCTAACCTATGGATCCCAGCCAGAGCCCCATCTGATCAATATGGCTGCCTTGCCTGCTCACTGATCCTTGTAAAGACAGCCAAGGGGAAATGTCCCCTCTGTCACCTTTGCCCCTCTGTCCCCTGGTTATGTGTGTTAGAGTCTTTGATGAAAATTGAGAGAAGAGGCATGACCTCAAAAAGATTGAGAAGGCCTGTGCTTATATAAAAATCAAATAAAGGATCCAGCACTCAGTCAATTGCAGTGGAGAGTTTTATTCAAACCACAGGCAATGTTTCAACCCTGGTGGGGGTTTTTCAAGCTCCACTGCAATTGACTGAGTGCTGGATCCTTTATTTGATTTTTATGCACTGTTGGCTTGGGTGGCGCCCCAGGACCTCGGCTCCTCCTCACACCTTGAGTGCAGATACGGATATATCTTTATTTATTATTTGCTTATATAGAGACCCATTATATAAGGAAAACCATGAATGTTTATGGACAGATTGAAACACTTCAATTTATAGATCATGTCCTCAAGTGTTTGACTCAGTAGGGAAGGTGTTTTGCCATCTTGTCTAATTTGACCTCATGCTTTTGGTTGATGGCCAATTTACAGAAACAAATGCAGTTTAATTAAGCCTTAGACTCTCTGTGCACAAGCCGGTCTCCAAACTTCACTCACAGGTGCGCTAACGACGTTGTACTATGTGTTAAATCTGGGTCAATATCCTTTATATATCCCTGTGACTTACACTTTGGAATAAAAAAAACAACAACATCTTTATCTGAAATTGTCAGGTTTGATTCATCCCTTTCCAAAGCCGTTTGCTCTCTCATGCATGCCATAAATGCCATCTTAAAACGAATGCATTTAACCTATTTTTTTAATACCCAGTTCGGCTGGAAGTGACAGGATACACCCTGAATCTAATACATTAGGTAATTATCACAATAAAATTCTTTATTTCTAAATTGACACAATCTGTGCTGCACAATTCCCCTAAAATAACACATGTATCCAGAAGCTAGGTTTTATGTGAATTTATAATAACGTGCTAGCTTGCAACAGAAAAAGGAAATAATTATATGCTGAGCGGCAGAATCAGGACTTGTTTTAGGATAATGAGACTTTAAATGATTGTCCTTGAAATTGTCAGGTACAAATTGCACAGATATGACCAGGGGATAGAGGCCTATGCTGCTAAGTTCCTGTTATATAACACTGAGTTCTTCAATCATGACAATAGCCAGCAGGCTTTATTGAGTTGCAAACCACACGGTGCATCCAAAGAAATTGTAGGTCATCTTTTCGTACACTATTTCGATGAAATGACGCATTTCACTGTGCTGATATGATATTATGGGTGACGCATTTCACTGGGTTGAAATTATTTCTCACAAATGAAGCAGAATTCTGCGTTCTGGAAAATTAATATTAAGAAGTACCGGCATATATTATATATTTTTTATATATATATATATATATATTTTTTTTTTTTTCCCAAACAGCATCTAAATCAAAAACATCTCTTTAGTTGTACATTGCTTTACCATGCAGATTCGCCTATTACGGAATTTAATTAAAAGAGAGGCGATTAAAAATTGATGGCTGCCAGTGAAATTTTTTTAGAAGTAGGTCTAAGATCGACCACTAATCGCCTAAAAACATAAATAAAGATGGCATCCAAAAGACAAGGCTTGCAAATGCATATTTAAACATCTTGAGGTTCACAATCATCATATACTGCTATAAGTATGTGTACGAACAACTAATTGTATTACATTAGATGGCAAGAAAGGTATATGTCTAAACTTCATAGCAGCCACCATCTTTGATGTATGAAGAAAGGTATAGACAGTCAAAAAGTGTTTCCAATCCCTTAATTTATGTTTGATTCCAATGCAGTTGGGAAAGAGGTTTTTTTGTGTGTTATAACTAGTCATTGTGACATAGGAGCACAATTTAAGTGAAAGGGTAAAATGTTACTTAAAACAACCATTGGTCTGGCTGATTTAGATCTGCTATGAATTTGCTGAACTCGTTTGACCCTGAACTCGATCTTCATGTTATCCTTATATATCTGCACGTCCTTTGTCTTCAAGAGCTTATTGTGAATCTATAAACTCAAAAAGAAGCAGCCTCTCCTTTCATTGCTGTTTTTGTACCACGATTCCATCAGGCAGGGATCATCTTCGTCCGTGATTTGCAATTAAATAGATTTGAGCGCCTCGGACACCTTCGGGTTTGCAGAGATCAAGAGGGCAACCTTTTTTCCAGACGCTGTTTATAATAATTTTGTTCAGGGAGGGAAGTTGCAGCAGCAAAAGCATTACAAATCGTCTTTGCAAAGAGTCAAACGTTTTTCGCTTTAGAACGCCCGTGATTTTTTATCCATTACAAGACTCGCTCGGACGCGACTATCCAACAGATCTCTGCCCATTCAAGGTGAACGCTGCTGTTTCGGAACCGTGAACGACTGGGCAATAGCAGCTAAGGAAGCATGTAATCCTTTCATTATGAATTGTTTTTTTTTCACATCAGGAATAATTAATACATTAAATTTCTGAATTAGAAAGAAACCAGTGGGAAGATGTGTACAATTAGCATAGAAATATAATAGGCTTCACTGAGTAATATCTATTTACAGTTAAGATTCCGATTGTGATCATATGAGAGGAGGTACCAGGGAAGGACGCGCTTCTGAAGAAGATGCTTCAGAAAATGTATTCTTTATCGCATGTAAACACTATGCTACTGTACCATGTTAGCCCTATATAAATAATAAACAGTGCCTTTCCTATCCGCTATGCCACAGTGCCCATTTCATCATCTGACCCCTCATAATCAAGATTCTAGTCAGCATGACCGCCCCGTGATAGAACTACACAGAGGAAATAGGGCTGAATAGGGATCTTTATTAGTATTCTTTAATTAAAGCATTTCTATTTAAAAATATCTACACTTCATGCAATCTTCCTACGGAACAGAACTTCATGGTTTGCTGACAATTGTTTTTTAAGACTGCACAGAAGGCAAGCTGGTGTAACTACAAGATTGAGCCATCGATGTTCTACTGTGTTCCACAGATCCTACGTCTGCCACCAGCACTTTTTTTTTTTGTTTTCTTACTGAGGTTGGAAGAACAGACACCATTTTTTTTGACTCCCAAGGCAGTCAGATTGCTAATACTACTTTTATTCATAAGAGCTCTTTATGATTTTCATATCTAGAAAAACAACCAAACAAATGTTTGCTTTTTTTAATAAATTGATTGAATTGGAAAAAACGCCTTCAGAAGGCACAATTTAACTGCGCTTACAGTAAATAAACCCTCTCTATGTTTAAGGCGAAAGCTCCGTTCTTTCAATCTTTATAAGTGGCCACATATTGTCTGGATGGTACGATTTATAAAGCGATCTCCACAAGTATCTTTGTATTGACGCTGAACATACGAAGTCATCCTTTATGCAGAGAAAACAATCCCAGTTTGGACAGCCATTCTTAATAACTAAAAATGTTCCTTTCCTTTACTAATTTTTTAGACCTTCTCTTAACCCTTTCAAATTTCAAAATGTACTTTTTTTTTCAATTTTAGATTTTTTATTTAACAAAACAAACTTAAAAGAGCTAAAATGATCAGCCCTAAATAGTCTTTCTTACGTTGACCTATTTCAGGGATGTTATTCCACTGTGTGGTCCTTACGTGTCTGGTCTTTTCCCGGGGGAAGACCTCAAGCTTAGTGAATAAAATGTCCTTTGAACATTTTCACTGTGACCTAATTTAATTGAATGTTCCTTGTGGACAGGTGATGTTTTTATTAAATGTTAAGGTGCCTATCATCTGCACAATTATGTATGTTCCTCTGTGTGCCCATTTCTCCTCCTCAAGCTTCAAAATCCTGTTAACTTAACAGTAAAAAAAAAAATAGGTTCTAGCATCGACTCATGTGTAACATCTTCAACTGTTAATGGGAATTTGTGCTGGACAGAAGAGAGAGTAAAATTATCTTTATCTGTCTCACCAGACATGTCTTAAAAGCCAAACATGTTACTCCATTTGTAATGGGAGCTCTTTGGCACATCAGTGCTGATTGTGATCCATTTGTAAGGGTCTTTGTTATACCGCAGGATTCAACCAAGCTCTAAGTAGGATAATTACATTATCTAAACGACCGAATAGGGGGATGAGGACTTTTTTATTTTTTTTTTAATAAATGTCCGGCTCCAGCCGTGAGGGATGGTTAAAATAAACATTAATCTGAAACAGCAGAGAATGGATTTATATATGTTTCAGTTGCACAACTATAGGATATTCTATGTAATATTTATAAAACGTTGTGTCAGGAGTTAATGCATAAAGAATTATATTGTGTCTGTAACCTCCTGTCGTGTGTGTTTTTTGATCCAAAATGATCTTACATATTCCTGCAGGATATTATTTGCAATAAATAGCAGAGAGTAAACAAATCTCCTAAACCAACTGAATTCAGTAATATGTACAGAAATTGTACTTGTTTTGAAGACCAATATTCTAAGAAGTTAATCATCTTTGGATTTTAGGAGCAATATACAAGGTTTGTTTTTATGAAATACAGAATTACTTGATAAATCAATCTGTATAGTTTATTCCTAGTTATCCCGGTCTACTAAATATATATCTATGCATAAGAGCAACCGTTGAGATTTTCTTTGCTTTGTTTGTCTTTGCTGCACAGAATGTGTTAAAAGTTGGTTACCAGGAAAGGTTAAAGCATCTTAACATGTATAGAATGGAGGAAAGACGTAACAGGGGGGATATGATAGAAACATTTATATACATAAAGGGAATCAACACAGTAACGGAGGAGAGGATATTTAAAGGAAAAAAAACTACCACAACTAGAGGACATAGTCTTAAATTAGAGGGGCAAAGATTTAAAAGTAATATCAGGAAGTATTACTTTACTGAGAGGGTAGTGGGTGCATGGAATAGTCTTCCAGTAGAAGCGGTAGAAGTTAATACAGTGAAGGAGTTTAAGCATGCATGGGATAGGTATAAGGCTATCCTAGATATAAGATAAGGCCAGGGACTAATGAAAGTATTACTTTACTGAGAGGGTAGGGGATGTATGGAATAGCCTGCCAGCAGAAGTGGTAGAAGTTAATACAGTGAAGGAGTTTAAGCATGCATGGGATAGGTATAAGGCTATCCTAGATATAAGATAAGGCCAGGGACTAATGATAGTAACACATTACTGAGAGGGTAGTGGATGTATGTAATAGTCTTCCAGTGGAAGTGGTAGAGGTTAATACAGTGAAGGAATTTAAGCATGCATGGGGTAGGTATAAGGCTATCCTAGATATAAGATAGGGCCAGGGACTAATACAAGTATTTAGAAAATTGGGCAGACTAGATGGACCGAATGGTTCTTATCTGCCGACACATTCCATGTTTCTATATTTCTATGTTACTCCACCATAATCATTCATTTTGCTGTTATTTCCCCTCTGTTTTGTGGGACTTTGCAGTGTTTTAGTTCTATAGTTAATTAGATCTTAGCTTGAATCTATGCATACCCTGGATATTCACTCACTTACCTGCCCCGAACCCAGCCATTCTACTCTTCTTTCTGAAACTGTCTGGTCCAATCCGCTTTCACGAAGGGGCTCAGACTAAATATATCTGGTCATCCTCAGTGAGATGAGGACTTGGGCAACAAATCAGTAGAACGCTTGTTTCAAGATGTATCACTAACTTAAAAAAGGCTTCTTTCACTTCTCTTGAATTTGTTATCTGTTGTGTTCCTATTTTGATGTCTTGCTACGAACAAAGTGCCTAGGTTTTTTTTTTTTATGTTTTTTTTTGTCATGTTTGGACCACTGGTTTTCTGTTACATCTCAGCTTACATGTCCAAGCGCCTGGCTCATTTTTCAACAAACAAGTTGTTTAGATGTTAATTTTAATAGTTACACATATTTTTGGCAGACAAAGGCTAGAAACACAGGCAAACTTCCAGGGAAGATAAATTGCGACTATGGCAGTGGTACAATATTTTTTTTTTTTTCCCTGTGTTTAATGGTTCTTGGTTTGGAATTTTAGAGTAGTAGACTTCCCAGTGCAGAATAAATAAGCTTAAGGAGATCATAATCACAGAATACTGTCTTTTTGAACATGTTTATTTCTGTAACCAAAATATTCTCCATCTCCGGTGGCGGAGGTTACTATGGTAATGTCTGACTTTACTGGCTTTAGGCAGATATCAGTTCTGACCTTCAGACACTTAATATTTCAACAGCTCTTGTTTTTTTTTCCCCTTATTTCACCAGAACAATTGATTCGAAAGAGAACAGAAAAACGGGGAGATAGTTAAAAATTAAAAAACCCCAAAATATAAGTTACTTCCATTTTTTGGATTTGTTCTGTCCAATTAAATGCCTGAGTCGTGTAACTTGTTAATTAAAATGTTGCTAATTAAAGGGATTATCATTCCTAAAAATATTTTTCATGGATCCAAACGATGCACACATTCATACCATGGTACAGGTGGTCCCGTCGCTCCAGTATGACATCTCCCGCCCATCTGCCAAGCTTCCATACTGTTGTGCCCTCAAGTATTTAAATCGCACTGTTTACGCATACATTGCACCGGCTGTCTCCAACAATGTATCTGTCAAATGCACATTTTTTTTTTTTACTTAAATCCAGTTACAGATCTTCTCTAGTTTTACATTGAAAATACTTTCAGCGGGGCTCCTAAATTCAGTGACATTCCAATAAGGCGGGGCTTGGAGAGGGAGGGCGGGGCTTGGAGGGATGTAGCAACAGCAATGCATCAGTTACAGTCTCTAGGAAGTGTTAAGAGTAAAATAAAACCCAATAAGACAGCTCTGTTTCTTTTATGTTATATAATACAGCGCTTATGTAAAAAATGATTTTTCAAGCACTGCTGCTGTCTTTTTACATGAGAGGTGTTTATTTTTTGCTCAAAAGGGATTAATCACTATAGGAACCAGGTCGATTGTCGCACTGATTAACTGTATTTATCTGGCGTACATTATGTAAACAACCAAAAGCCTTGTGAAAGTAATGGCAGTGACCCAGGGGAATACATCAGTTAATTGTCAGTAAACAGCCTGCCTGATCCTGGTCTGAATTGTGAGATTCCTTCTCATTCCATGGGAGCGTCTGCTACGTTCAGCTACGCCTGCCTAGAAGGATGCCTGCTAAAGATGATAGGGGTGTGGCTTGGATAAATGATGATGACACAGGATGGTAAGTGGTGTGGCTTGGATAAATGATGATGACAGGATGGTAAGGGGTGTGTCTTGGATAAATGATGACAGGATGGTAAGGGGTGTGGCTTGGATAAATGATGACAGGATGGTAAGGGGTGTGGCTTGGATAAATGAAAACAGGATGGTAAGGGGTGTGGCTTGGATAAATGATGACAGGATGGTAAGGGGTGTGGCTTGGATAAATGATGACAGGATGGTAAGGGGTGTGGCTTGGATAAATGATGATTACACAGGATGGTAAGGGGTGTGGCTTGGATAAATGATGACAGGATGGTAAGGGGTGTGGCTTTGATTGCGATGATTACACAGAATGGTTAGTGGTGTGGCTTGGATAAATGATGACAGGATGGTAAGGGGTGTGGCTTGGATAAATGATGATGACACATGATGGTAAGGGGTGTGGCTTGGATAAATGATGATGACAGGATGGTAAGGAGTGTGGCTTGGATAAATGATGATGACAGGATGGTTAGGGGTGTGGCTTGGATACATGATGATGACACAGGATGGTTAGGGGTGTGGCTTTGATAAATGATGATTACACAGGATGGTTAGGGGTGTGGCTTGGATAAATGATGACACAGGATGGTACAGGATGGGGCTTGGAGAAATGATGATGACACAGGATGGTAAGGGGTGTGGCTTGGATAAATGATGATGACACAGGATGGTACAGGATGTGGCTTGGATAAATGATGATAACACAGGATGGTTAGGGGTGTGGCTTGGATAAATGATGATAACACAGGACGGTTAGGGGTGTGGCTTGGATAAATGATGACAGGATGGTAAGGGGTGTGGCTTGGATAAATGATGACAGGATGGTAAGGGGTGTGGCTTGGATAAATGATGACAGGATGGTAAGGGGTGTGGCTTGGATAAATGATGACAGGATGGTAAGGGGTGTGGCTTGGATAAATGATGACAGGATGGTAAGGGGTGTGGCTTGGATAAATGATGACAGGATGGTAAGGGGTGTGGCTTGGATAAATGATGACAGGATGGTAAGGGGTGTGGCTTGGATAAATGATGATGACACATGATGGTAAGGGGTGTGGCTTGGATAAATGATGATGACAGGATGGTAAGGGGTGTGGCTTGGATAAATGATGACAGGATGGTAAGGGGTGTGGCTTGGATAAATGATGACAGGATGGTAAGGGGTGTGGCTTGGATAAATGATGACAGGATGGTAAGGGGTGTGGCTTGGATAAATGATGATGACACATGATGGTAAGGGGTGTGGCTTGGATAAATGATGATAACACAGGATGGTTAGGGGTGTGGCTTGGATAAATGATGATTACACAGGATGGTTAGGGGTGTGGCTTGGATAAATGATGATAACACAGGATGGTAAGGGGTGTGGCTTGGATAAATGATGATGACACAGGATGGTACAGGATGTGGCTTGGATAAATGATGATGACACAGGATGGTACAGGATGTGGCTTGGATAAATGATGATGACACAGGATGGTTAGGAGTGTGGCTTGGATAAATGATGATAACACAGGATGGTTAGGGGTGTGGCTTGGATAAATGATGATAACACAGGATGGTAAGGGGTGTGGCTTGGATAAATGATGATGACACAGGATGGTACAGGATGTGGCTTGGATAAATGATGATAACACAGGATGGTAAGGGGTGTGGCTTGGAGAAATGATGATGACACAGGATGGTAAGGGGTGTGGCTTGGATAAATGATGATGACACAGGATGGTACAGGATGTGGCTTGGATAAATGATGGCACAGGATGGTTAGGGGTGTGGCTTGGAGAAATGATGATGACACAGGATGGTTAGGGGTGTGGCTTGGATTGCGCTGCGGGCACAGGATGGTAAGGGGTGTGGCTTGGATAAATGATAGGATGGTAGGGGGTGTGGCTTGTATAAATGATGATGGCACATTATGTTTAAGGGTGTGGCTTGGATTGCGCTGCGGGCACAGGATGGTAAGGGGTGTGGCTTCAATAAATGATGACAGGATGGTAAGGGGTGTGGCTTGGATAAATTATGATGGCACATTATGGTTAAGGGTGTGGCTTGGATTGCGCTGAGGGCATTCATTCTCTGGTGTCCAAGGCATGGAGAATGAGGTCCAAATGGCGGGATAGCATTATTGAATCAAGACTGCCCCACGTGAAGCAGGAAAGTTGGTGGCTATGGAATACATTGTGCAGACTTGTTTTACAAATAAACACTAATAATTCATTTCATTTTGTTTTTAATATTCAGCCTAATAATCACATTGTAATGAATAATAAGTACCCGTGATAAACTGCCGTCTTTATTATCCGCTCATGAACCACACAACATACGAGCTGTTTCCGAGGAGTCTTATATTTGCAATTAAATAGTTTCAAAACATCTTGATAGCAATAAAAGATAATTATCTTCACAGATTGCTGCAAATTGAAGTCTTGCACCAAATCGTCGCGGGACCTATTACAGTGACTGACATCTTCTAAAACACAAGTTAGGGAATTGTACCCTGCACTGGTTTATCCTGCCTCTAAAATGAGGCATTTGTCTAAAAGTAACACAAAATCAATGTGACAGAGAAATAATAAAATAAAAAATAGTTTTAGTTTTCAATGGCTCTGTAATTCATTATGTATCAGTTAAAAATCGTCTCCAAGAACCAGCTTAAATGAAACAAAACTCTAAATGAGAAATAATAATTTTAGCATATAAACCATGGCAAGGAATTCCACTATTTGTACATGTTATATATTTTATATATTAATACATAGTGCATACCGCCCCCTGCAGAACATCAGCGCAACAACGGTATCACTCAACCAGTCAGCGTTACTGCACATGTGCGAGAGTCTGTGCATGCACAGTATGCATACTCCGAGATCCCCCCGAATCCTATACCACCAGGATCTATCTATTCCTCCAAAAATTAGGACTGTCCCACACAAAAAGGGGCATTTGGGAGGTACGCAAAGTGTTTGAGCATAGTTTAAAAATGGTGACATTTTAAGCCAAAATTAATTTGTACTGCTCGGTCACAAACTACTACTTTTGTTTTTTATTTTCCTTACTTTTTGCGTACCTTGCTTCTTTCAAAAGCTCCCTTACACATACACTGAACTTAATAAGGAGGATATGTCGTGAATAGTTTACATAAAATAGTCAATGAACGTACAGGATAAAAAAATCATTGAAGACGATGCCTAATGCCTAAATTAGTAGAAAACTGTTTTATATGTATCAGTGGTGTCGCCTGCTTATGACATCACCTTGTGGCTTGATATGCAAATTACACATTGCCCATTGGAAAGCAGCTCGTTTGCATATCAAGCCACAAGTGACGTCATAAAACATTTAAAACAGTTTTCTACTAATTTAGGCATTTGCTTGCAATTCTGCAAACACAATGTATAGATTATTTTCAATCATTCTGTGATCTGTAGTACCTTTAACTTAGAAACATAGAAACATAGAAACATAGAATGTGTCGGCAGATAAGAACCATTCGGTCCATCTAGTCTGCCCAATAGAAACATAGAATGTGTCGGCAGATAAGAACCATTCGGTCCATCTAGTCTGCCCAATAGAAACATAGAATGTGTCGGCAGATAAGAACCATTCGGTCCATCTAGTCTGCCCAATAGAAACATAGAATGTGTCGGCAGATAAGAACCATTCGGTCCATCTAGTCTGCACAATAGAAACATAGAATGTGTCGGCAGATAAGAACCATTCGGTCCATCTAGTCTGCACAATAGAAACATAGAATGTGTCGGCAGTTAAGAACCATTCGGTCCATCTAGTCTGCACAATAGAAACATAGGATGTGTCGGCAGATAAGAACCATTCGGTCCATCTAGTCTGCCCAATAGAAACATAGAATGTGTCGGCAGATAAGAACCATTCGGTCCATCTAGTCTGCACAATAGAAACATAGGATGTGTCGGCAGATAAGAACCATTCGGTCCATTTAGTCTGCACAATAGAAACATAGGATGTGTCGGCAGATAAGAACCATTCGGTCCATCTAGTCTGCACAATAGAAACATAGGATGTGTCGGCAGATAAGAACCAATCGGTCCATCTAGTCTGCACAATAGAAACATAGAATGTGTCGGCAGATAAGAACCAATCGGTCCATCTAGTCTGCACAATAGAAACATAGAATGTGTCGGCAGATAAGAACCAATCGGTCCATCTAGTCTGCACAATAGAAACATAGAATGTGTCGGCAGATAAGAACCAATCGGTCCATCTAGTCTGCACAATAGAAACATAGGATGTGTCGGCAGATAAGAACCAATCGGTCCATCTAGTCTGCACAATAGAAACATAGGATGTGTCGGCAGATAAGAACCAATCGGTCCATCTAGTCTGCACAATAGAAACATAGAATGTGTCGGCAGATAAGAACCAATCGGTCCATCTAGTCTGCACAATAGAAACATAGAATGTGTCGGCAGATAAGAACCATTCGGTCAATCTAGTCTGCACAATAGAAACATAGGATGTGTCGGCAGATAAGAACCATTCGGTCCATCTAGTCTGCCCAATAGAAACATAGAATGTGTCGGCAGATAAGAACCATTCGGTCCATCTAGTCTGCGCAATAGAAACATAGAATGTGTCGGCAGATAAGAACCATTCGGTCCATCTAGTCTGCGCAATAGAAACATAGAATGTGTCGGCAGATAAGAACCATTCGGTCCATCTAGTCTGCACAATAGAAACATAGGATGTGTCGGCAGATAAGAACCAATCGGTCCATCTAGTCTGCACAATAGAAACATAGAATGTGTCGGCAGATAAGAACCATTCGGTCCATCTAGTCTGCACAATAGAAACATAGGATGTGTCGGCAGATAAGAACCATTCGGTCCATCTAGTCTGCACAATAGAAACATAGGATGTGTCCGCAGATAAGAACCAATCGGTCCATCTAGTCTGCACAATAGAAACATAGGATGTGTCGGCAGATAAGAACCAATCGGTCCATCTAGTCTGCCCAATAGAAACATAGAATGTGTCGGCAGATAAGAACCAATCGGTCCATCTAGTCTGCCCAATAGAAACATAGAATGTGTCGGCAGATAAGAACCAATCGGTCCATCTAGTCTGCCCAATAGAAACATAGGATGTGTCGGCAGATAAGAACCATTCGGTCCATCTAGTCTGCGCAATAGAAACATAGAATGTGTCGGCAGATAAGAACCATTCGGTCCATCTAGTCTGCACAATAGAAACATAGAATGTGTCGGCAGATAAGAACCATTCGGTCCATCTAGTCTGCCCAATAGAAACATAGGATGTGTCGGCAGATAAGAACCATTCGGTCCATCTAGTCTGCCCAATAGAAACATAGGATGTGTCGGCAGATAAGAACCATTCGGTCCATCTAGTCTGCCCAATTTTTTTTTTTTTTTTGAGTACTTTTATTAGTCCCCCGTTCCCAGTCTTATAGCTAGGATAGCCTTGTGTCTATCCCACGTATGCTTAAAATCCTTGACTGTGTTTACCTCTACCACTTCTGCTGGAAGGCTATTCCATACATCCACTACCCTCTCAGTAAAGTAATACTTCCTGATATCACTTTTAAATCGTTGCCCCTCTAATTTAAGACTATGTCCTCTAGTTGTGGTCGTTTTTCTTCTTTTAAATATACTCTCTTCACTTAATGTTTTATTTGTATGTTTCTTGAGTCAAATTTTCCCTTTGTTTTTTTCCTGGGACCAGAAGTATTTTGGAGAATGGATCATTTTCATCAATAAGATATATTACAGCCTCTCAGCTCTCATGAAATCCAGTAGGATCAGTGTAAATACTGTATAGAGTAAATAAATCACTGTTACTGTGATGTAGCTGTGATGAGAGGCATCGTTGGGAACAGATTTCTATATAAGGGATACTTAACCTGAACTAGAGCCTGTTTATGTAACTTTTTGATTGTTCAATATAGGTTCATCATTATCATCTAATTGTGTACCAATTTGATAATAAAATGAAGCCTTATGATTTTTTTTAATAGGTTAGCTATCATCCTTTACCATTATTGAGATTATTGATATATTTTTAACACAACATTTCAATGAATAAATTATACATAATGGGAATCTTGTAATATGTCATGTAACCATTTGCCAATCAAAGTAGTTTATTTGCCACTAGGTGATAAACAGGAGACACATTTAAAACATTGTTGTACATGTCTCATTAGAAGGTTTTTTCTTTAACCCCTTCCCGTCCTTATGACGAGTTAACTCGTCATAAGAGCCGCCGCATTAGCACCGCCAGCGGGCACCGCCAGCTAGTCTGCAACGGGTCCAGGACTAAGCCTCGCACCCGAGGCAAAGCTCCTGGACCCGATCGGTGGATTTCCGGGCATGTGATCGCGGTGATTGAGTCATCACCGCGATAACATGCAAATTAGATGGCAAAGTCAGTGTGTTCACACACTGACTTTGCCTCTAATTCACTCTCTGTGCTTCACATTGTTATAGTGAAGCACAGAGAGTGACCTGTAAGTAAAAATAAATTAATTAAATACAGAGGTTAAAAAAATAAATAAATAAAAAAATTAACCCTTTCATTGCTGATCACAGTTTTTAACTGTGATCAGTTTCCTTCCACTTTATGGCCCTCATTTAGTTTTTTTTTAACAGATTTTTTTATTTTTACAATTTATAAAGTTTTTTTTAATAAATAAAGGTAATTTTAATATATTTATTTAATAAATTTAACCCCTGCATGCCTGTTGCATGATTTTTACTGATCTGACATCGCACTCTTCAGAGTTTTTTTCAGTATTTTTTGTTATGGGGGGTTTGGGAACCAATATTTTTATTTTTTATTAGTTAGTTAATTAGGGGGGATAAGTGGGTTAGTGTTGCACTAGTTATGTAGGTTATTACTGGGAAAATAATGGGGAAAAACTTTGTTTTCCTCAAAAATTTCCTCTTTTATATTTATTTTTTAATACTAAAATGTAAATCATTTTTATGTATAGGGTATCAAAAGAAAGCTCTAACTGTCCTTTAAAAAACAACATATAACTTGTATGGGTACGTTAAATGAGAGAGAGGAAAATTATGTTTCAAAAACCGCGTATTAAAAATTGAAAAACGCTCTGGTCGTTGGCCCAGGAAAATCCCTGGTCCTTAAAGGGTTATCATGCTCTACTACAATATTTGTAAACAATTTTTTGTTTATTGTATTTTTGACACATATGTTTTTTTTTTCTGGTTTTAGGAATGACTTGCCAAGCACGGACATCCTACACGGAAGATGAAGTTCTGTGGGGTCATCGCTTTTTTCCTGTAATATCTCTTGAAGAAGGATTCTTTAAAGTTGACTACTCACAGTTCCATGCAACATTTGAGGTTCCAACTGCACCATATAGTGTAAAAGAGCAAGAAGAAATGCTTCTCATCTCTTCCCCATTAATTGGACCCGCAGTGAGTAACAGCAGAGAGAAAAACCATTCCATAGACTGCCTGAATAGTCTCGATGACATTAGTACTACAAAAATACCTTCAAAACTGCAGAAAATGACCGGCAGAGAGGACCTGCCAAAAAAACTACTCAGAATGAGCTCCACAACGTCGGAGAAAGCATATAGCATGGGCGATTTGCCAATGAAACTTCAAAGGATTAGTTCAGTCCCTGGCAATTCAGACGAGAAACTGGGGCTCAAGACCACAAGGATGATGTGTGATCCAATGAGTCAATCAGTAGCCGACTTGCCACCAAAGCTTCAAAGATTGTCTGGTGGAGGCCGAATGGATGGGAACTTGCCACCAAAATTACGGAAAATGAATTCCGATCGATTTACATAACAATAACTTTTAGGAGTTAAGCAAACACATGGGTTGGAAAAATATATATATATATATAGCCCCAAATGAAATATGTACGGGACCACTAGGAACCATACAAATGCCGTTTCATAGCACAAGATGGCATCCTCTTTGGCTTATAATACAGATTGGGCAATGAGGTTAATGTCGAGGGGGTGAAGACTGTACTGTACATATAGCGCTTTGTTAAAAGACCTAAAAAGTTTTATTCTTTTATGGTCTTACTAGAACTGCAGTAATACTAACTGGCATGTAGTATCACACCAAGCATGCAATAATAGTATGCATATTTTGCATATAGTTTTATGGCATGTTTAATAATTTATATTGTATAATCAAAAAATTGAAAGGGGCATTATTCTCCCCATATTTTTTAAGACTAGTAGCTCTATTGGAAGAATGGTTAACTATGAGGGTGAGATTCTATTTATGTTTATTTATTATTTGGGTATAGAGTGTGAATATTTGTCTA
Organism: Pelodytes ibericus; assembly: GCA_036172795.1. Taxonomy (NCBI): domain Eukaryota; kingdom Metazoa; phylum Chordata; class Amphibia; order Anura; family Pelodytidae; genus Pelodytes; species Pelodytes ibericus. The sequence continues at coordinate 6,259,290 of CM069864.1, read as the reverse complement.
TGTGCGTGATTTTACAGCATGTGCACATCATCGAAGCAGGAGATTATTTTTTTCGGAATGGACAAAAAAACTTTTGGCCATTTGCTCAACGATTAATCGCCAAATCCGTTTTAACCTTTTTTTTTTTTCTTCTTTCTGGAAACAGTTTCTATATTGCTAAGTGCAGATTTTGCAACCTTTCAGGTGTTTTACTAACTTTTTTGTTTGCGAGATACTTTCCAGAAGTGGTATCAGGTTTATAGCCAAAGTGCACATAAAATAAATGGCCATAGGGATAACAGTAAACACAAGTAAATTAAGTGGTTAGGTCTAATATTGGTTTTTATATGGTTCTAATCATCCTATGATAAAAAAAAAAAAAAATATGTGTGTAAATTAATTTTGATAAAATGCACATACCCCTGTAAATTAATCTGGAACTTTTTTTTTATTTGCTGTGAATATGTAAAGAGTTTGCAAACCATTATATAAAAATAAATATGTAAAGGGCTGTTTACATCCATATATTAAAATATTCTTGACTAATTCTATAGCTTATCATTATTTAATAAAGATACTATAAATAATTCATTACCTGGGTAGCCTGAGTTCACTATACAACTTTCCCGAAATATTAACGGTATGGAAAAATTTTGCATATGCACAGCAAAAAATAGTTGCAGTTTAATGAGGTGCTCTGCTTTTGATGATGTTTTTATTTGTCCTTATCCTGGTCTAATATTGAAAATTTATTTCAAATTTTAATGACTATATTTTCAAGAGTTTTATAAAATTATATAAAACCATATGTGTTAAAAAAAAAAAAAGTTTAGCTTTGAAATAATTATTTTACTTCCCCCGAACATAAATATTATATAGAAATTGTATAGTAGAATATTTTTCCCTTACAGCACTTTGTAAAAATCACTATATTCAATTTTGTTTTTTTTGCTTATAATTTTTTTTTTTAGTACATTTTACTTTAATAATATATATATAAAATTAAATAGCTATTTCACATTAAATTTATAAAGGGCATTGGATAGCATAACCTTTAAAACTCCCACTGGGCAATAATAATTATACAAAAAAAAAAATGGTGTGTGTAGATACACATGCAGATATTAAATTCTTTGATAAAAGCCATAAAGATGTTATATGTGTTATTGACACAACCACTGGATGTTTTATATATATTAAAATATGTGATGAATAAATGTCAACCTTTTCATTAGATTATGATTGACCACCTCCTGTTCTGTAGAAACTGAGTGTTTTTTCTTATTTTCTATGTGAACATGATATAGTCACAACTTAAAGTGGTTTTGTCCCCTAAAATTGTCTTTATATAACTACATTTTACAATTTTTTAATTTTTATTTAAACAAGCACATTTATATGCATATATCATTTTAAATTTACTGTAATGTTGGCACACACACTGGCGCTATCATACAATTGTAGTAAAAGCATGTTTCTTTATTATAGTCGAGGCTCATGTGTTGCCTTACTCTTCTGTTCTGGAGTATCGTTGGTCTATTAAGAAGATTCGTTTTGGCTAAATCTGCATGATATCACACATATGTGTGCCAGCACTACTTTGAAACAGTTGTTTCCCAACATTCCATTGTGAAAGGAAGGGTAAATAAGTGTTGCAATTGTGTGATGATGCAAAACACCCAATGTGCCCCAGAATAATTAAAATGATGTACTGGTTTGTTGCAAAAAAAAATATTTGTAGGGGCTGGTGCAATCCGATACAGGCATACTTGGAAATGTTATATTATGGTGCCAAGACAATTTCAGATGAAAGAGCCACTTTAAAGTTTTTTTTTTTGTCAAACAAAAAAAATTGAGAAATTGAATCCTGGCATAGTACAGCAAATACTGTCAATGTTATTACTGAAGGTTTGCCCTATGATTATTTGTTAATTTATAAAGCACAATTTAGGAACCTTAATCTTGTTTCTCAGGAGCGGCAATTAGTCTTTCCAGTGTGTGTTTATGTATATAATATATACGTATTCAAACAAATACATGAACAATACTGGGGGTTATAGTACATGTATATGTACTGTATAGTTGACTTAAATGATCACTCCAGTGTGGAAAAATAAATGCACATTAAAGCTAACACTTTACAAAAATATTCATGCATCATTTATTATTTATTTATTGTTGCTTGGTTTTTTGTTTTTTTTTTGCTATACTTTTGCAGACTTTTTTCCTTGCTATGTCCAAAAAAAAAAAAAAAGAACAGAAAGAAGGTTAGCCGCATGAGTAAGCACATGCTAACGTTACCTGCTGTTCTAGTCCTCGCAGCTCAGATGAACTGTCCTTTTTAATGTAAACAACAGCAGAGGGACTCCAGAGATGAAACGCTGAAAGAGATTGTCTCCAAAGGTTTAACTTCAGTCACGGGACAATGTTTTACCAGCCTACCGGTAAAATGATGGCTTGGAGGCAGCCTTAGCATGCATGCATTTAAATGGCAAAAAAAAAAAAAAACAACTCCTAAATAATCCACAGATTAAACACTCTTAGGTGCATCAAATTTAGTCTGATGCCAGGAGAGTCTCTTTTATTAATCCCTATATACAACATATGACAGATGGAATGGATGTGTAATATATTTCTCTGAGACGTAGCAAGATGAAGGAGTTAAGCGCATATGTTATATACATGACAGTAATCAATTCCATAAGAGAGGATTGAGCTGAAAATGAGTCTCCAAGAAAACTCAGGAAAATATAAAGAAACATATAGAAAGTTGGTGGCCATCCCATGTTAACTCATATATACCGGATTGTAAATTCTGATGCCATTAAATAAGATATATCTATTTATATATTTACATACACAGTACAGATACAGATATTAGCTAGTGCTTTATGCATGTGTCAAGGAGATTCTCAAATTCTTATTTTATTATAAAATGTGCCGACTATGGCCACAGTTTATTGAAAATACTTTTGATACCATTTGTTGTACGTGGCTTCACTTGCAAAATGGGACATTTTTTCTCCCAAGATTTTTTAAGGTAATTTTTTCCATCCAATACATCGAATTAGCGTTAGTAGAGTTGCAAGCAGATTAAGTACACAAATTACATTGTCTCCACTGTAGTACTTCATTTACATTTGGTTCCACAAGGTGATGTCACCTTACATAAATCCAGGACATTGTTTTTATTAATCTGTTCATTGGCTTGCAATTCTGGGACAATATATAGATTATATACTGACTACATTTTTCCAGGGTAACAAGTCCCTGTATAGGGTTGGTTTCCAACTTGCTTTTTTTCCCTCTACGTTGTGCAAATACTACAATGAAAATAATTTCACAGGTACCACCCCCCAAGTCAAAAAAGTGCATTTCACATATAAAACATGCATAAAATTATGAAGAAATGACATAAAGAAATATTTATGTAATTTCGACTTTGCAATCCCTGCACAACGTACAGTAACAAATAACAAAAAAAAAAACGTATTTTTATGCCACAAAGATATTATATGAGTCAGTTACAACCAAAGAAGTGAAAGAAAAACACAATTCAAATGAAAGATAAAAAAAAGATAATAAAAGTATAATATATATATTTCCACTTCTGTTTCCATTGGGCTTTATTCATGAAAGAGAGAATTGCAGGGAATTGGCCAGTACATGTCAATCTTAAAGGGACATTCTAGTCACCATATTGACTTTTGTGCAAGTTGTATGCACCACAGTGTTAAGAAGATTGTCATTTGTCATTTTAAAATAATTATGGTTTCTCTCCTAAAATTGAGATTTTTATTTAGTTGCTCTAGTCTTCCCCCCAGTGGCCATATCTCTGTAACACAGGTAGTGCAGCCGCACTACCTGAGAATCCAACTACGCATGTGCCATTTTACCCCAGCACCACCTGCATCACCTAGGAAACTGCCTCTCTAGCTGTGTAGGAGTTTCCATGTCAAGCAGCACACTAACTGAAAGCTTTGTGGGCTTTTAACAGAACATAATATGCAGATTGTGACATGCCTATCAGACTGCCCTGAACTGGACTGCATTTCCCATCATGCTCAGACTACTCTGAAATGGACTGCTATGTCCATCACACTCATGCAATACTCAAATGGCCTACAATGCCCATCATGCTCAGACTGCCCTGAAACAGACTGTAATGCTGATCATGCTCAGACTGCCCTGAAATGGACTGCAATTCTGATCATGCTCAGACTGCCCTGAAATGGACTACAATGCTGATCATGCTCAGAATGCCCTAAAACAGACTGCAGTACCCATTACAATCATACTGCAATGCCCATCATGATACTATCATGACATTGACTGTAATTATAATGACTACAACGTCCATCATACTAATAGTATTGGTTATTGTTACCTACTTTGTATCTTTATAAAAGTAAGAACACATTTGTCTTTGATGCACAAAGTGACAGCCAACTAATTTTTCATGGTCGTGTACAGTGAGGAAATGAAAATGTATAGGACACTGCCTGATGGCATCACTAAAGCTTGAAATCCCATTCAAGTGAATGGGAATTAGTCATATTGGTTCAAGTAGCAAAAAAAAAAAAAAGGAAATTGATCTTTTACAGAGAGGGTACTCCTGAATTGGTGCAAACAATTGTACTTTCACAAATTCATGGTTTTTTTTTATATATTTTCAGCAAATCAAAATGTGAAATAGGCTTTTCAAAGTATGTTAAAAGTACTTTAATATGCATTAACATTTGGAAGATGGATTTTTGGCACCAGATAGTCTCTTTTCAGCCAAAGTAGCCGAGTTGGAAAAATGAGCTACTTTAGCCTTAAGTTTAAATTCACTCTTTCGTGAATAAAGCCCCCGTCTCGCAGTCCTTAACAGCTTTTTACAAGATGCAGGTAAAATGCTACAAGATATTGCATTTTATAACAGTCAATAAAACATGTTTTTTAAAAGAAAAAAAAAAGACATTCAATTTAAATGGAGCAGATAGCCATACAATTTTGTAGAATGTATCCTCAAGTATTAAAAACATACCGAGTGTGCAGTGCATAAGAATTAGACTCAATAAAGGGTTATTTAAAAAAAATAAAAAAAATCTATTTTTGCACTGGTTTCTTTAGGATGCTGTGAGAATGAATACTTCCTTTACATTATAGATCACATTCTCGTAGATAAGGAATTTTTATAACTATGTGATTTATTATATTTAGAGTAGAGTTATGCCATTCATAATCATAGAAAATACAAATGTAATTATTTTTTAAGCTACCAAGGCTGTTCTCACAATGACCATTATTATACCAATTATTGCACTGGCAATATTTATATAGATTCCTACATGTTATAATAGGGCAAAAAAAAAATCCAGTTAACCCCTTGAGTACTATAACACCAACATTTGCCGGTGTCCACTCTCACTGGAAAAGGACGATGTGGACTTGATTTTAGTCATATTATTAATGTAACGTATGACATCATGTTTACAGCATGGTAAAAAAAAATCTATCAGGATGAGGTTTGCCCACCAAGCAGTGCAAAACTATAATAGTTAATTTAGGATTCAGTGAAACCTTGGGAGTTATATTTAAAAGTCCCCTACATAAAAGTGTTGAAAAGTAAAAAATGAGCAGTATTATGTATAAAAGCCGATTACCCTCTTTTCCAATATTCCAACAGAGTTTGGCTGATGTTGTATTGTCTGCTAATAAACAGGAGCACTTATGGATTACACACTTTGGGTGCGCCAGAGCTAAAAGTGCGGAATGAGACACACAGCGCTAAGTCCCTACTTTTCTTGGGGATGGTATTATGCTACGTATTAGGCACTATCATTACATGTGCCCATATTATACAGAATTCTGTAAAGGTTGAGTTGTCCCTGGTAGGAATCTGAAAGATGAGGTCGGACAGCTACTTCGGTTGGAGCATTTTCCAACTGAGGGACCTCACAGCTCAAAACTAAAACTTGAATTCCCCTTAACAAAAGGCACTGGAAAGAAGTGCATTAAAATGATCATATCAACAACTGGGTTTCACAATCCACCAGTCAATACATTATGGCTGTCGCAGCAATATTTTGGGGGATCAAAGAAGCAACTGTTGGATGTAGACGTTTGTCACACACAGATTATATTTCTTAATTCTCCACAGACTCCAGGAATCGTGTTTTCATGACAAACATTTATGACTTATTCGAGGAACCTTGAGTATCTTGGAGTGTTATATGCTATGTGACCAGACTTGTAGTGTCAACAGTGTATTTAGTATTTCTGATACTTTCTAATTGTTTTTGTCTTCATCCTTTCCATCCTCTTTCCTTATCAATATGTACAGACCTCCTGGAGCATAATCCCTGGTTGCAAAGGAAAGATTACGTAGGGAAGGTTGTAACGGATTGGTCGGTTTTGGTCATGAGGGGTGAAAGTGGTGTGAAGTTTTCCCATACCCTCATGCTCAGGGTTAGGTAGCTGAACTTCCTCCCTTTGTTGTATTAATTTCCTTTCTTCCTTCTTCTGTCACAGCTGGACACAAGGTCCTTGAAAGTCGTGAATTTTTTTCAGGAATATCAGTTGACCGCTGGTTGTAACCAGTGGTGGGCATTAGGACACACCTAACTTATTGTATGTTGGACATGTGGTAAATTTTACTAGTATATAGTTGGAATGACTTGGTTTATTATTCATGTTTTATGTTAATGGTGTCCTGGAGTGTTTATTTCTTCATTCCAACTGTGGTCATTACCACTCCAAGCAGGTATTTTATTCATAATATTAATAAAATTTGCTAATATATTTTAAATCGCCTCAAGTCTTTCATTCAACACTTTCTCACGTTTGCTTTCAAATTAATTCAGCAGAAACTGGATGTATTTGTAACTGTTTGTATGTGTGTAGACAAGCTATATTTCTACTTACAAGTAAGCACAATGCTGATATAATGTATGTTATAGTCCAATGAATTCCTTCGACTATTAGTCCCCTTTTGCTATGGTCGGCTGTGTCCTTCTCGCTGCCATCATGTGTTTTACATCATATTTTTATTTCCATTGTTGTCAAATATCGCATGTCCATCTGTAAACGCATGTCACCACTTATAAAATAAAGTGCAATTAAAATTGTGTTGGATAAAAAAATATATTCTTTTCATTTTTTGGTAGGAAATTTACTTGTCACCATAACACAGCATTTTTTTTTTTTTTTTTTATATTGTGTTGATTTTAATTATTCCTTTGAAGAGACAATATTGAGAAAAGCCCACTGAGCACACAAAGTAAAGATTCTTCAGTACCCTACACCGGTACTATATTTGCTCCCACTTATCATTGTACATTTATGGGGATGGGACACTTCATCGCGGCTGCATCCGCGCAGCCGCTTCAACGCCGTCACTTCACCACACGACAGCTAGTTGCGGGAGATTTCATTGCGGGACATTTCATCTCTAAAGGTAAGTTTAATTTAGTATTGGGGTTAAGGGTGGTTAGAATTAGGGTTTAGGGGGCTTAGAATTAGGGTTTAGGGGGTTAGAATTAGTTTTTAGGGTCCGGGGTTAATTTTAGTATTATGGTTTAGGGGGTTAATTTTAGGGTTTAGGGGTTAGTATAAGGGTTTGGGGGTTAGTATTAGGGTTTAGGGGGTTAGTATTAGGGTTTAGGGGGTTAGTATTAGGGTTCGGGTGTTAGTATTAGGGTTTAGGGGGTTAGTATTAGGGTTTGGGGGTTAGTATTAGGGTTTAGGGGGTTAGTATTAGGGTTCGGGGGTTAGTATTAGGGTTTAGGAGGTTAGTATTAGGGTTCGGGCGTTAGTATTAGGGTTTAGGGGGTTAGTATTAGGGTTTAGGGGGTTAGTATTAGGGTTCGGGGGTTAGTATTAGGGTTTAGGGGGTTAGTATTAGGGGTTCGGGGGTTAGTATTAGGGTTCGGGGGTTAATTTTAATATTGGGATTTAGGGGGGCACTTTGGGGTGGGGAATCATTTATTAGGGGGGTTATTTTTCTTTTTACTTGTACATTTGTAAGAGCTGGCAGTTCAGCACTGAACTGTCATCTCTTACATAGCCGCGTCCGCGATGAAACGGCCGCTTTATTCTTCATTGCTGACAGTTCAGCGATGAAGCAGCAGCGATGAAGTGTCCTAGACCCTACATTTATATCTTATTATTAGAAGCTCTAACATATATATGTGTGCAAAGCTGGCACTAATCAGTTACCAAGCCTACTTAGGCTTTTTACCCGAGGAAGCCATTATTGACTGTAACACGGTGAAATGCGTTGAGAGAGCCTGAGAGATCTTCGCAATCATCATTTCTTCCACATGTACAGACTCTTCCATGTTGCTGGGATTATTCAGATGTTTGTCCTGTGGATCATATTGTGATATTGGCACTTGTTGTGAGTAGCTCCCAGTCTGGGGCACAGAAGTTACAAAATGTTTCTTGAAAATTATAATGCAAGCTCCACTCTGTTTAAAAGGATATATATAACCACAAAAAAGTGCTCTTTAGAAGCAGACCAAGTGACAGAGGAACTCCATGGTAAGTATTTGACACTCTGTCTACTTAAAAAAGCAAAATGTTACCAAGTGACAGGTGTAGATTCACTTTTACTCAGTTCCATAGTGAAAAAATAAATGCTGAAACAGAGTTTTTTCAGTCTAAACAGTAGCGTGTTTATTGGAAGCATAAGTCACAATTGACCGGTTTCGGCATCTGGAGCACCATTATACTCACCATTATACTCACCATTATACTCACCTTGATAATGGTGTTCCTTATGCCGAAACCGGTATATATTGTATACATTTGAAAACTGTTGTGTTGATTAAAAAAAACAATAAAACTGCCCTTGGATACAATCTGTATCATTAATTGTAACCTCGTCAGTGTGTTGACTGTGTTTCCTATTCATTTCGCATTTCAGTTGATGTATGCTTTTATGAAAAAAAAAAACTATATTTTTAAGTGAACCCAACCTTTAAACCTAGTGTATATTTTATTCATGTGTTTCAGTACATGCTTCACAGACCCAACCCCGCAGTTGCACCAGCCCCTGGTGCAAGATGGAAGAGATCTCCTCTAAGTTGACCCTGACTGGATTGCAGTTATTAGACCCATTAAGTAATGCAGGGTGCAGCACACGTGAATGGTTTATCTGAACAGATTTAATATCTGTGAAGAATCCCGGCAGGATACTTCTTTCTTTTAGGATGTCTTCATGTTGGTTTATCATCTGAAAACCTCTTGTTAGTTAGGCATGCCCCATAACATTTCATAATGAACATACCTGTGTGTTATTTGTACAGACAGAAGGCCCCTTTAGCTTGAAGAAGATAGCAGGTTGGGTAATATATGTGTTTTTTAACTTAGGACATGAAGAACTATCAACTCGTTCTTCAATTTGCCAAGGACTGATACATATAGCTGGTGACTGCTATATGCTAGATGTGGTGGTAACTGTTATATGCTAGATGTGGTGGTGACTGCTAAATGCTATATGTGGTGTTGACTGCTATATGCTAGATGCAGTGGTGACACTGCATTTGACACTCTGTATTTCGTTCAACTTGTTTCTGCTTTGTTTGTGTTTGCTCTGCTTTCCTTAGTTTATTTGCTTCATCCTTCATATCTTATCTAGGTTGTGTCCTATGCCTGCTCCAATATGTCTGTAGGGTACCTTTGTTTCCCATCTTGGTTCTAACAGCAGCTGCTTCCACAGGGCCCTGGTATATGACTGAACACACCTGGAGCCTCAAGCTTCTGGGGAAATGTAACCAAACCCGCACCAAGCCCTGAGTCTTCACATATGCCAATCATTGCCCATTAATATGCCACAGCCAGTTTGTCCATTAATATGTCACAGCCAGTATGTCCATTGATATGAAACTCTTTTCCCATTAATTTGCTACAACCAATTTACCCATTAATATGCCACTCTTTGCCCATTAATATGCCACAGCCAGGATGTCCATTAATATTCCACCAACGATTTCCCACCTTGTCCCCCGTTCCCCAGTACTTATCTGTGTGAGAGACAGCGACACTCAATGCTGCCTCTATTGCGCTCCCAGCACATTGTTCTGGTTTGAGCACTGGAAGGTCACGTGACCCCTGGTGCTCTGAAGTCAGATCAGTGCAGGGGTATGCGAGAAAAGCAGCATGGAAGGTGCATTGCACAGACACCATGGTGCCTTCACACATGGAGATGCTGGTGACCCAGCGTCTCGGCCGGCAAGCATTTTTTTGGGGCTTCCGGCCGGGCCGTAACAGGTGTATCTTTTGTCACCCCTGATCGTGGACCTGACTACACATGTGCATTAATCAGTATCCAGTTTCCCAGATAGCATTTTACATTATCAGGACTGCAGGATTGCTGAATCCCACTGAACTCTACATCTGTCCAGAAAAGCAGGACAGAGGTGGAACTCAACAGGACAATTGAACAAACCCAACCAATTTGGGACAATGCACAAAGCAGAACACTTGGGGGTGCAAAGGTTAAATGTGTCCTACAAAGAATGGCTCAGTTGGCAACTCTAGCAACTCTAGCATCACTGTGGAAGCACAAATAAAACATCCAATCGCTCCAGTGTGAAGTCAAACTGGCCTATACTCAGTAAGGTACATGGCGGTTTATCCTCTCACCCACAGTCGCCATTCTTCAGTGAGATGTATCCGACAGCTTTAATAATAGAAGCAGAGTGGTATGTAAAAACAAGGCAAAAAAAGGATGGGTCTAATGCTGCTCTGATTTGCCGAGTGTGTCAGCTCTACCTTAACTGAGAGTAAACTTTATAGCTTGTTCTGAGCAGCTAGAGCTTGCCCCTGTGCTAAATCCTAAATCCAAAATCTTTCATGCATCCATCACTGGCATTATCCGATCCAAACACTGCCCAAACACTAGAAAATATTTGAATTTTATTTTATTCTACAATAAAACACATCTGGTTAACTAGAAGTATGCCAGTGAGCTCAGAATGGGGTTTGGTGTTTGTAAAAAGGTCATGCATATGCAAATTAATAATTAGACACATGTATGAAGTAATCAGGTGTTATTTAATATGCACTTAACTCTCTAATATTGCTGTTAACATTGCAGCCCTATTTTCAAAAACTACATAAATAGCCTTGATTTTTGGGGAAAATAACTAATTAGCATTGTAGCAGTTACATCTCAGTAGACTGTCACAGCATCTTACAGTACTGTCATATAAACTGAAAGTGTCTGTATCAGAATGCATAAATACAGTAATTAAATGTTAGTAAAACAAATAAAAAGACAAATTTTACGTATAATTTCTGTAGAACATAGCATTTTCATTTTATAGGTAATAACAGTAATATTAACATTTGTAACATAGTAACATAGTAATTTAGGTTGAAAAAAGACACAAGTCCATCAAGTTCAACCCTTCTACCTATCATTCCAGCTTATGATCTAAAAGAAGTGGAAAAAAACCCAAGGAAGCTATTTCGAATTTTGCCTCCTTAGGGGAAGAACAATCCTTATTGACTCCAAAGGGCAATCAGATTTCTCCTTGGATCAAGAAGCTCTATTATTAATGTTTATTCTATTATTAATAGCCCTGTATGTCCTGCTTTTCCATGTTTAAATGCATCTATTGTGGTTGATAGCACTACCTCTCTTGGCAGTGAGTTGCATTACTTTATTTTGCTTACGTAATGAATCCCTTCCTTTGCTGTCTATGAAATCTTTGCTCTTCCAGTCTGAGGGGGTGACCGCTTGTTCTTTGTACATTTCTATTAATGAACGGGTCACTGGAGAGCTCTTTATGTTGGCCCTGTACATATTTATATAATGTTATTATATCCCCTCTGAGACACCTTTTTTCTAATGAATACAAATTAATTTTTTTAATCTCTCTTCAAGATCCTCCAACCCCCTTAATTTTGTAGCTCTCCTTTGCACTTTTTTTATAGTTTCATGATATCCTTTTTAAGGATTGGTGCGCAGAACTGTACTGCATATTAAAGATTCTTACCATTGACTTGTAAAGAGGTAAGATGATAGCCTCCTCCCATTGACTTGTAAAGAGGTAAGATGATAGCCTCCTATACCTTGCTGTATACATGCCAATATCTTATTGGCCCTTGCAGCTGCTGACTGGCATTGAGCACTGTTGCTAAGTCTGTTATCTACAATTATTCCTAAATTATTTTCATTATTAGTTTTTCCCAGGGAAATACCATTTAAAGTATATGTTGCTTTGTTATTATTTTTCAGATAATGCATAACTTTACATTTGTCTATATTTAGCCTAATTTGCCACTTAATTGCCCAGTCCCCCACTCTGTCCAAATCTTCCTATAAAGAACAAACATCAAGATTAGTCTGTATTATGTTACCTAATTTAGTCTCCCTGATGTAGCACGTGGTACTGGTAATATTTCAGAGAATATTACCTTGGAGGTCCTTTCCTTCAGCTTATTTCCTAGTTCCCTAAACTCATTTTTAAGGATCCCCCACCTACCATTAACTTTGTCATTAGTACCAACATGCACTAAGACCGCTGGATCATCCCCAGCCCCTTCCAACAATCTGCCTACCCGGTTCGCAACATGCCGAACCTGAGCACCCGGTTATGCTCTCACAACAGACAGCTATTGTTTTATTCTCAACAAAATACAAAATATATATTTATTCTCATAAATATTGATTTATATTTGATAAATTTGCCTAGGACAAGAGGCTATAACATACAATATAATATCATTGAAAGATGTTTAATGTTACTGCCTTTAGTAGTGTTTTGTTGATATTTTAATTGACAGTAACATTTTTATTCCAGTATAATCATCATAGACTTATATTGTGACTTATATGTCTTGATAGCGGTAGAAGAATGTAGCAATCAGAGTAGAATCTCGCGGTCATTCCCGAAGGTTTGTTTACCGTAATATTTTCAGACTGACGAACATTGTAGCCCTGGGGGGGATACACGTGATCATTACTGTTTCCAAACATGTCTGAAGACAAGAAACAATAGTGTCCTGTATAAATATTAGTTAAGTAATTTTGGGATTGAATTTATATGACATTTCCTGGGGAAAAAATATTTGGTTAGTAAATAATTATATCATTAGGTTTAATTAAGTGTGGCACACCAAATCACAAATAAATCATATACCTGCACTCAAGTCCAGGTCGACTGCCTTGGAGTCAAGAAGGAATTTCCTTCTCTTTGAGATAAAACATTGTTTGTTTGTTTGTTTGTTTGTTTCCTTCTTCTGGATCAACATACTGTCTTTATTTAAATTTGGTTATATTTGAATATGCAACTTTTGATAATTTTATTAATTCATTATTTGTAGATAGGATGGTTAATTTAGAATATGATCTGCTAAGTTCAATTTGCATTTGGCATCTTGAACTGGGGAAGACAATACATTATTTAAAAAACAAACAAACAATGTTGTCCCCGGTTGTCTAAGGCGTCAGAGGGAAATACATACTGCACTTGTGCAGTTAGATTTACACGGTAAGTAACTACATGCACTGCTGGTGGAGCATGTTAGAAGGTGTCTGAACGATTGTAATCTACCCAACAATTCTCAGTTGCAGTGATATATAGAGAGGAAATACACTAAAACGGAAGGAGGGTGAAATGCCTGACGCATTTTGCACCCAACCGTGCTTACGCATAAGAAGCTCAGCCCACTTCTGCTCTTTTCCCTTTCCATGTCGTAGGCAGACAAAGGAGCGATGTGAGAAAGTAGGACATAGTTACCTTAGAAGCAAGACAAATTGAAGGCATATCTTCTAAAGTGCACAGGAAGGCATTTAACTTCTACCGTGGGATATTGAACAGGTTGGGCTGTTGAGCAGCTATAAAAATAATCAACAGATGAAAGTTTAGTGGCAATTTAAAAAAATTAAGACTAGAAACGGAGATATTAAAGTGGATCAGAAACAAAACATATAAAATATCTAATCTGATAGGCCTGAGAATTTTCAACAGTAATGTTTTTTTTTTTTTTAGTGTGTAAAAAAAAATTAATTGCTGTTCAGGTGCATTAGCATGCAAATTACAGTTAGCTGGTTGCTAGAAAAGGTGTACAGGAAGGTATAACGGATTGGGAAAAATCCAACTGTGGATCAGCTGCAAAAATGAACTGCAAAGAAAAATATCCCTGCGATTTGCATCAGTACCAGCTGCACCCAAATCTTTACAATCTCTGCTGAGCGAAGATTAATATAACCCAGCCGCTGGAAACACACGCCTTGTTGAAGAGCATTTGTTTTACATGCAATAGATATTTGCCTCCAATATACAGAGGTCCCAACCTGACTAAGTGGATTGTCAATGGATTGGAAACTCACAAATAATAAACTGGAATGCGTGTTCTTCTGTAGAGAGGGACATTTGGGATTGTTATGACTTATTGATGCAGATTTTGGTGATGGGTCATTCATTTAAAGGGACTGTGGCATCTAAACTTTGTATTTTTTGCAGTAAATGCACAGAATAAATACAATTCTATAGAGTCTCATTGATACTAGTTTATTTGCATATGAAGTCACAGGATGATGTCATCAAGAGGAGACACCCCAGGAACAGTTAAAAAACACATTTATCTTATTGCTAGCACAATTTACACATCATAATTGATCAACATTACTGTTTATTATGTATAAAGGTGTCTGTGACTTTTTGATATACCGTACATCCCTATACTCTAGCAGAATAAAATCACCACCAAATGAGATGCTCTGACACTAGTCAGATGCTGAAAAACTCCTGTGCCACACAGAGCTCCAGTGCCAGAGCTCCAGTGCAACACATAACACTGCACACCATGCAGACTCACACTATTTGCAAGGAATCTTCTTTTGCACTACACTCTGGGGTCTATTCACTAAAAGGTGAGTTGCAGGTGAGATGAACATTTCATCTCACCGTTTTAACTATACATTGTGCAAGTATAGACGTGGTGTGTTTCCCCGGCTAAGCAAACTTACCAGGTTTGTCCCTGCACAATGTATAGCTAAACTGTTGAGATTAAATGTTCATCTCACCTCATCTTACCTGAAACACACTTTTTAGTGCATAGCCCCATCTGGGGTAGCACATGTATTAGGTAATAAACCATCAATAAAAGACTTTTGCTAAAGACTGGACCAGGTATAAAATGGAGCTTTTCTTGCAAAAAAAACAAAAAAACTGACATGGAAGAAAAGAAGGGGGGATATTCTGCTCATTCCTGGCACAGCACAGCAACGTTTCACCATACTCCAAGAGCGCTGAGAACAATTAGTCCGCAACACCACACCCAACACGTTTCGTCCACGCAGGACATTTTAATAGTTTGCTGCATTCATTCCAAGAATGAGGATGATTAATAGATGAGTAATGATGAGTAATAATTAGCATTGTCTTTTTATTCCTTCGATATGAAAGAAAGAAAGTTGCTCCGGGTCTATTTTCTGGAATAATTTAGTTATAAAATAACCCCCAACGTTTAGGTTCCATTTCAACGAGACTAATGTATATATATATATATATATATTTTTATTATTTTCCTTCACATTGTTTCTGGTTGTAAAACACTGCGTAAGTTGTACTGTATTGTCTTTTTTGAGTTTTGTTTTACATCGAAGCCAACCTTTACCATTCAATCTGACGGACTATAAAACATTGTATGCATTACAAAGTACATTAGAGGAGATCTCCCTTGTGATTTCCAACTAGTTGTATGCCAGTAATGTAAACAGAAGGTAACAATGGTAAATAAAAACAAATTGCACTGAATATAAAAGGCTTTTATTATGACTGATTACAAATATAATTCCAGATGGCAATGCTGCTTTCAATTCTCGACACCGCATGTGGGGTCACATTGCTACCAAGCCTTTTGGAGCAAAATGTACACTCCCCTCCCCTAGCCCCTCCCCCCCCCACACTTTCTAAATTACATTACATTAACATTTATTTGTACAGCGCCACCAATTCTCGTAGCGCTTGGTACAGAGCATAGAAGGGATCTACATACTAAGTTAGACAAACTAGTACAGACTGGTACATGAGGTAGAGAGCCTTGCTCGCAGAGCTTACAATCTAGAGAAACAGACTGGTACATGAGGTAGAGAACCCTGCTCGCAGAGCTTACAATCTAGAGGAACAGACTGGTACATGAGGTAGAGAGCCTTGCTCGCAGAGCTTACAATCTAGAGAAACAGACTGGTACATGAGGTAGAGAGCCATGCTCGCAGAGCTTACAATCTAGAGGAACAGACTGGTACATGAGGTAGAGAACCCTGCTCGCAGAGCTTACAATCTAGAGGAACAGACTGGTACATGAGGTAGAGAACCCTGCTCGCAGAGCTTACAATCTAGAGGAACAGACTGGTACGTGAGGTAGAGAGCCTTGCTCGCAGAGCTTACAATCTAGAGAAACAGACTGGTACATGAGGTAGAGAGCCATGCTCGCAGAGCTTACAATCTAGAGGAACAGACTGGTACATGAGGTAGAGAGCCCTGCTCGCAGAGCTTACAATCTAGAGGAACAGACTGGTACATGAGGTAGAGAGCCCTGCTCGCAGAGCTTACAATCTAGAGGAACAGACTGGTATATGAGGTAGAGAACTCTGCTCGCAAAGCTTACAATCTAGAAATGTAATGTATAGTGTGTTCGACCTCTTAAGGTTTTGTCCCTTTACATATCCGTTCAAACAAACTCAAAACAAAAAATACACAGCACCATTGTGGGAAACATTCTGTAAACAAATAACAAATTTGTTGTATCTTATTTTAATTATTAGTCAGTTATAAAATATATGAACACTTGTATACTGTAGACCAGGGGTCCTCAAACTTTTTAAACAGGGGGCCAGTTCACTGTCCCTCAGACCATTGAAGGGCCGGACTATAGTAAAAATAAAAAACTATGAAGAAATTCCTATGCACACTGCATATATCTTATTTTGAACAAAACGAGAACAAATACAATATTTAAAGTAAAGTTAAATCAACAAACTTACCAGTATTTCAATGGGAATAGTGTGCCAGTCAGAGCCCAGGAATATTATGCCAGTCAGAGCCCAGGAATATTATGCCAGTCAGATGCTCAGGAATATTATGCCAGTCAGATGCCCAGGAATATGATGCCAGTCAGATGCCCAGGAATATGATGCCAGTCTGATGCCCAGGAATATGATGCCAGTCAGATGCCCAGGAATATTTTGCCAGTCAGATGCCCAGGAATATTTTGCCAGTCAGATGCCCAGGAATATTGTGCCAGTCAGATGCTCAGGAATATGATGCCAGTCAGATGCCCAGGAATATTTTGCCAGTCAGATGCCCAGGAATATGATGCCAGTCAGATGCCCAGGAATATGATGCCAGTCAGATGCCCAGGAATATTTTGCCAGTCAGATGCCCAGGAATATGATGCCAGTCAGATGCCCAGGAATATGATGCCAGTCAGATGGCCAGGAATATTATGCCATTCAGATGCCCAGGAATATGATGCCATTCAGATGCCCAGGAATATGATGCCATTCAGATGCCCAGGAATATTTTTCCAGTCAGATGCCCAGGAATATTTTGCCAGTCAGATGCCCAGGAATATGATGCCAGTCAGATGCCCAGGAATATGATGCCAGTCAGATGCCCAGGAATATGATGCCAGTCAGATGGCCAGGAATATTATGCCATTCAGATGCCCAGGAATATGATGCCATTCAGATGCCCAGGAATATGATGCCATTCAGATGCCCAGGAATATGATGCCAGTCAGATGGCCAGCAATATGATGCCATTCAGATGCCCAGGAATATGATGCCATTCAGATGCCCAGGAATATGATGCCATTCAGATGCCCAGGAATATTATGCCATGCAGATGCCCAGGAATATTATGCCAGTCAGATGCCCTGGAATATTATGCCATTCAGATGCCCAGGAATATTATGCCAGTCAGATGCCCAGGAATATTATGCCATTCAGATGCCCAGGAATATTATGCCAGTCAGATGCCCAGGAATATTATGCCAGTCAGATGCCCAGGAATAATATGCCATTCAGAAGCCCAGGAATATGATGCCATTCAGAAGCCCAGGAATATTTTGCCATTCAGATGCCCAGGAATATTATGCCAGTCAGAGGCCAGGAATAGTGCTCGTTATATCCCAAATTTGGTAATTTTTGTCCTACAAAAATGCCAGAACGTTTTAAAACAAGTTGCAATCACTGTTCATGTATCATGACGATTGCTTCGGTTTTTTTCTACATGGGTTGCAACAGAGTAACTTGAAAATTCGGGACCAGCACACAAGAGTGCAAAATGTGTTATACGTAGTTTGCACAGTGTAGTAGTGTGAATATTAGACGCTATTTTCCATTTGTTCCTCTGTTGTACATTACCCCCAATGTTTTATTAATAAAACAAAAGTAATGCATTACACACGATAAAAAAAAAAAACCCTATTTTTTGGTTTCCTAAGTGCTTTCCTCTGCTTACATAATAAATAAAAAGCATGGTAAATATATCTACAAACTGTGTAATCTGCTATTGGACAAAAGACATTGTACATTATGATAATAAACATCATTCAGTGTCAGCCCTTAACTGTTTCACTGCCTAGGGTAAAATCATCCAAAAAAAAAAATGCAGACTAGGTTTTTACAAACCCAGCAGGAAGTAGTCAGAATAATGATTTCATGGCCTAATTCTTTCTGCTCAATGGACATTTTTTTTTGCCCACTGTTTTTTTTTTGTTGCTAACGTTAGTCTCAATATTTATTAAGTCATATTAGAAAGGAGTCTCCTCTCTACCATGTAAAATCCGTCCTGTATGAATATCCTGTAGGTTTCTTGCTGCTTGATAAGTAGTTGACGTTTAATCTGATAACATGTTCCCTGAAAAAAATATAACATTTTATGATATGCGGCTCCTCTCTGCAACGCCCTCCACTGGCTCCCCGTCTGCTCAAGGATAACATTTTAAATTCTGTCTTTAAACTACAAAGCCCTTCACTCCTCCTCCCCTCCGTACAATACCTCCCTGCACGACCTTTGCGCTCCTCAAAGGGACTAAAACTCTCCTCCGACCTCATCACCACTTCTCAGTCACGACTCCAAGATTTCACCCGAACTGACCCATCTCTCTGGAACTCTCTTCCGCAGAGCATCCAGCTCTCTCCCTCGTTTTCAAACTTTAAAAATTCCCTCAAATCTCATCTCTTTAAAGAAGCTCACTACCCATCCAACTAGCATACCGGTCACTTTACCTCTAGCTGATCCCACCTAGCTGGAACACACACTATTCATCTTTGGCCTATCCCACCTAGTGCTGTTTATTACAAATTCAATCAATCTGACCTCTTCCCTCCCTTATGTGTCTCATGTCCCCCATTCCCTCTAGATTGTAAGCTCTGCGAGCAGGGCTCTCTAACTCATGTACCAGTCTGTTCTAGTTTGTCTAACTTAGTATGCAGATCCCTTCTATGCTCTGTACTTAGCGCTATATAAATTGTTGGTGCTATATAAATACATGTTGATGTAATGTAATGATATGCGCTCAGTGGCGACTTTATTAGGTACAACAACTTGTTAATGCGGATTCTGCCTAATGTGGCAGCAAGTCAGTATATAAAGCATGACAACACGTTCAGGATGTTTCGTTGTCCTCTGACCAGACATTAGAATGGGGACGATGTGCAGTCTAAGTGACCATGGTATGAGCTTCGCCACCAGAAATTGTGGTACCTTAATGATTAGACTAAGAGGCCACAAACACAAGTAAACAGGGGTGGTGCACAGGATGGCATTTCGGAAAGCGTAACTCAATGACTTTTGAAACAATGTTGTTCTAAAAAAAAAAAGAGGAGAAGACCATGCTAAGGTTCATTCCCTTTATCAAAGGACAGGAAGCATAAAGATGTAGGCAGCATTGGAAAACGTAGGCTGCAACATTCGATGACTGAAGATCGACAGTATGTTACCTGGTCTGCCAAATCAGGATTTCGATACGGAACAAAATGTAATGAGTGTGTATGACATCTAAAAGGGAAGAAGACAAACTTCTTGATGCCGACATATGTAAACAGGACCTCTTAACTCTTAAAAATATTAATGAGTACCTTGAAGTAAGATAGTGGATTGTGTGGTGTGTTTTAGAGATGTATGTCACTAAATAGTATCATGATGTTAAAATTTTAATCATTTAAATACATTTTAACCACCATTACCACCAATACCCGCTACTATTATTCTCTTAGTTAGCTACAGATTTCTAGGAGAGTCAAGAAGGATTTTTTGCCCATTGAAAGCAGAATTAGAAATTGCTGGAATAAAAGGTTTTTTTTTTTTTGCCTTTTGGATCAACAGCAGTAAAGAAGGATTAGAAAAATGGTTGAACTTGATGGACGCAAGTCTTTTTTTCAAACCTAAACTGTTATGTAACTATGTAACATGATTATAGCTATAATTTAGATTTATTTTCATTCAGCCATTGATATCAGTAGCCTACAACCTAAGTCAGTCATCTTTCTAAACGAGGCTGTCCTTTTGTTCCACACATGAACCAAAATGACTAACACAATGCTCCGTTTAATTTATTTTAAGGCTGTTTTAAATGAATAAAGCATCATTTTAATTTCATTAAAACCAACCATTATACAATATGTTGGATAAGGATTAAAAAAAGAGAGAAATATTTACGCACAGCTTTGTAACTGGTTGAGCGTGACAAAATGGTGTATGCCAAGTATGTTGGACTTTAGGAACAGCTCATGTTTTCAAATTCACATTAACTTTTCTCATCTTCAAGTTCGTGCCAAACATATATATATATATTTATAATTGTGACGGATGCAACCAGAATATTTGATTCTTAAGCGTAATGAGTCAACATTCTAAAAGTGGAGCAGTCACCATGGAAACCAATGGAACGTTTCTGCTGATTACATCACTTTTAGAACTTTACCCCAGAATCACCATGGCAACCAATGGAATGTTCCTGCTGATTACATCACTTTTAGAACTTTACCCCACAATCACCATGGAAACCAATGGAATGTTCCTGCTGATTACATCACTTTTAGAACTTTACCCCACAATCACCATGGAAACCAATGGAATGTTCCTGCTGATTACATCACTTTTAGAACTTTGTCCCAGAATCCCCATGGAAAGCAATGGAATGTTCCTGCTGATTACATCAGTTTTTTAACGTTACCCCACAATCACCATGGAGACCAATGGAATGATCCTGCTGAATATATCACTTTTAAAATTTTGCCCCAGATATCACCTTTATGCATGGCCCCCACTGTATTTTTTGTTAATACTTCTGGATAGAGTTGGGAGAAGTATGTAAATTAGATTACTGGTGTTACTGCTATTTTGCTCAAAATGGAAAAAATGGTAAAATTTCAACTAATATGCTTGGTCTGTGGAGCAAGTACATTGTGTATATATCCTAGGGAATAGCATTGCAAAACCTCTAGCTCTTTCACAACAGGCAATAATACATAAATCATGACTGCCACAGTGAACATAAACGATACCATATAGCACAGTCATCATCAACAGTTCATAGTCCCAAGATCTCTAAATTATCAAACCAAATCCTTAAAACAATTATGTTTATAATTAGTGCATGAGTGCCACATAAGTGTGAATGACGTCACCTAGTATATTCAAATCGGATAATATATATATATTTATATAATAATAAATAATGCAAGAGGCAAAATATCTCTTTTTCTCACTCCAGTTGAGTAGAGATCAGCCTGAGGATAGCTGTGAGAATCTTAAAACCTTGTTCTCTAGCATAATCTCCAACATTTTTTTTTTCCCGCTGAACGCAGATGGCTTAATAAGAAAAAATGCTGGCATCATCGGAAGCGCACCTTAAATCGAAACACCGCTGAACACAACAAGAAAGTCATTGTCTTCGGTAAAATTCCGAATTGGAAAAGGCTGAAGCAGGAATTTTACAATGTTGCTGTAATAGAAGATATTTTTAGGGTCACGGTAAGAAACAGAATAACAAAATACTAAGAAAAAGTGAAATTATATGGTAAACGTTAGCAGAGCCATCAAATCGATCTTGTTACAATTTTAGATAAAATTACAGCTAGAATAGTAGTTCCCTCCTCCTCCCTCCTGCTGGACTATCTATATTGGAACCTTGAGTTAAATGGAAAGAAAATCCAAACACAGAGTTGCTAAACACTTGTTATTTTAAAAATATGGTGAAAAAAATTGCCTTGAGGCTTGGGTTAAGTTGGTGGAGGTAATCGCATGGCCCAGAATGTTTTCAAAGAAAATATAGCATAAATTACCCATTTACCAATTTAAGTGGTTTGCTCACACTAAGGACATTGGCCAGCCTTGCACCTCCCCCCCCCCCCCACAAAAAATATGTATGCTTATCCCAACTCCTTACCTTTAATGACTCAGGATTGAGAAAGTCACTGGTGCTCCAGTGCGGGTTCAGGACAACTTGTGCCATTTGTATAAGCATAGATTCTATACCCAAGGCAACTGACCCGTTTGTACTGTTTTCCAGACAGACATGAAGTTCTTCTTAAAGGACAGTTATAGCAAAACATTAAGTTGTGTTTAATTAAAGGATTGTATCAAGTGTCGACATTTTATATAGAAATGCTTTAATGAAAGAATACAAATAAAGTACCTTACTGAGCCATCTTTATTCCATATAGCTACACTGGGAGGCAGACATTTTGTTTAGAATTTTGGTCAGATCTTTGGTCATCTGAACCAAGGTTAGTGAAGAATTGGCTCAAGATTCTAAACAACATGTCTGCCCTCTGAGAGACCTATATGGAGTAAAGATTCTAACCAACATGTCTGCCCCCTGAGAGAACTATTTGGAGTAAAGAAGGCTCAATTAGGAACTTTACTGTAGTCTTTCATTAAATATTTTCTTTAGAAATCATTTACACTTGATACAATCTTTCAATTAAACATACGTTCATGTTTTGCTACAGTTGTCCTTTAATGAGAAAAGGATAGTTACGTGAGCATATTTCAGTCCAGTGTCCAACTCTGCTCTCTCAAACCAAATACCACTTTTGAAAAAAGCCTGGAGATACAATGTAGTTTTAATATTTTTCTGACTTGTTTTCTGGAGAAAACAGCTTGTTATCTTGAGAAAACAACTCAGAAAATCATGAAAAATCCACAGCCTCTCTGGGCTTTCGTAACTTTTCATTAAAGCACAGATAATTATTTTGCAAATTTGGAGTATTCATCATTTCCTCAAGACGGGAAAAAATGCTAAAAAAAGAACCACAAAGGAGCCTAAAATCCCGAACTTGACTGATACGTCTTCCTCTTGAATACATCTGACAGTAATTTTCTAAATTAGATTTTTCAGAAGATTGTCATTTTGCACATTTGACACTTTTTTTAAGATGACAATGACATACATTATACAACAATAGGATGAGGCAGCCACGGCAAAATCCATTAGATTCAACAAAACGTTCTATTGTACGCTGTGTATGAAATTACATTTTACTTGGCTTGTGTGTGCTATATATACACACACACTCTCAAAACTCAATAACCAACTCCTACAAATGTCACTTTAAGCCACATTTTTCTTGCATCAGCAACCGGTAATGGGAAAAAAAAAAAGTGGAATCAGCATCCTGACTTTATTAATACAGATTGGAATGCCATGTGTGTCCAGGATGACTTTGTGGCATATAGGGTGTACTAGTGGCTTAATCAAACATGTGCCAACAATTAGGTCATTTTCAAAATCACTAGGGTTTGTCAGTAAGGCTCCCATAATTACAAGCGGTTAGGGTGTGTGTGATTTAAAGACAAGCAAAGTGTCCATACACCAGCTTCTGTGAAAGTGGGCCATGGCAGATGTGGGGGTATTGATATACAGGGTGAACATATGATAAAACAGGCTGGGGTTATTTCCTTGTGTATAAACCCACATATTATATGGCCCCATGCTGGGATATGACTTGCTTGTTACATCTCTGAAATTAATTAGGTCTACATAATACGACCACTGTATCACTATGTCATATGGAACATTGATCAAATAAAGGTTTTTAAATATAAGTGATTTAATGAAATAATACATATATTGAGCCCTGTTCACTGCGTATTGTTCTGTCAGGAGGAGGACATGTTGTTCGGAATCTTGGGTCAGATCTTCCTTCATCCAATTCATAGGTGGACCTGCTGGTTCTTATCTGTTGTCATAATGGGTGTTTAAGTGTTTAAAGGGTCTATTCAATACAAAGAGAATGGCAGGGAAATGAGATAAGAAATTCAAACTTTAGGCCAAAGTAGAAAGCTGGAAAAAGTCTCCAATGTAGCTAATGACATCATTTTTCCAACTCAGCTAATCGGGCTTGCAATTCTTTCTTTATTGAGTAGACCCTAAGATAACTCTTCAGCGTCACTGATATCTTCATGTGAACTTATCAGGCTCCCACTCTGGCACTTGACAGAGGGAAAGAGGCCTCTTACACATCTTATTAGCTTCAGATCAGATAGGGGGTGTGAGCCAATGAGCAATTTTATTTAAACCCCTCTGTCTCTTTCATTCATTGCTCGTTCATTATCCAAGGTGTGGTGCACCTACCTTGGGAAACCTCCATTCCCTGCATTTTCTTTTGCTCTATTTTGGATTCCCCAGCTTTTGACCCTGCATTATTTTCTGGTTTTTACAGTCTCTCTATTATCCTGACTTCGGCCTTTGTTACCTTACTATCGATTTGTTAGCTGCCTATCTGACCCTAGGATTGTAGGCCTTACGTTTGTGATTACCTATCCAATTCCCTGCTATTTCTTCATGAATCAAGCCCCAAATTCACATTTTCCAAACACCAGAATATAAGCAAGAATTTGTTTATTATAGAAATTAATATTAAAATCTGGTAGGGCTGAATACGGTGCTAGTTACTAAAACTCAATGTAAAAGATTGTCTAGATTCACCAGTTACACTGCTAGAATTTATTCAGACTGCATCGTCTGTAGCAAGATCTGGAATAGATATGGTTTATTGTCATTGGTTTTATCACAGATACAAATCCAATACTCTCTGCCTCATCAAGATCTAACACTCACGATGAAGGTCCAAGAGTCGCAGCCTTTTCAAGTTCCAATACCTGATTTGCAACTTATTTTATTTTATAGTTTCCCCAAGAAATATCATTGGATATTTATCTTTTTTCAGTTTTCCTCAATAATCTCCACAATTCAGAGTTACAGACGTTACTAGTTTAAAGCAAAAATTAATGTTTAATTGAAAGATTGCATCAAGTGTAGACATTTTAGAAATACTTTAATGAAAGTATACAAATCCTGGACCTTATTGAGCCCTCTTTGCTGCATGTCGCTGTATCAGGGGGCAGACATATTGTTTAGAATCATCTCCTAAAATACACGCCATTTTTTTCCCCGCACCAGAAACATTATTTTAACATTTCAAGTTTAGTGACACTTGTTTATTGTAACTTTGTCCATGATTGGTGTAAAGAAACATTAAAAAGCCACCGAGACTTTAGAGTCAATGAACATCAGAAAGCTGCTGCATTGTCATATTTTTCATTATCTCCCGGCATCAAGCTCTTACATTGTTACATCTTT
Source organism: Pelodytes ibericus (assembly GCA_036172795.1). Classification (NCBI taxonomy): domain Eukaryota; kingdom Metazoa; phylum Chordata; class Amphibia; order Anura; family Pelodytidae; genus Pelodytes; species Pelodytes ibericus. Next base: position 6,233,712 of record CM069864.1, on the reverse strand, counting down.
TAATTATATCCTTCACATCAAACTCGTACAATGTTATTATTTAATTATCTCTTCACATCAGGCAATTATCATAATACGTTGATGTGCCTTGAGCTTTGTCAGTGGTGGGGCTCGATTCTACCGCGCTGACTGACTATGTGCAAATTATTTGGGAGAATGTCAGAAGGAAAGACAAATAGCGACTTGAACGAAAACTAAACTTTCTTTTAACTCTTGCATTGAAGGAAGCAAGGATTATAATGCTAGTTTTCCTTGATCAACAGAGCTAAAGCAGAGGTTCTGATTGGGGTCTGTCAGGTCTGGGGGTCTCTATCTTCTGATACAGATAAAGACCCTTGTTTTCCAAAGTGATCGACAAAGAGACTAACAGTGAGAGACTGACGGCTACGACAGAAGTCATGATATCTTAAAAAGTACCTTTTAGTTTATCCTCATAATCGGGCTAGTCCACTATTCAACGTGTACTTCTAGATTACAAACACAAATCAAAAAAGAAAATGTTACTGACTTTTTAAATGTTACTTATGTTTAAAACAACTGTAGAGAACTGTAGATTAATTTTGTGGTTTCTATTATTAGAAGTCTAGCCCCTCCGCTTGGTTGAGGAGAGTAGCCCCTCCGCTTGGTTGAGGAGAGTAGTCCCTCCGCTTGGTTGAGGAGAGTAGCCCCTCCGCTTGGTTGAGGAGAGTAGTCCCTCCGCTTGGTTGAGGAGAGTAGTCCCTCCGCTTGGTTGAGGAGAGTAGCCCCTCCGCCTGGTTGAGGAGAGTAGTCCCTCCGCTTGGTTGAGGAGAGTAGCCCCTCCACTTGGTTGAGGAGAGTAGCCCCTTCACTTGGTTGAGGGGAGTAGCCCCTCCACTTGGTTGAGGAGAGTAGCCCCTCCGATTGGTTGAGGAGAGTAGCCCCGCCGCTTGGTTGAGGTGAATAGCCCCTCCGCTTGGTTGAGGAGAGTAGCCTCTCCTCTTGGTTGAGGAGAGTAGCCCCTCTGCTTGGTTGAGGAGAGTAGCCCCTCCGCTTGGTTGCAAGGTTGGGAAACAAAAACATTGTAGATTGTCATGTCTGCCATGACAGTTTAACCCTTCCCATAAGGTTACCTAAAAAGTGTTACTCTGCCACCAGATGCCAATTTGGGGAGGTATGGTTTCCTCTGATGTTTGCACTGCCAGGTATCTTCAGATGTTGATTCCACCTAGGTTATATTCATTGTTCCAGAGATCCATTTATTAGGTCCAAAGCTAATGTATGTTACAATCTAGGAACCGCTCAAGGCTTTGTCCAAAATGTGGAACATGTTCTTTCTTCTGCTGATAAACTCCATTTTCCGAATATCATTTCAAAATATATCTGTATTTCATATCTCAGATTTTCTCCAACGAATAATACATAACAATGTGCAATATACTGGCACATTATCAGTAGTGTCCAAAGGAACTCTCGCCTATGATTGCAATGATTCTAGTTAAAACTATAATAAAAGTTGTTCAAACTGCAAAAAAAAAAATGTTATCTTATTAAATATTTAAAGATTATTGTTATTGTAAGGGAAGAACAGTAAACACACAGAGAACAAGATATTAAGTTAAGTTTTATTATCAATTTATCAAGAATAGATTTTCCTAATAAACACACAGACGGTCTTTGGAAATAATTTCTCGTCTCTCGAATTATCCTGAAATAAAAAAAAAAAAGTTTTCATTGCAAATGAGAGGAATGAAAACTCCTTTAAAGCAGTTATATTCAGACACATCTAGAAAGAGATGTTAACAGACGTGCAGGAAGCTGAGGAATGAAGCCCATCCTGTGGTAATCATTAAACCTTGCTACTGGGCTACATGTGAAGATAACTTCTAAGGTATATCTATGGAAGCAGCATGAGGTGTCCCTAGTGTATAGCTAATGGCACAGAGAAGGATTGGGATATTTCCTCATTTGTCATAGCAGATTGATCGCTTTACCCTCAAGTCAAACCCTTTCCTTTGTTACGTAAGCCAAATTCCATAGGGCTCTTTTTTCCACCTTGACACATTACCATTTAGCTCCATATTCCACAATTGAAACTTAATGACATGTAAACCTGTCTGAATAGCATTTTCTTCCTCCTTGATGTTCTGTTTTCCCATTTCTTTTTTCTCTTCTTGCCTGCGCTGCTGTATCACTGTTGAAGTGCTCTTGGCCATACGTAACCGTAGAAGAAGACAAGTTAGAATGTATAGGTCAATTCTGAACAGGAACAAAATCGGCCATTCATTATATTTCAAGGAGAGGAATTTTTAATGTGTATATAAAGATAAACCCCAACCCGAAAGGCCGTCTAAAACCAAAATTCCAGGAAAGTTTAGACGACATGAGTGAGTCACCAAGAGACGTCGTGTATCACATATTGAGCATCTTCTTGAGTCTGCCCACATTGAGACCCAATAGCTTCAATAGGGTCATATTGATATAAATAGATCTTGGCTCAGGACAGGACAGGGGAAATTATCTGGTCTCAAGCTGAAAATTGTTTTCAGAAAACTAGCTTGGCTGTGTGACATTACGTAACGCTTGGTACAAAGCATAGAAGGGAACTATATATTTTGTTACCGATACAGGAGGTAGAAAGTTCTACTCATAGGCTTACAGGAGGGAGTAGGGAGTAGGGGACAGGAGGCATATAAGGTGAGTGAAAAGGTAATATTTGAGGACAGTGGGAGCTGGGTGGGTTTGGTCAGAGATTAATTAATGGGTGTTCTAATGGGGTGAATAGTAAGCTTCCTTATTCCTAACAGTATTTGGGGACAGTGAGAGCTGGGTGGGTTTGGTCAGAGGGTAATTAATGGATGTTCTAGTGGGATGAATAGTAAGCTTCCTTATTCCTAACAGTATTTGGGGACAGTGGGAGCTGGGTGGGTTTGGCTAGAGGTTAATTAATGGATGTTCTAGTGGGATGAATAGTAAGCTTCCTTATTCCTAGCAGTATTTGGGGACAGTGGGAGCTGGGTGGGTTTGGTTAGAGGTTAATTAATGGATGTTCTAGTGGGATGAATAGTAAGCTTCCTTATTCCTAACAGTATTTGAGGACAGTGGGAGCTGGGTGGGTTTGGCCAGAGGTTAATTAATGGGTGTTCTAGTGGGATGAATAGTAAGCTTCCTTATTCCTAACAGTATTTGGGGACAGTGAGAGCTGGGTGGGTTTGGCCAGAGGTTAATTAATGGATGTTCTAGTGGGATGAATAGTAAGCTTCCTTATTCCTAACAGTATTTGAGGACAGTGGGAGCTGGGTGGGTTTGGCCAGAGGTTAATTAATGGGTGTTCTAGTGGGATGAATAGTAAGCTTCCTTATTCCTAACAGTATTTGGGGACAGTGGGAGCTGGGTGAGTTTGGTCAGAGGTTAATTAATGGGTGTTCTAGTGGAATGAATAGTAAGCTTCCTTATTACTAACAGTATTTGGGGACAGTGAGAGCTGTGTGGGTTTGGTCAGAGGTTAATTAATGGGTGTTCTAGTGGGATGAATAGTAAGCTTCCTTATTCCTAACAGTATTTGGGGACAGTGTGAGCTGGGTAGGTTTGGCTAGAGGTTAATTAATGGGTGTTCTAGTGGGGTGAATAGTAAGCTTCCTTATTCCTAACAGTATTTGGGGACAGTGAGAGCTGGGTGGGTTTGGTCAGAGGCTAATTAATGGGTGTTCTAGTGGGATGAATAGTAAGCTTCCTTATTCCTAATAGTATTTAGGGGACAGTGGGAGCTGGGAGGATTTGGCCAGAGGTTAATTAATGGGTGTTCTAGTGGGATGAATAGTAAGCTTCCTTATTCCTAACAGTATTTGGGGACAGTGAGAGCTGGGTGGGTTTGGCCAGAGGTTAATTAATGGATGTTCTAGTGGGATGAATAGTAAGCTTCCTTATTCCTAACAGTATTTGAGGACAGTGGGAGCTGGGTGGGTTTGGCCAGAGGTTAATTAATGGGTGTTCTAGTGGGATGAATAGTAAGCTTCCTTATTCCTAACAGTATTTGGGGACAGTGGGAGCTGGGTGAGTTTGGTCAGAGGTTAATTAATGGGTGTTCTAGTGGAATGAATAGTAAGCTTCCTTATTACTAACAGTATTTGGGGACAGTGAGAGCTGTGTGGGTTTGGTCAGAGGTTAATTAATGGGTGTTCTAGTGGGATGAATAGTAAGCTTCCTTATTCCTAACAGTATTTGGGGACAGTGTGAGCTGGGTAGGTTTGGCTAGAGGTTAATTAATGGGTGTTCTAGTGGGATGAATAGTATGCTTCCTTATTCCTAACAGTATTTGGGGACAGTGGGAGCTGGGTGGGTTTGGCCAGAGGTTAATTAATGGGTGTTCTAGTGGGATGAATAGTTTGCTTCCTTATTCCTAACAGTATTTGGGGACAGTGAGAGCTGGGTGAGTTTGGTCAGAGGTTAATTAATGGGTGTTCTAGTGGGATGAATAGTAAGCTTCCTTATTCCTAACAGTATTTAGGGGACAGTGGGAGCTGGGTGGATTTGGCCAGAGGTTAATTAATGGGTGTTCTAGTGGGATGAATAGTAAGCTTCCTTATTCCTAACAGTATTTGGGGACAGTGAGAACTGGGTGGGTTTGGTCAGAGGGTAATTAATGGATGTTCTAGTGGGATGAATAGTAAGCTTCCTTATTCCTAATAGTATTTGGGGACAGTGAGAGCTGGGTGGGTTTGGATAGAGGTCAATTAATGGGTGTTCTAGTGGGATGAATAGTAAGCTTCCTTATTCCTAACAGTATTTGGGGACAGTGGGAGCTGGGTGGGTTTGGCCAGACGTTAATAAATAAGTGTTCTAGTGGGATGAATAGTAAGCTTCCTTATTCCTAACAGTATTTAGGGGACAGTGGGAGCTGGGAGGATTTGGCCAGAGGTTAATTAATGGGTGTTCTAGTGGGATGAATAGTAAGCTTCCTTATTCCTAACAGTATTTGGGGACAGTGGGAGCTGGGTGGGTTTGGCCAGAGGTTAATAAATGGGTGTTCTAGTGGGATGAATAGTAAGCTTCCTTATTCGTAATAGTATTTGGGGACAGTGAGAGCTGGGTGGGTTTGGCCAGAGGTTAATTAATGGGTGTTATAGTTCTATGTTCTAAGTAATGGAAGTTATCATTTTTTATTTTTTTGCTCACTCTGTCTTTAAAGACGTTTGCATGGTTTCGTCAGTCATGTTAGAAGTGACCATTCGTTGTCTGTGTTGTCCAAAAATTGCATAACAGAATTAAATATTCTACATCATGTTCATAAATGGAATTAAAATACATGCAATTGAAATTTGTAATAATGTTGAGTAAAGAAAAATTAATATATTTACTACAGAATATTCACTTGAATAGAAAGACTGTAAGATACTTACAACGGATTTACTGGAAAATGTGATAGCAACAGAATTTAAAACCAGTATATTTCTCAGTTTATAGATCACTTACATTGAATAATAGTTTAACATTACATTTCCCTTCCAAAGAGTATCATAAATGCATGTATTGTTCTGCATCAGACTGGATATTTAGGTTAAATAAGAACACATCAGATCCAAACAGAGAAGGAAACATGAATAAATAGTTATTCAAAGAGATCAGAAATAACAAAGAGTACACATGACATGAAGATAAATCAAAGGTTCAATCTATAGAGTAAAGACTGGACTGGATTTTAATACACAGCAGAAAATCTTTATGATTAAAAAACTGCTACTTTAAGGGAATTCAGAGGCTTCAGCAATCGTAAAAGATGAAAAAACACGCACAATGGATATCTACATTAATAGTCATTACTGGCTTCACTTGAATAGAGAAGCAAATTATTAACTGCTAATGTGGGATCCGGCTTGAATATCTAATGGATGGAATAATTTAGAATCATTAAATGTTGCTTCATTACATTATAATCAGCTAATCTCTGTTTTTATAAATGTCTACATACGTTACATGCTCTCGACTGATAATTCACTTACATACACATGTATCCATATTTATCCATTCGTGCGGCACATAAGAGGACCTTTAAGAAATAAATAGCTTAAGACTAAAGAAACCACTTTCCGCAGGATCATTATCATCTGATGTTAGACATTATTATGTTATTTATTTTATTAAGGGCCAGTGCGATACTCACAGTCTGACCGCACTCCTGATTGATGCCTCATCTGCAGGTTGCATGCTGGGGCGCAAACGAATACAGAGGCATGTCTATGATGCACTACAGGAGGCACGGCCATGATGCCTCAGCACCATTGTTTAAATGGCTCAAGCTGCAGCTCATGCTCACTCTAGTGTGGTCCAATTCTTTCTCCTGTATCGTTGGCATTTTAGTCTGCTGTTGTTTGACCTGGCAAGTTTGACTACATCCTCTTTTTATGACCCCTGGCCTGTATGACCCACTCTTAGTTTGGATCCTGGAATTTCTCTACTGTCTACTCTGTGTATCTACAATGGCAATTCCTGACTACACGCTGTGTGTACCAACCTTTGCCAAGTTATAAGATATCCATTTCAAGGTATACCTGTCCTACACTGTGTTCTGCCCAGCCACTCTACTGCATCAGCCTCTTCCTAGGTTCCACACTTTGGGGTCATGTAAGTACTTTGCTGCACTTATTCTTGGGGTCAGCCTTGGGATTAAGTTTCTAAGGTGAAATAATCCCTCCTGTGCATCCTACAGTCCTGACATTTCTGTGACAGCTAGTCGTTCACTGTTTCTACCACATCTTAAAAACAGACATTTTTATCAAGTCTTTTTTGTGGCACAAATAAGTGGCAGCTGTGCAAATAATGCTCACACAATGTTCTCACACACATTACCATTCACAAAATTATGGGGGGGAGGGAGGGGATGTAAAACCTCCCTCAGACGTCCTTGTGCATCTTCCAGTCTACGAAAAATGTATATTCTATGCCCCCCCCCCCCCCACTCAAATGTCTTACCACAGTTTTCTCAGGAGGGGTCACTGATGGTCCAGTGTAAGGTCTGAGCACTCGTTGCTCTGCCCTCACCTTTACAATGCACCTATACAGACTCTAGAAACATAGAATGTGTCGGCAGATAAGAACCATTCGGTCCATCTAGTCTGCCCAATTTTTCTAAATACTTTTATTAGTCCCCAGTTCCCGGTTTTATAGCTAGGATAGCCTTGTGTCTATCCCACTCATGCTTAAACACCTTCACTGTATTAACCTCTACCACTTCTACTGGAAGACTATTCCATACATCCACTACCCTCTCAGTAAAGTAAAACTTTCATTAGTCCCTGGCCTTATCTTATAGCTAGGATAGCCTTATACCTATCCCATGCATGCTTAAACTCCTTCACTGTATTAACCTCTACCACTTATACTGGAAGACTATTCCATACATCCACTACCCTCTCAGTAATGTAATACTTTCATTAGTCCCTGACCTTATCTTATATCTAGGATAGACTTATACATCTCCCATGCATGCTTAAACTCCTTCACTGTATTAACCTCTACCACTTCTACTGGAAGACTATTCCATACATCCACTACCCTCTCAGTAATGTAATACTTTCATTAGTCCCTGACCTTATCTTATATCTAGGATAGACTTATACCTATCCCATGCATGCTTAAACTCCTTCACTGTATTAACCTTTACCACTTCTACTGGAAGACTATTCCATACATCCACTACCCTCTCAGTAAAGTAATACTTTCATTAGTCCCTGGCCTTATCTTATATCTAGGATAGCCTTATACCTATCCCACGCATGCTTAAACTCCTTAACTGTATTAACCTCTACCACTTCTACTGGAAGACTATTCCATGCATCCACTACCCTCTCAGTAAAGTAATACTTTCATTAGTCCCTGGCCTTATCTTATATCTAGGATAGCCTTATACCTATCCCACGCATGCTTAAACTCCTTCACTGTATTAACCTCTACCACTTCTACTGGAAGACTATTCCATACATCCACTACCCTCTCAGATCTACCTTCTCTACATCTATATGCATAAAGGACAACTATAGGGCATCAATTAACTGTATCTGATTTTAATGATCTTGCTAAATTAGAACAACCTTTAATGAGGGAATATACATTACCCTCCATTCTGTGCCCATTATGACCTTGCATGACCGACAAAGTCCAGTCAATCTAGAATTCCAGTTGCTACACTCTAGTATAATATTAACTGTACAACATCTATTTGGCCAGTGTCAACAAGGGCATATGTATCCAATAAAACATGCAAATACATGAAAAACAACAATAAATTTCAGCATCTGCCTTTTCTAATCACCTCATAACAATTCGACCTTTCAGACGGCTCAAACCAAGAAATGTCTCAGACATTTGGCAGAGAGAAGGCCAAGAACAGATGTAGATCTGGGAGTCTAAGATCAAGGACATGGACAATAAGTTACAATTGAGCAGAGTGAGATATCTATAGTGCAGGTTTCAATCTTTCATTTGTATCATATATCACTATCATGAAACACACATGGAATATTTATACATACATACACATTGAAAGATACAGGATGATACTTACATAGATCCATCGTTCTATATTGCAAATTACACTTTCCTTATGGTATTTCTAAGACAAATAGTTTTTGTTATTTATTATTGTCCTTTTCCATTTATGTGCACTATTTGGTCTATACGATAAAATTTCACTTTAGAGGTCGATACATGGTTCTATGGTTATGACTAGAGTTAAGCGGACACCTGGATGTTCGGGTTCGAGAGGTTCGACCGAACTTTGGAAAAAAGTCCAGGTTCGGGGTCGAACTTGACCCTGAACCCCATTGAAGTCAATGGGGACCCGACGTTCGGCTTATGGAATACATGTACTATTGGCTTTCTATAAACCAAAATAGAGTCCCCATTCATAATTATGTCTTTCGGTTTATAGACTTTAGGCTTATAGAATACATGTAATGCTATTGGCTATTCTATAAACCGAAAGTCTATAAACCGAATGACTTTCGGTTTAAAGACTTTCGGTTTATAGGCGAACCTCGAACTCCATCACGGACATACAGTGAAATGTCCGGGTTCGGGTTCGTGGCACGGACACCCTAATATCCGGTACGAACCCGAATAGTGCGGTCCGCGTTCGCTCAACACTAGTTATGACATGAAGTCTGTGACACATACTTGAAATACAACACTGGACGACTGGATTAAAACAGTTCAACTAAAATGTAAAAAAAAAAAAACATCTGTGTTCAGTCAAAGTGAGGTGCTGAAATTCGAGTGAGAACGGAACACTGGACAGGGCTGTGTTATGGGTTGGACAATACATTTTTGACTATCCTCTGTCACTAATTATTTAATGTACATTCATCATATCCTTGGAACATGCAGTACAATACAATAGAGCCACTTCCCTGGGGGCTAGCAGCATCTGTACCTTGTATAATTAGCCATTCACTGATAAACTGGAAGACCCACATTATACATAAAGCTTTATACCTGGTAGAGGTGAAAAGTTCATTTATTCTGCTATATTTGTAATTATTGTTGAAATCTGTAAAACAAATAAAACAATTCAAGCATTTGTATTACCTTTTAAAAAAGCATATATTTCTATTTTAAATCCATTGCAAATGACTGCATTTTTTTTTCATGCAGCATCATGTATAATCAGGCATTTCCCGACAAACTATATGTAAAGCATTATACATGATAATGGTAACTATTGTCAAAATCTATATAAATAAAAAAGGAATTATTTTTTTCCCTCTCATCATGGTTCGAAAGTGCATACATTTTTTTAAAGTATTTTTACTATTCTAAAAATAAATTGTACTATTACAATATTAAATCCATAGGGATAGCTTATACTTTTTTGTTTGCAATAAGATTGATCAGATTGTTACTTAATCTCAGAGGACATAATTATTTCATGAAATATAAAATTGTACTGATCTAGGAAAACTATGAAGTAACGACACAGGATAACGTTTGAGATAAAATAATCCCGTTTGCTAAATTTAGTCCATAAGATACATTCGTTGAAAATATTACCCAGGATTTCTGAATCAGAGAAAAAAATGACTTCAATAGTAGTGAAGTTCTGCAATGATTAAAAATATTAAGAATGGAAAAATTGACATACAGTAAAAGGATAATAAATATGGTCTTCACTTGCAGAATTGTTTTAATGACCCACTCCACCATTGAGGAATAGACTTCAAGGGACATTTAATAGGTTTGTGGTGCTCCATTTTCTAATGGTAAGAAAAATATAACTAGCTTGACAGTTAGTGAGGTTAAAGGGTATAAACCCATCAGTTTCAAGCTCTCTTAGAAAATCATATTTATTTTGATCTAGATGAAGGTGAAAGAAGGGAGTCATGTAGCAGACACAGGACCGTTTGGTGTGTGTCTTTGGGCTCAGGTTTAGCCCTATGCTGGATGAAAGCATGTACATAAACAACACATGTGTTTTTTTTTTTACATTTTAACTAAATGTTGACATCAGTTTACTACCGGTGAACCTTTTTGGATGATTATTGGATCTGGTTGAAGGCTTTTTTTCTGAATTGGAAAGGAGAATGTGGCATGGCCAACAGACGGGGTTAGGTCGGACCATGAAAAGGTCTTTGGAGTTTCTACAGTAAACTGATTCTCGATAACTCCAGTTTATGTCCACCAGAGCATTTGTATGTACCTACCCCTGCCAATAGATGAAATGTCAGGTAAAGCCAATGTTTGGGGTCTTGCAGTGTCCATGTCATCTTGCCCAGTATGCTGTACTAGCAAATTCAACATCAACCCCTTAAAAAATATTCTTGAAAATCACGTAGCAAACTATTTGATTTCTTTTTTCACTGTAATTCTACCAATGTTAGTCAATCCTGTGCAATTAATTATGATTTTTGAACATTTCTTTTCCAGATCTGCATGAGATTTTGAGTATAACACACATTCATCTCATATCAAAAATCCTACATTCTTAAACAAAAGCTTCCTGAATATAAATATTTGAGGTGCACAGCGACTGTGACGCAACTTTCTAAATCAAGACGGGAATGTATATGCATGACTAATACACCACAGTATGTATAACGGATAAAAGTGGGGTGAAGCTCAATTGGGTTTGACTTCATCATCTCATTTCTATTAAGCTTCAAAGAGACTCATTGCAAGCTGTACATTGGAAAGATGAATGGTATTCTTGGATGGAAGAATGATGGTACCCAGTCTCTGAATTTTATTTGAAAGGAGAGTTGATGAGTCATTTCACCTTATCAAACCAGTTCTTTCTCTATCTGAACCAGAAATAAAACATTAAAATAGGACTAGCATACCGTACCTATCTACCGTTGTGTTTGAACTCTTACATTAAATTAAGATTTTTTTTAGACATGTGTGCTTTTGTGTTGAAGATAAAATTGTGTAAAAATGTTCTTTACAAACGATTTAATTTTATAGATACAATAAGTTAATTTTTCCCCCCCTTCAATTGTGTCTTTAATAAACTAGCCCTCGTTATCAAAAAAGGGAAGCGTGATAATAGAAGGACAAATTAAACATCATCCTATTTCTAGATTCCTTGCTCAAATCTGGGGCACACTGGCGTGAGGCAGAAAGACATTAACATTTGAAAGTCTTTTAGTGGTCGATAGAAATGGTTGTCGAAATGTAGCAAATCATTTTTTTTTTAAAGGGAGATTTTTCTTATAGCAGTACATGAAAGAAAAAGAGTATCATTGAAATTCCATGTCTATGTTTTATTTCTTTTATCTGCTACACCATATGTCAAGACGAGGTTGACAATGACTATATTTTAGTTTTTACAAAAGAAGGAATGAGTTTAGTTTTCCCCAAAACTCAAATATTGGATTCATGCCCAAGTTTGACACATGGAAAAGAATCCGTAGCAGCTCCCAAATATTTTCAAATGTGGAAAAGTCAATTTAAAAACTACACTCTAATATAGGATCAGGAATATTGAGTTATTTATCTCTTCCTAGGTAGCAACAGGCAATCTAAAAACTGACATACTGACCGTGCTAATTTATTCTTAGTTTGGGTGAAATTATGTTTTAACCGCTTCGAATAAGAGAAAATTGGTGATCTTTCCCCAAATATCTGATCACATATGTACAAGGTATATATCATAGTATATTCCAACCTAGCTGGAAAACACACAATTCATCTTTGGCCTGTCCCACCTACTGCCAACCATCTACATTACTGTAACTATAACTTTGATCCCTCTGACCTTTTCAATCCCTTATGTGTCTCATGTACCCCATTCCTTCTAGATTGTAAGCTTGCGAGCAGGGCTCTCTACCTCATGTACCAGTCTGTTCCTCTAGATTGTAAGCTCTGCGAGCAGGGTTCTCTACCTCATGTACCAGTCTGTTGTAGTTTTTCTTACTCAGTATGTAGTTCCCTTCTATGCTCTGTACCTAGCGCTACGTAAATTGTTGGCGCTGTACAAATAAATGTTAATGTAATGTAATGTCAAACATACATGACAGACATCCTTTTATTCAACAGTGAAAAATAGCAAAACTGTCTAAAAATAGTGATGTTTTTTAAATCAGGAATGTTGGCCACAATGGAGTAATTTCTACAATTATTATATTGTTTAAGAGAAGTTTGTGTGAGTAGGTGAAAAATGCTTTCATCTGCCCATAAGGTGGGAATATTTTTTTATTTTTCCAAAAACAATATACAAACACGTTTAATTTAGTTCAAACACAAATTGTTGTTTGAATTTGGAGAATTCTTGGTCCAGTGTTTATTTTCAGTGAATTTTTGCATAGAGCATGACCTCTGCTGTACACTCTTCCCATCTTCATAAGGTAAATGCATTTGTTCATAGCTGCATTTGTTTTCCAGCCTTGAGTGTGTCTCAGCTGTAACCCTCTAATGTGTCTGTCAAGGGGCACATCTGCCATTGGAGAGAGAGCAGCAGATGGATAATTAGAAGATGCCAATTCACAGCTTTGTAACCTGAATGAGAAGCTCCCCCACTTCTACCGCTGTATGACTGAGCAAGGTCTATGTGTATCTCCCTTCGAGAGCTTTACCACTCTCTGACTGAGTGAGGTCTATGTGTATCTCTCTGCGAGAGCTTTACCACTCTCTGACTGAGTGAGGTCTATGTGTATCTCTCTGCGAGAGCTTTACCACTGTCTGACTGAGCGAGGTCTATGTGTATCTCTCTGCGAGAGCATTACCGCTGTATGACTGAGCGAGGTCTATGTGTATCTCTCTGCGAGAGCTTCACCGCTGTATGACTGAGTGAGGTCTATGTGTATCTCTCTGCGAGAGCTTTACCACTGTCTGACTGAGCGAGGTCTATGTGTATCTCCCTGTGAGAGCTTTACCACTGTCTGACTGAGCGAGGTCTATGTGTATCTCCCTGCGAGAGCTTTACCACTGTCTGACTGAGCGAGGTCTATGTGTATCTCCCTGCGAGAGCTTTACCGCTGTATGACTGAGCGAGGTCTATGTGTATCTCTCTGCGAGAGCTTTACCACTGTCTGACTGAGCGAGGTCTATGTGTATCTCTCTGTGAGAGCATTACCGCTGTATGACTGAGCGAGGTCTATGTGTATCTCCCTGCGAGAGCTTTACCGCTGTCTGACTGAGCGAGGTCTATGTGTATCTCCCTGTGAGAGCATTACCGCTGTATGACTGAGCGAGGTCTATGTGTATCTCCCTGTGAGAGCATTACCGCTGTATGACTGAGCGAGGTCTATGTGTATCTCCCAGTGAGAGCATTACCGCTGTCTGACTGAGCGAGGTCTATGTGTATCTCCCTGTGAGAGCATTACCGCTGTCTGACTGAGCGAGGTCTATGTGTATCTCCCTGTGAGAGCATTACCGCTGTATAGCTGAGCGAGGTCTATGTGTATCTCCCTGCGAGAGCTTTACCACTCTCTGACTGAGTGAGGTCTATGTGTATCTCTCTGCGAGAGCTTCACCGCTGTATGACTGAGCGAGGTCTATGTGTATCTCCCTGTGAGAGCATTACCACTGTCTGACTGAGCGAGGTCTATGTGTATCTCCCTATGAGAGCTTTACCACTCTCTGACTGAGCGAGGTCTATGTGTATCTCTCTGCGAGAGCTTCACCGCTGTATGACTGAGCGAGGTCTATGTGTATCTCCCTATGAGAGCTTTACCGCTGTCTGACTGAGCGAGGTCTATGTGTATCTCTCTATGAGAGCTTTACCGCTGTATGACTGAGCGAGGTCTATGTGTATCTCCCTGTGAGAGCATTACCGCTGTATGACTGAGCGAGGTCTATGTGTATCTCCCTTTGAGAGCATTACCGCTGTCTGACTGAAGGAGGTCTATGTGTATCTCCCTGTGAGAGCATTACCGCTGTATGACTGAGCGAGGTCTATGTGTACCTCCCTGTGAGAGCATTACCGCTGGACTGAGCGAGGTCTATGTGTATCTCCCAGTGAGAGCATTACCGCTGTCTGGCTGAGCGAGGTCTATGTGTATCTCCCAGTGAGAGCATTACCGCTGTCTGGCTGAGCAAGGTCTATGTGTATCTCCCTGCGAGAGCTTTACCGCTGTATGACTGAGCGAGGTCTATGTGTATCTCCCTGTGAGAGCATTACCGCTGTATGACTGAGCGAGGTTTATGTAAATCTCCCTGTGAGAGCTTTACCGCTGTATGACTGAGCGAGGTCTATGTGTATCTCCCTGTGAGAGCATTACCGCTGTCTGACTGAAGGAGGTCTATGTGTACCTCCCTGTGAGAGCATTACCGCTGGACTGAGCGAGGTCTATGTGTATCTCCCAGTGAGAGCATTACCGCTGTCTGACTGAGCGAGGTCTATGTGTATCTCCCTGTGAGAGCATTACCGCTGTCTGACTGAAGGAGGTCTATGTGTACCTCCCTGTGAGAGCATTACCGCTGGACTGAGCGAGGTCTATGTGTATCTCTCTGCGAGAGCATTACCGCTGTCTGGCTGAGCAAGGTCTATGTGTATCTTCCTGCGAGAGCTTTACCGCTGTATGACTGAGCGAGGTCTATGTGTATCTCCCAGTGAGAGCATTACCGCTGTATGACTGAGCGAGGTCTATGTGTATCTCCCTGTGAGAGCATTACCGCTGTCTGGCTGAGCAAGGTCTATGTGTATCTCCCTGCGAGAGCGTTACCGCTGTATGACTGAGCGAGGTCTATGTGTATCTCCCAGTGAGAGCATTACCGCTGTATGACTGAGCGAGGTCTATGTGTATCTCCCTGCGAGAGCTTTACCGCTGTATGACTGAGCGAGGTCTATGTAAATCTCCCTGTGAGAGCTTTACCGCTGTATGACTGAGCGAGGTCTATGTGTATCTCCCAGTGAGAGCATTACCGCTGTCTGACTGAGCGAGGTCTATGTGTATCTCCCTGTGAGAGCATTACCGCTGTCTGGCTGAGCAAGGTCTATGTGTATCTCCCTGCGAGAGCTTTACTGCTGTATGACTGAGTGAGGTCTATGTGTATCTCCCTGTGAGAGCATTACCGCTGTATGACTGAGCGAGGTCTATGTGTATCTCCCAGTGAGAGCATTACCGCTGTATGACTGAGCGAGGTCTATGTGTATCTCCCTGTGAGAGCTTTACCGCTGTATGACTGAGCGAGGTCTATGTGTATCTCCCTGTGAGAGCATTACCGCTGTCTGACTGAGCGAGGTCTATGTGTATCTCCCTGCGAGAGCTTTACCGCTGTATGACTGAGCGAGGTCTATGTGTATCTCCCTGTGAGAGCTTTACCGCTGTATGACTGAGCGAGGTCTATGTGTATCTCCCTGCGAGAGCTTTACCGCTGTATGACTGAGCGAGGTCTATGTGTATCTCACTGTGAGAGCATTACCGCTGTATGACTGAGCGAGGTCTATGTGTATCTCCCTGCGAGAGCATTACCGCTGTATGACTGAGCGAGGTCTATGTGTATCTCCCAGTGAGAGCATTACCGCTGTCTGACTGAGCGAGGTCTATGTGTATCTCCCTGTGAGAGCATTACCGCTGTATGACTGAGCGAGGTCTATGTGTATCTCCCTGCGAGAGCTTTACTGCTGTATGACTGAGCGAGGTCTATGTGTATCTCCCTGTGAGAGCATTACCGCTTTATGACTGAGCGAGGTCTATGTATACCTCTCTGTGAGAGCATTACCGCTGTATGACTGAGCGAGGTCTATGTATACCTCTCTGTGAGAGCATTACCGCTGTATGACTGAGCGAGGTCTATGTGTACCTCCCTGTGAGAGCATTACCGCTGTATGACTGAGCGAGGTCTATGTGTATCTCCCAGTGAGAGCATTACCGCTGTCTGACTGAGCGAGGTCTATGTATACCTCTCTGTGAGAAGATGGATATAATCCTTTAATTTATGAACACTATATGCCTCTTTAAATGGACCATTTCATCTAATTGTTGTAGATGCCTCTTATATATGTGACACACATGTACTGTGTAACTTTTTACAGTTCTCATGTCGATTTGTATGGAAAATAATTATACCGGGGATTCTAAATTCAGTGACGACCAATAAGGAAGGCTTGGAGAGAGAGGCTGGACTGTCACTATAGCAACATATATCCATCACTGTACTGACATTTTTTCGGTGTCAGGAAGAGTTGAAGATATACTGACCAGACAAATCTGCTTCTTTTTCTGTACATGATACTTATCTTAAAAAAATGTTTTGACACTGTACGCCGAGCTACCCCTTTAAAAGTTATTATGTTTTGTTGGAGCAGTATAATATTCCCTAGAGAAGAAACACTATTTTTATTAAATGAATCTAATTAGTGTTTTTCACACAAGTAAGATTTATGTGAATCTAATTAATATATATATATTTATAATATAATATTATAACGTAAATTTTTACATTTTTTATTGTCCAGAATTTAAAATGTGTCTTTCAGTTCAGATATTAAAGAGATCCTACCAGTGATTAATCCTATTTAACAATGAGCGTGCACCAGCGTCAGAAGAGCTGTGCCTCAGCTGAGAGGCAGCGCTAAGGGTAAACTCATGCATATCTTATGCTTAATCCATTTAAATGGCAAAAGTCTTTAAACTTCTGCTGCAATTAGTGAAGCAACAGTTACATGACTCTGTACTGACAATGTATATTTTTATTGCAATGAAGATGTCAGATTTTATAAAACTTTGAAGTTAAAATGCAATCTTACCTGTCTGCCTTGTAATTATTTAAACATATCTTTGATGACCGATTAACTTGGGTAGACCGGGTAAATCAAAGCTCTGGAATCCCAAGTCAGATAACTTCGGTGATCCAAATGACCCCATAATTCAGCCTCTTCACGGATCAACGTCCTGATCCCAAATCAACAACCGACCAAACGATGCAATCTTTCAATTAAACAGAACTTCACGTCGCCAGTTGTTCTGTAATGTTGTATGCAAATGGGAAAAGAACACATAAATAAAAGATTTTTTTTTATTTCATTGGATAAATAAATAAAATGTTCTGGTTGTAATTTTATGTCGGCAGACACATAACAAATAGGTAATAGATAATTCAGATCCAAATATAAAAGCACCCTGTGCCCTGTCACATCTCACTACAGCGCGTTAAACAATATTACACAATGATACAGTAATAAACAGGATGACGTGGGGAAATCCTTCATCTGCGCCCACCAATGAGAGCATGCGGCTGTGCATGCTAATGAGGTCGAAGGATGAGGAGCTGCCTCACACATCTTAATGATTCATTGTAGTAACACCCTCCCCGCCACTTACCTTGGGCACCAGACCAGTCACTGCTGCTGCTGTCAGGGTTTCTCTAATTTTTGCAGAGTTCCACTATGCCATCTTTGTTGTGCTTTTCCTTGCTTGGGTAGACTCCAACATGTCTGCCGGAGGTCTTCTGTGTGCTGTGCCATAGGGGTCTACACCGTGGGCAGGGCTGGACATTACACATGATGTGGGCCCTGATTCCACCTACCATGCTGAATAGCTGCACCCTCGGGGAAATATGGCGGACCATCAGGTAAAACTGAATTATTGTGCTCTCTCTTTTCACTATTATACAATATGTGTTATTCTTCTATTGGTGGTCCCATGAGAGAGTCCCTTTAATACATGGAATGGGCTGTTTATGTTATATGCTGTTTAATCATCACTAATTCCCTGAGCTCTCCTCTTTCCTAATCAGTTTATTGACCCTGTAACGACAGGCCAGGTCTGTTTTGTTGAATCATCACTGGAAGCTCTCAGAAAAAAAGCGTTATATAATAATACTGTGCGACCTGTGCAGCATTAACGAGCTGTCCTTCATCTTATACTTTGCAGAGCAAATAGACAGAGTACGTCAATGGGTCATGCGGTCTAATGAGCTCTGGTTGTCTCTCCTCCAGCTTATCATTGCCTCAGACGCGTGACACCTTTTTCTACATCTATATGATACGTCTGTCTTGTAACTGTAACTTATTGTCTCAAATTGTACTTCATGCATCAGGGCCTCAGGCCATGTCCTAGACATACTCCCACTTCAAGGCTTAGAGCAGATTCTATCTAAATCTATATTCATGGATAAGGACATTACAAACCTAAGGCCAAATCAGAAGATTTTGAAATATACCCGAATGGGAGAATTTTTCCAACTCGAATACTTTGGCCTTACTTTTGCAATATACACTTTCATGCATAAAGCCTCAGGGCTTTGGTGGCTATTCAATAACACTAAACTGCCAAGTCAACTGCAAGGATTAGACATTAGTAGCTCAGTTGGAAAAATTCTCAGACTTGTCTGTCTTTCCAGCTCCCTATTAAAGGGACTCTGTGAATGAAGAGAATTACAAAACGCTGAAAACTGAGACGAGAATGACAATGCTGAATAAATACAGTCTGCTTTAACTTCCGTTTAGGACATCACGGCTGGCTTGATGGGTAATGTGCAGATTAATCTATAAGGAGATATCATAAAAAACATATAAAGCACATTATGCTTTTGATTTATGTACAGATCAAATCATTTTATGAGTTCATTTATAAAACATATCAAACAGCTTTTATAGACTACCAGCACCTCAAACAACACAGCCAATAGATCACACTCACTGCTCAAAACACTAATGTTCCCATAATGCACTGCATTTGCCCTTTAAATACCAGGATGGCGCCTGGGTTTCCT
This sequence comes from Pelodytes ibericus, assembly GCA_036172795.1. Taxonomy (NCBI): domain Eukaryota; kingdom Metazoa; phylum Chordata; class Amphibia; order Anura; family Pelodytidae; genus Pelodytes; species Pelodytes ibericus. Next base: position 6,214,605 of record CM069864.1, on the reverse strand, counting down.
GCTTGAGGAGCTCAATTGTTCACACTGTCACTTTATAACAATGCATTATACAGGGCCAACTCTGTTCTTCAAGCAGGAGAAACTCACCAGACCCTGCACAATGTATAGAAGAATATATAGAAGAGCTCAGCTGGCCATGGATAATGCAGAGTTACATCTTTACACACTGTCACTTTATAACAATGCATTATATAGGACCAACTCTGTGCTTCTAGCAGGAGAAACTCACCAGACCCTGCACAATGTATAGAGGAATATATAGAAGAGCTCAGCTGGCCATGGATAATGCAGAGTTACATCTTTACACACTGTCATTTTATAACAATGCATTATACAGGGCCAACTCTGTTCTTCTAGCAGGAGAAACTCACCAGACCCTGCACAATGTATAGAAGAATATATAGAAGAGCTCAGCTGGCCATGGATAATACAGAGTTACATCTTTACACACTGTCACTTTATAACAATGCATTATACAGGGCCAACTCTGTTCTTCTAGCAGGAGAAACTCACCAGACCCTGTACAATGTATAGAAGAATATATAGAAGAGCTCAGCTGGCCATGGATAATGCAGAGTTACATCTTTACACACTGTCACTTTATAACAATGCATTATATAGGACCAACTCTGTTCTTCTAGCAGGAGAAACTCACCAGACCCTGTACAATGTATAGAAGAATATATAGAAGAGCTCAGCTGGTCATGGATAATGCAGAGTTACCTCTTTACACACTTTCACTTTATAACAATGCATTATACAGGATTAACTCTGTTCTTCTAGCAGGAGAAACTCACCAGGCCCTGCACAATGTATAGAAGAATATATATAAGAGCTCAGCTGGCCATGGATAATGCAGAGTTACATCTTTACACACTGTCACTTTATAACAATGCATTATACAGGGCCAACTCTGTTCTTCTAGCAGGAGAAACTCACCAGACCCTGCACAATGTATAGAAGAATATATAGAAGAGCTCAGCTGGCCATGGATAATGCAGAGTTACATCTTTACACACTGTCACTTTATAACAATGCATTATACAGGACCAACTCTGTTCTTCTAGCAGGAGAAACTCACCAGACCCTGCACAATGTATAGAAGAATATATAGAAGAGCTCAGCTGGCCATGGATAATGCAGAGTTACATCTTTACACACTGTCACTTTATAACAATGCATTATACAGGGCCAACTCTGTTCTTCTAGCAGGAGAAACTCACCAGGCCCTGCACAATGTATAGAAGAATATATAGAAGAGCTCAGCTGGCCATGGATAATGCAGAGTTACATCTATACACACTGTCACTTTATAACAATGCATTATACAGGGCCAACTCTGTTCTTCTAGCAGGAGAAACTCACCAGGCCCTGCACAATGTATAGAAGAATATATAGAAGAGCTCAGCTGGCCATGGATAATGCAGAGTTACATCTTTACACACTGCCACTTTATAACAATGTATTATACAGGACCAACTCTGTTCTTCTAGCAGGAGAAACTCACCAGGCCCTGCACAATGTATAGAAGAATATATATAAGAGCTCAGCTGGCCATGGATAATGCAGAGTTACATATTTACACACTGTCACTTTATAACAATGCATTATACAGGGCCAACTCTGTTCTTCTATCAGGAGAAACTCACCAGACCCTGCACAATGTATAGAAGAATATATAGAAGAGCTCAGCTGGCCATGGATAATGCAGAGTTACATCTTTACACACTGTCACTTTATAACAATGCAATATACAGGACCAACTCTGTTCTTCTAGCAGGATAAACTCACCAGACCCTGCACAATGTATAGAAGAATATATAGAAGAGCTCAGCTGGCCATGGATAATGCAGAGTTACATCTTTACACACTGTCACTTTATAACAATGCATTATACAGGGCCAACTCTGTTCTTCTAGCAGGAGAAACTCACCAGGCCCTGCACAATGTATAGAAGAATATATAGAAGAGCTCAGCTGGCCATGGATAATGCAGAGTTACATCTATACACACTGTCACTTTATAACAATGCATTATACAGGGCCAACTCTGTTCTTCTAGCAGGAGAAACTCACCAGGCCCTGCACAATGTATAGAAGAATATATAGAAGAGCTCAGCTGGCCATGGATAATGCAGAGTTACATCTTTACACACTGCCACTTTATAACAATGTATTATACAGGACCAACTCTGTTCTTCTAGCAGGAGAAACTCACCAGGCCCTGCACAATGTATAGAGGAATATATAGAAGAGCTCAGCTGGCCATGGATAATGCAGAGTTACATCTTTACACACTGTCACTTTATAACAATACATTATACAGGACCAACTCTGTTCTTCTAGCAGGAGAAACTCACCAGACCCTGCACAATGTATAGAAGAATATATAGAAGAGCTCAGCTGGTCATGGATAATGCAGAGTTACCTCTTTACACACTGTCACTTTATAACAATACATTACACAGGGCCAACTCTGTTCTTCTAGCAGGAGAAACTCACCAGACCCTGCACAAGGTATAGAAGAATATATAGAAGAGTTCAGCTGGCCATGGATAATGCAGAGTTACATCTTTACACACTGTCACTTTATAACAATGCATTATACAGGGCCAACTCTGTTCTTCTAGCAGGAGAAACTCACCAGGCCCTGCACTATGTATAGAAGAATATATAGAAGAGCTCAGCTGGCCATGGATAATGCAGAGTTACATCTTTACACACTGTCACTTTATAACAATGCATTATACAGGGCCAACTCTGTTCTTCTAGCAGGAGAAACTCACCAGACCCTGCACAATGTATAGAAGAATATATAGAAGAGCTCAGCTGGCCATGGATAATGCAGAGTTACATCTTTACACACGGTCACTTTATAACAATGCATTATACAGGGCCAACTCTGTTCTTCCAGCAGTAGAAACTCACCAGACCCTGCACAATGTATAGAAGAATATATAGAAGAGCTCAGCTGGCCATGGATAATGCAGAGTTACATCTTTACACACTGTCACTTTATAACAATACATTATACAGGGCCAACTACAGTACCCCTGAGTGACAGGTGTGCTGCTAGTCCGAAGCAGGCCTGTCACTCAGCGGCATGATGTATCTCGTGTATTTTTGGGGGTTTGTGTGCTGAGAACAGCCAGCACACAAACCCCCAAAAATACACGAGTTACATCCAAGGGTCCAGCGGCAGCTGCAAATTCGGCAACAGAGTCACTCACTCTGTTGTTAATCCGACAAGCACCAAAAGTGTATGAAAATTTGTATACTTTCATTGCTTGTCAAATTGGCAACAGAGTGAGTGACTCTGTTGCCGAATTCTCAGCTGCCGTCTGTCTTCTGGATGTATTTCTGGGGTTTGTTTGCTCTCTGATCGGAGCATACAAACCCCAGAAATACACAGCGTGGCTTCTCCGTGCTAGGTGTGTGGCGCAACACCTAGAACATATGGAGCATCCTTCACTGCTAGCAGGAGAATTATGTCCCTGCACCCTGTATAGTTAAAAGGAGGTGAGAGATTGTGAAGCTGTAACGCTTATATATGGCCAGATGACATCTTTTAGCCAGAGACGCACTGTGTTTTGGTCCAGACTGTGTCACCTAAACATTGCTTATTTTGTGACTGTAGAGAATAAAACATTGAAAATGATCTATACATTGTGTTAGCTGAAACAAATGTCTAAACTGGCTTGTGGGGTCTCCTGCTAATGACATCACTGTGGCATGATATGTAAATGACCAGATCCAAATGGCAATGTGTATTTTTCATCCCTTTGTTTCTTAAATAAGCGCCCTGCGGGGGCCAACGCCATCCTTTTCAATCCATGTTTGTTACTTGTTTTTTTACATTCTTTCTGTCTGTTTTGGATTATTTTATTTTGTTTGTAACTTTGCTTTCTCTGAACATTACTGGGATAATGAAGGCAGGAAAACCTTACATTGCTTCATAGTTGTGTTCCCTAAAAGGATTATTATTATAGTTGCATTGGCTCTGGTGTGTCCTGTCCTCCCCTGCATGTTTAATGCATGACTGAGATACAATCTCTACCTAACATTTCCTTAATTTGACAGCCTATATCTGTTTATAACCTCTGGGTGCTGAGTTCACTGTGTCTACAGTACAGACTTACTGAAAGACGTGCTAAATAATCATTTTTAATCTATTTTTAGGGTATTTTTTGGATCAGTCTCATTCCTGTTTCATCATACCTTGGTTAGTACATTATGGACTTTGACTTGTAAATGATCTGCCTTTTTAAATGCATGTTAACTTGAAATAATTAGAAACATGTGTTTATTAAAATTGAATGTCTGTATTCCACATGTTTGATTTACAAATGCCAATTTAAATGAATTGAATTATTCACTATGTTATTCCTTGTACACTAAACCTCTGGTTTTATGTGAACATATGTATGGTAAGCCATTTTTCGGATGAAATAGATCGGACATGCTGCCCTGAGGGAAAGTGACGCCATGACTTGCTCTGCAGGGGCAGTTCTGTTGGATCTGTTGGATCGGTGTATATATATATATATATATATATATATATATATATATATATATATATAATAATGTTATGGCTGATCAGTGTATATATATAATAATGTTATTGCTGATCGGTGTATATATATAATAATGTTACGGCTCATAGGTATATATATATATAATAATGTTATTGCTGATCGGTGTATATATATATATAATGTTATTGCTGATCGGTGTATATACATATAATGTTATGGCTGATCGGTGTATATATATAATAATGTTATGGCTGATCGGTGTGTATGTATATATAATGTTATGGCTGATCGGTGTATATATATATAATAATGTTATGGCTGATCGGTGTATATATATAATAATGTTATTGCTGATCGGTGTATATATTTAATAATGTTACGGCTCATAGGTATATATATATATATATATATATATATATAATAATGTTACAGCTCATAGGTGTATACATATATAATAATATTATGGCTGATTGGTGTATATATATATATGATAATGTTATGGCTGATTGGTGTATATTTATAATAATGTTATGGCTGATCGGTGTATATATATATATATGATAATGTTATGGCTGATTGGTGTATATATATAATAATGTTATGGCTGATCGGTATATATATATATATATGATAATGTTATGGCTGATCGGTGTATATATATAATAATGTTATGGCTGATCGGTTTATATATATATAATAATGTTATGGCTGATCGGTGTATATATATATATGATAATGTTATGGCTGATTGGTGTATATTTATAATAATGTTATGGCTGATCGGTGTATATATATATATGATAATGTTATGGCTGATCGGTGTATATATGTAATAATGTTATGGCTGATCGGTGTGTATATATATATAATGTTATGGCTGATCGGTGTATATATATAATAATGTTATGGCTGATCGGTTTATATATATATAATAATGTTACGGCTGATCGGTGTATATATAATAATGTGATGGCTGATCGGTGTATATATATATATGATAATTTTATGGCTGATTGGTGTATATTTATAATAATGTTATGGCTGATCGGTGTATATATATATATATGATAATGTTATGGCTGATCGGTGTATATATATAATAATGTTATGGCTGATCGGTGTGTATATATATATAATGTTATGGCTGATCGGTGTATATATATAATAATGTTATGGCTGATCGGTTTATATATATATAATAATGTTACGGCTGATCGGTGTATATATAATAATGTGATGGCTGATCGGTGTATATATATATATGATAATGTTATGGCTGATTGGTGTATATTTATAATAATGTTATGGCTGATCGGTGTATATATATATATGATAATGTTATGGCTGATTGGTGTATATTTATAATAATGTGATGGCTGATCGGTGTATATATATATATGATAATGTTATGGCTGATCGGTGTATATATATTTATAATAATGTGATGGCTGATCGGTGTATATATATATATGATAATGTTATGGCTGATTGGTGTATATATATATATGATAATGTTATTGCTGATCGGTGTATATACATATAATGTTATGGCTGATCGGTGTATATATATAATAATGTTATGGCTGATCGGTGTGTATGTATATATAATGTTATGGCTGATCGGTGTATATATATATAATAATGTTATGGCTGATCGGTGTATATATATAATAATGTTATTGCTGATCGGTGTATATATTTAATAATGTTACGGCTCATAGGTATATATATATATATATATATATATATATATATATATATATAATGTTACAGCTCATAGGTGTATACATATATAATAATATTATGGCTGATCGGTGTATATATATATATATGATAATGTTATGGCTGATTGGTGTATATTTATAATAATGTTATGGCTGATCGGTGTATATATATATATATATGATAATGTTATGGCTGATTGGTGTATATATATAATAATGTTATGGCTGATCGGTGTATATATATATATATGATAATGTTATGGCTGATCGGTGTATATATATAATAATGTTATGGCTGATCGGTTTATATATATATAATAATATTATGGCTGATCGGTGTATATATATATATGATAATGTTATGGCTGATTGGTGTATATTTATAATAATGTTATGGCTGATTGGTGTATATATATATATGATAATGTTATGGCTGATCGGTGTATATATGTAATAATGTTATGGCTGATCGGTGTGTATATATATATAATGTTATGGCTGATCGGTGTATATATATAATAATGTTATGGCTGATCGGTTTATATATATATAATAATGTTACGGCTGAACGGTGTATATATAATAATGTGATGGCTGATCGGTGTATATATATATATATGATAATGTTATGGCTGATTGGTGTATATTTATAATAATGTTATGGCTGATCGGTGTATATATATATATGATAATGTTATGGCTGATCGGTGTATATATATAATAATGTTATGGCTGATCGGTGTGTATATATATATAATGTTATGGCTGATCGGTGTATATATATAATAATGTTATGGCTGATCGGTTTATATATATATAATAATGTTATGGCTGATCGGTGTATATATAATAATGTGATGGCTGATCGGTGTATATATATATATGATAATGTTATGGCTGATTGGTGTATATTTATAATAATGTTATGGCTGATCGGTGTATATATATATATGATAATGTTATGGCTGGTTGGTGTATATTTATAATAATGTGATGGCTGATCGGTGTATATATATATATGATAATGTTATGGCTGATCGGTGTATATATATTTATAATAATGTGATGGCTGATCGGTGTATATATATATATGATAATGTTATGGCTGATTGGTGTATATATATATATGATAATGTTATGGCTGATTGGTGTATATTTATAATAATGTGATGGCTGATCGGTGTATATATATATATGATAATGTTATGGCTGATCGGTGTGTATATATATATAATGTTATGGCTGATCGGTGTATATATATAATAATGTTATGGCTGATCGGTTTATATATATATAATAATGTTATGGCTGATCGGTGTATATATATATATATGATAATGTTATGGCTGATTGGTGTATATTTATAATAATGTGATGGCTGATCGGTGTATATATATATATGATAATGTTATGGCTGATTGGTGTATATATATATATATGATAATGTTATGGCTGATTGGTGTATATTTATAATAATGTGATGGCTGATCGGTGTATATATATATATGATAATGTTATGGCTGATTGGTGTATATATATATATGATAATGTTATGGCTGATCGGTGTATATATATATATATGATAATGTTATGGCTGATTGGTGTATATTTATAATAATGTGATGGCTGATCGGTGTATATAAATATATGATAATGTTATGGCTGATTGGTGTATATATATATATAATAATGTTATGGCTGATCGGTGTATATATATATAATAATGTTATGGCTGATCGGTGTATATATATATATGATAATGTTATGGCTGATCGGTGTATATATATATATGATAATGTTATGGCTGATTGGTGTATATTTATAATAATGTTATGGCTGATCGGTGTATATATATATATGATAATGTTATGGCTGATTGGTGTATATTTATAATAATGTGATGGCTGATCGGTGTATATATATATATGATAATGTTATGGCTGATCGGTGTATATATAATAATGTTATGGCTGATCGGTGTATATATATATATAATAATGTTATGGCTGATCGGTTTATATATATATAATAATGTTATTGCTGATCAGTGTATATATATGATAATGTTATGGCTGATCGGTGTATATATATAATAATGTTATGGCTGATCGGTGTATATATATATATGATAATGTTATGGCTGATCGGTGTATATATATATATAATAATGTTATGGCTGATCGGTTTATATATATATAATAATGTTATGGCTGATCGGTGTATATATAATAATGTGATGGCTGATCGGTGTATATATATATATGATAATGTTATGGCTGATTGGTGTATATTTATAATAATGTTATGGCTGATCGGTTTATATATATATAATAATGTTACGGCTGATCGGTGTATATATATAATAATGTTATTGCTGATCAGTGTATATATATGATAATGTTATGGCTGATCGGTGTATATATATAATAATGTTATGGCTGATCGGTTTATATATATATAATAATGTTACGGCTGATCGGTGTATATATATATATAATAATGTTATGGCTGATCGGTTTATATATATATAATAATGTTATGGCTGATCGGTTTATATATATATAATAATGTTACGGCTGATCGGTGTATATATATAATAATGTTATTGCTGATCAGTGTATATATATGATAATGTTATGGTTGATCGGTGTATATATATAATAATGTTATGGCTGATCGGTTTATATATATATAATAATGTTATTGCTGATCGGTGTATATATATGATAATGTTATGGCTGATCGGTGTATATATATAATAATGTTACGGCTGATCGGTGTATATATATATATGATAATGTTATGGCTGATCGGTGTATATATAATAATGTTATGGCTGATCGGTGTATATATATATATGATAATGTTATGGCTGATCGGTGTATATATAATAATGTTATGGCTGATCGGTGTATATATATATATAATAATGTTATGGCTGATCGGTTTATATATATATAATAATGTTACGGCTGATTGGTATATATATATGATAATGTTATGGCTGATCGGTGTGTATATATAATAATGTTATGGCTGATCGGTGTATATATATATAATAATGTTATGGCTGATCGGTGTATATATATATATGATAATGTTATGGCTGATCGGTGTATATATATATATGATAATGTTATGGCTGATCGGTGTATATATATATAATAATGTTATGGCTGATCGGTGTATATATATATATGATAATGTTATGGCTGATCGGTGTATATATATAATAATGTTATGGCTGATCGGTTTATATATATATAATAATGTTATGGCTGATCGGTGTATATATAATAATGTGATGGCTGATCGGTGTATATATATATATGATAATGTTATGGCTGATTGGTGTATATTTATAATAATGTTATGGCTGATCGGTGTATATATATATATGATAATGTTATGGCTGATTGGTGTATATTTATAATAATGTGATGGCTGATCGGTGTATATATATATATATGATAATGTTATGGCTGATCTGTGTATATATATTTATAATAATGTGATGGCTGATCGGTGTATATATATATATGATAATGTTATGGCTGATTGGTGTATATATATATATATGATAATGTTATGGCTGATTGGTGTATATTTATAATAATGTGATGGCTGATCGGTGTATATATATATATGATAATGTTATGGCTGATTGGTGTATATATATATATGATAATGTTATGGCTGATCGGTGTATATATATATATGATAATGTTATGGCTGATTGGTGTATATTTATAATAATGTGATGGCTGATCCGTGTATATATATATATGATAATGTTATGGCTGATTGGTGTATATATATATATATGATAATGTTATGGCTGATTGGTGTATATTTATAATAATGTGATGGCTGATCGGTGTATATATATATATGATAATGTTATGGCTGATTGGTGTATATATAATAATGTTATGGCTGATCGGTGTATATATATATATGATAATGTTATGGCTGATCGGTGTATATATAATAATGTTATGGCTGATCGGTGTATATATATATATAATAATGTTATGGCTGATCGGTTTATACATATATAATAATGTTACGGCTGATTGGTATATATATATGATAATGTTATGGCTGATCGGTGTATATATATATATGATAATGTTATGGCTGATCGGTGTATATATATATATGATAATGTTATGGCTGATCGGTGTATATATATATATGATAATGTTATGGCTGATCGGTGTGTATATATATATAATGTTATGGCTGATCGGTGTATATATATAATAATGTTATGGCTGATCGGTTTATATATATATAATAATGTTATGGCTGATCGGTGTATATATATATATATGATAATGTTATGGCTGATTGGTGTATATTTATAATAATGTGATGGCTGATCGGTGTATATATATATATGATAATGTTATGGCTGATTGGTGTATATATATATATATGATAATGTTATGGCTGATTGGTGTATATTTATAATAATGTGATGGCTGATCGGTGTATATATATATATGATAATGTTATGGCTGATTGGTGTATATATATATATGATAATGTTATGGCTGATCGGTGTATATATATATATATGATAATGTTATGGCTGATTGGTGTATATTTATAATAATGTGATGGCTGATCGGTGTATATAAATATATGATAATGTTATGGCTGATTGGTGTATATATATATATAATAATGTTATGGCTGATCGGTGTATATATATATAATAATGTTATGGCTGATCGGTGTATATATATATATGATAATGTTATGGCTGATCGGTGTATATATATATATGATAATGTTATGGCTGATTGGTGTATATTTATAATAATGTTATGGCTGATCGGTTTATATATATATAATAATGTTACGGCTGATCGGTGTATATATATAATAATGTTATTGCTGATCAGTGTATATATATGATAATGTTATGGCTGATCGGTGTATATATATAATAATGTTATGGCTGATCGGTTTATATATATATAATAATGTTACGGCTGATCGGTGTATATATATATATAATAATGTTATGGCTGATCGGTTTATATATATATAATAATGTTATGGCTGATCGGTTTATATATATATAATAATGTTACGGCTGATCGGTGTATATATATAATAATGTTATTGCTGATCAGTGTATATATATGATAATGTTATGGCTGATCGGTGTATATATATAATAATGTTATGGCTGATCGGTTTATATATATATAATAATGTTATTGCTGATCGGTGTATATATATGATAATGTTATGGCTGATCGGTGTATATATATAATAATGTTACGGCTGATCGGTGTATATATATATATGATAATGTTATGGCTGATCGGTGTATATATAATAATGTTATGGCTGATCGGTGTATATATATATATGATAATGTTATGGCTGATCGGTGTATATATAATAATGTTATGGCTGATCGGTGTATATATATATATAATAATGTTATGGCTGATCGGTTTATATATATATATAATAATGTTACGGCTGATTGGTATATATATATGATAATGTTATGGCTGATCGGTGTGTATATATAATAATGTTATGGCTGATCGGTGTATATATATATAATAATGTTATGGCTGATCGGTGTATATATATATATGATAATGTTATGGCTGATCGGTGTATATATATATATGATAATGTTATGGCTGATCGGTGTATATATATATAATAATGTTATGGCTGATCGGTGTATATATATATATGATAATGTTATGGCTGATCGGTGTATATATATAATAATGTTATGGCTGATCGGTTTATATATATATAATAATGTTATGGCTGATCGGTGTATATATAATAATGTGATGGCTGATCGGTGTATATATATATATGATAATGTTATGGCTGATTGGTGTATATTTATAATAATGTTATGGCTGATCGGTGTATATATATATATGATAATGTTATGGCTGATTGGTGTATATATATATATATGATAATGTTATGGCTGATCTGTGTATATATATTTATAATAATGTGATGGCTGATCGGTGTATATATATATATGATAATGTTATGGCTGATTGGTGTATATATATATATATGATAATGTTATGGCTGATTGGTGTATATTTATAATAATGTGATGGCTGATCGGTGTATATATATATATGATAATGTTATGGCTGATTGGTGTATATATATATATGATAATGTTATGGCTGATCGGTGTATATATATATATGATAATGTTATGGCTGATTGGTGTATATTTATAATAATGTGATGGCTGATCCGTGTATATATATATATGATAATGTTATGGCTGATTGGTGTATATATATATATATATGATAATGTTATGGCTGATTGGTGTATATTTATAATAATGTGATGGCTGATCGGTGTATATATATATATGATAATGTTATGGCTGATTGGTGTATATATATATATGATAATGTTATGGCTGATCGGTGTATATATATATATATGATAATGTTATGGCTGATTGGTGTATATTTATAATAATGTGATGGCTGATCGGTGTATATAAATATATGATAATGTTATGGCTGATTGGTGTATATATATATATAATAATGTTATGGCTGATCGGTGTATATATATATATGATAATGTTATGGCTGATTGGTGTATATTTATAATAATGTGATGGCTGATCGGTGTATATATATATATGATAATGTTATGGCTGATCGGTGTATATATATAATAATGTTATGGCTGATCGGTTTATATATATATAATAATGTTACGGCTGATCGGTGTATATATATATATAATAATGTTATGGCTGATCGGTTTATATATATATAATAATGTTATGGCTGATCGGTTTATATATATATAATAATGTTACGGCTGATCGGTGTATATATATAATAATGTTATTGCTGATCGGTGTATATATATGATAATGTTATGGCTGATCGGTTTATATATATATAATAATGTTATTGCTGATCGGTGTATATATATGATAATGTTATGGCTGATCGGTGTATATATATAATAATGTTACGGCTGATCGGTGTATATATATATATGATAATGTTATGGCTGATCGGTGTATATATAATAATGTTATGGCTGATCGGTGTATATATATATATGATAATGTTATGGCTGATCGGTGTATATATAATAATGTTATGGCTGATCGGTGTATATATATATATAATAATGTTATGGCTGATCGGTTTATATATATATAATAATGTTACGGCTGATTGGTATATATATATGATAATGTTATGGCTGATCGGTGTGTATATATAATAATGTTATGGCTGATCGGTGTATATATATATAATAATGTTATGGCTGATCGGTGTATATATATATATGATAATGTTATGGCTGATCGGTGTATATATATATATGATAATGTTATGGCTGATCGGTGTATATATATATAATAATGTTATGGCTGATCGGTGTATATATATATATGATAATGTTATGGCTGATCGGTGTATATATATAATAATGTTATGGCTGATCGGTTTATATATATATAATAATGTTACGGCTGATCGGTGTATATATATATATAATAATGTTATGGCTGATCGGTTTATATATATATAATAATGTTATGGCTGATCGGTTTATATATATATAATAATGTTACGGCTGATCGGTGTATATATATAATAATGTTATTGCTGATCGGTGTATATATATGATAATGTTATGGCTGATCGGTTTATATATATATAATAATGTTATTGCTGATCGGTGTATATATATGATAATGTTATGGCTGATCGGTGTATATATATAATAATGTTACGGCTGATCGGTGTATATATATATATGATAATGTTATGGCTGATCGGTGTATATATAATAATGTTATGGCTGATCGGTGTATATATATATATGATAATGTTATGGCTGATCGGTGTATATATAATAATGTTATGGCTGATCGGTGTATATATATATATAATAATGTTATGGCTGATCGGTTTATATATATATAATAATGTTACGGCTGATTGGTATATATATATGATAATGTTATGGCTGATCGGTGTGTATATATAATAATGTTATGGCTGATCGGTGTATATATATATAATAATGTTATGGCTGATCGGTGTATATATATATATGATAATGTTATGGCTGATCGGTGTATATATATATATGATAATGTTATGGCTGATCGGTGTATATATATATAATAATGTTATGGCTGATCGGTGTATATATATATATGATAATGTTATGGCTGATCGGTGTATATATATATAATATTATGGCTGATCGGTGTATATATATATATGATAATGTTATGGCTGATCGGTGTATATATAATAATGTTATGGCTGATCGGTGTATATATATATATGATAATGTTATGGCTGATCAGTGTATATATATAATAATGTTATGGCTGATCGGTTTATATATATATAATAATGTTACGGCAGATCGGTGTATATATAATAATGTGATGGCTGATCGGTGTATATATATATATGATAATGTTATGGCTGATCGGTGTATATATAATAATGTTATGGCTGATCGGTGTATATATATATATAATAATGTTATGGCTGATCGGTTTATATATATATAATAATGTTACGGCTGATTGGTATATATATATGATAATGTTATGGCTGATCGGTGTGTATATATAATAATGTTATGGCTGATCGGTGTATATATATATAATAATGTTATGGCTGATCGGTGTATATATATATATGATAATGTTATGGCTGATCGGTGTATATATATATATGATAATGTTATGGCTGATCGGTGTATATATATATAATAATGTTATGGCTGATCGGTGTATATATATATATATGATAATGTTATGGCTGATCGGTGTATATATAATAATGTTATGGCTGATCGGTGTATATATATATATATATGATAATGTTATGGCTGATCGGTGTATATATAATAATGTTATGGCTGATCAGTGTATATATATAATAATGTTATGGCTGATCGGTGTATATATATATATGATAATGTTATGGCTGATCGGTGTATATATAATAATGTTATGGCTGATCAGTGTATATATATAATAATGTTATGGCTGATCTATGTATATATATAATAATGTTATGGCTGATCGGTGTATATATAATAATGTTATGGCTGATCGGTGTATATATATATATAATAATATTATGGCTGATCGGTGTATATATATATATGATAATGTTATGGCTGATCGGTGTATATATAATAATGTTATGGCTGATCAGTGTATATATATAATAATGTTATGGCTGATCGGTGTATATATATATATGATAATGTTATGGCTGATCGGTGTATATATAATAATGTTATGGCTGATCAGTGTATATATATAATAATGTTATGGCTGATCTATGTATATATATAATAATGTTATGGCTGATCGGTGTATATATAATAATGTTATGGCTGATCGGTGTATATATATATATGATAATGTTATGGCTGATTGGTGTATATTTATAATAATGTGATGGCTGATCCGTGTATATATATATATGATAATGTTATGGCTGATTGGTGTATATATATATATATGATAATGTTATGGCTGATTGGTGTATATTTATAATAATGTGATGGCTGATCGGTGTATATATATATATGATAATGTTATGGCTGATCGGTGTATATATATATATATGATAATGTTATGGCTGATTGGTGTATATTTATAATAATGTGATGGCTGATCGGTGTATATAAATATATGATAATGTTATGGCTGATTGGTGTATATATATATATAATAATGTTATGGCTGATCGGTGTATATATATATATGATAATGTTATGGCTGATTGGTGTATATTTATAATAATGTGATGGCTGATCGGTGTATATATATATATGATAATGTTATGGCTGATCGGTGTATATATATAATAATGTTATGGCTGATCGGTTTATATATATATAATAATGTTACGGCTGATCGGTGTATATATATATATAATAATGTTATGGCTGATCGGTTTATATATATATAATAATGTTATGGCTGATCGGTTTATATATATATAATAATGTTACGGCTGATCGGTGTATATATATAATAATGTTATTGCTGATCGGTGTATATATATGATAATGTTATGGCTGTTCGGTTTATATATATATAATAATGTTATTGCTGATCGGTGTATATATATGATAATGTTATGGCTGATCGGTGTATATATATAATAATGTTACGGCTGATCGGTGTATATATATATATGATAATGTTATGGCTGATCGGTGTATATATAATAATGTTATGGCTGATCGGTGTATATATATATAATAATGTTATGGCTGATCGGTGTATATATATATATGATAATGTTATGGCTGATCGGTGTATATATATATATGATAATGTTATGGCTGATCGGTGTATATATATATAATAATGTTATGGCTGATCGGTGTATATATATATATGATAATGTTATGGCTGATCGGTGTATATATATAATAATGTTATGGCTGATCGGTTTATATATATATAATAATGTTATGGCTGATCGGTGTATATATAATAATGTGATGGCTGATCGGTGTATATATATATATGATAATGTTATGGCTGATTGGTGTATATTTATAATAATGTTATGGCTGATCGGTGTATATATATATATGATAATGTTATGGCTGATTGGTGTATATTTATAATAATGTGATGGCTGATCGGTGTATATATATATATATGATAATGTTATGGCTGATCTGTGTATATATATTTATAATAATGTGATGGCTGATCGGTGTATATATATATATGATAATGTTATGGCTGATTGGTGTATATATATATATATGATAATGTTATGGCTGATTGGTGTATATTTATAATAATGTGATGGCTGATCGGTGTATATATATATATGATAATGTTATGGCTGATTGGTGTATATATATATATGATAATGTTATGGCTGATCGGTGTATATATATATATGATAATGTTATGGCTGATTGGTGTATATTTATAATAATGTGATGGCTGATCCGTGTATATATATATATGATAATGTTATGGCTGATTGGTGTATATATATATATATGATAATGTTATGGCTGATTGGTGTATATTTATAATAATGTGATGGCTGATCGGTGTATATATATATATGATAATGTTATGGCTGATTGGTGTATATATATATATGATAATGTTATGGCTGATCGGTGTATATATATATATATGATAATGTTATGGCTGATTGGTGTATATTTATAATAATGTGATGGCTGATCGGTGTATATAAATATATGATAATGTTATGGCTGATTGGTGTATATATATATATAATAATGTTATGGCTGATTGGTGTATATTTATAATAATGTGATGGCTGATCGGTGTATATCTATATATGATAATGTTATGGCTGATCGGTGTATATATATATATGATAATGTTATGGCTGATTGGTGTATATATATATATATGATAATGTTATGGCTGATTGGTGTATATTTATAATAATGTGATGGCTGATCGGTGTATATATATATATGATAATGTTATGGCTGATTGGTGTATATATATATATGATAATGTTATGGCTGATCGGTGTATATATATATATGATAATGTTATGGCTGATTGGTGTATATTTATAATAATGTGATGGCTGATCCGTGTATATATATATATGATAATGTTATGGCTGATTGGTGTATATATATATATATGATAATGTTATGGCTGATTGGTGTATATTTATAATAATGTGATGGCTGATCGGTGTATATATATATATGATAATGTTATGGCTGATTGGTGTATATATATATATGATAATGTTATGGCTGATCGGTGTATATATATATATATGATAATGTTATGGCTGATTGGTGTATATTTATAATAATGTGATGGCTGATCGGTGTATATAAATATATGATAATGTTATGGCTGATTGGTGTATATATATATATAATAATGTTATGGCTGATTGGTGTATATTTATAATAATGTGATGGCTGATCGGTGTATATCTATATATGATAATGTTATGGCTGATCGGTGTATATATATAATAATGTTATGGCTGATCGGTTTATATATATATAATAATGTTACGGCTGATTGGTATATATATATGATAATGTTATGGCTGATCGGTGTGTATATATAATAATGTTATGGCTGATCGGTGTATATATATATAATAATGTTATGGCTGATCGGTGTATATATATATATGATAATGTTATGGCTGATCGGTGTATATATATATATGATAATGTTATGGCTGATCGGTGTATATATATATAATAATGTTATGGCTGATCGGTGTATATATATATATATGATAATGTTATGGCTGATCGGTGTATATATAATAATGTTATGGCTGATCGGTGTATATATATATATATATGATAATGTTATGGCTGATCGGTGTATATATAATAATGTTATGGCTGATCAGTGTATATATATAATAATGTTATGGCTGATCGGTGTATATATATATATGATAATGTTATGGCTGATCGGTGTATATATAATAATGTTATGGCTGATCAGTGTATATATATAATAATGTTATGGCTGATCTATGTATATATATAATAATGTTATGGCTGATCGGTGTATATATAATAATGTTATGGCTGATCGGTGTATATATATATATAATAATATTATGGCTGATCGGTGTATATATATATATGATAATGTTATGGCTGATCGGTGTATATATAATAATGTTATGGCTGATCAGTGTATATATATAATAATGTTATGGCTGATCGGTGTATATATATATATGATAATGTTATGGCTGATCGGTGTATATATAATAATGTTATGGCTGATCAGTGTATATATATAATAATGTTATGGCTGATCTATGTATATATATAATAATGTTATGGCTGATCTATGTATATATATAATAATGTTATGGCTGATCGGTGTATATATAATAATGTTATGGCTGATCGGTGTATATATATATATGATAATGTTATGGCTGATCGGTGTATATATAATAATGTTATGGCTGATCAGTGTATATATATAATAATGTTATGGCTGATCTATGTATATATATAATAATGTTATTGCTGATCGGTGTATATATATGATAATGTTATGGCTGATCAGTGTATATATATAATAATGTTACGGCTGATCGGTGTATATATATATATGATAATGTTATGGCTGATCGGTGTATATATAATAATGTTATGGCTGATCGGTGTATATATATATATGATAATGTTATGGCTGATCGGTGTATATATAATAATGTTATGGCTGATCGGTGTATATATATATATAATAATGTTATGGCTGATCGGTTTATATATATATAATAATGTTACGGCTGATTGGTATATATATATGATAATGTTATGGCTGATCGGTGTGTATATATAATAATGTTATGGCTGATCGGTGTATATATATATAATAATGTTATGGCTGATCGGTGTATATATATATATGATAATGTTATGGCTGATCGGTGTATATATATATATGATAATGTTATGGCTGATCGGTGTATATATATATAATAATGTTATGGCTGATCGGTGTATATATATATATGATAATGTTATGGCTGATCGGTGTATATATATATAATATTATGGCTGATCGGTGTATATATATATATGATAATGTTATGGCTGATCGGTGTATATATAATAATGTTATGGCTGATCGGTGTATATATATATATGATAATGTTATGGCTGATCAGTGTATATATATAATAATGTTATGGCTGATCGGTTTATATATATATAATAATGTTACGGCTGATCGGTGTATATATAATAATGTGATGGCTGATCGGTGTATATATATATATGATAATGTTATGGCTGATCGGTGTATATATAATAATGTTATGGCTGATCGGTGTATATATATATATAATAATGTTATGGCTGATCGGTTTATATATATATAATAATGTTACGGCTGATTGGTATATATATATGATAATGTTATGGCTGATCGGTGTGTATATATAATAATGTTATGGCTGATCGGTGTATATATATATAATAATGTTATGGCTGATCGGTGTATATATATATATGATAATGTTATGGCTGATCGGTGTATATATATATATGATAATGTTATGGCTGATCGGTGTATATATATATAATAATGTTATGGCTGATCGGTGTATATATTTATATATGATAATGTTATGGCTGATCGGTGTATATATAATAATGTTATGGCTGATCGGTGTATATATATATATATGATAATGTTATGGCTGATTGGTGTATATATAATAATGTTATGGCTGATCAGTGTATATATATAATAATGTTATGGCTGATCGGTGTATATATATATATGATAATGTTATGGCTGATCGGTGTATATATAATAATGTTATGGCTGATCAGTGTATATATATAATAATGTTATGGCTGATCTATGTATATATATAATAATGTTATGGCTGATCGGTGTATATATATATATATGATAATGTTATGGCTGATCGGTGTATATATAATAATGTTATGGCTGATCGGTGTATATATATATATATATGATAATGTTATGGCTGATCGGTGTATATATAATAATGTTATGGCTGATCAGTGTATATATATAATAATGTTATGGCTGATCGGTGTATATATATATATGATAATGTTATGGCTGATCGGTGTATATATAATAATGTTATGGCTGATCAGTGTATATATATAATAATGTTATGGCTGATCTATGTATATATATAATAATGTTATGGCTGATCGGTGTATATATATATATGATAATGTTATGGCTGATCGGTGTATATATAATAATGTTATGGCTGATCGGTGTATATATATATATGATAATGTTATGGCTGATCAGTGTATATATATAATAATGTTATGGCTGATCGGTTTATATATATATAATAATGTTATGGCTGATCGGTGTATATATAATAATGTTATGGCTGATCGGTGTATATATATATATAATAATATTATGGCTGATCGGTGTATATATATATATGATAATGTTATGGCTGATCGGTGTATATATAATAATGTTATGGCTGATCGGTGTATATATATATATGATAATGTTATGGCTGATCAGTGTATATATATAATAATGTTATGGCTGATCGGTGTATATATATATATGATAATGTTATGGCTGATCGGTGTATATATATATAATAATGTTATGGCTGATCGGTGTATATATATATATGATAATGTTATGGCTGATCGGTGTATATATATATAATAATGTTATGGCTGATCGGTGTATATATATATATGATAATGTTATCCCTGATCAGTGTATATATAATAATGTTATGGCTGATCGGTGTATATATATATAATAATGTTATGGCTGATCGGTGTATATATATATAATAATGTTATGCCTGATCAGTGTATATATATTTATAATAATGTGATGGCTGATCGGTGTATATATATATATGATAATGTTATGGCTGATTGGTGTATATATATATATGATAATGTTATTGCTGATCGGTGTATATACATATAATGTTATGGCTGATCGGTGTATATATATAATAATGTTATGGCTGATCGGTGTGTATGTATATATAATGTTATGGCTGATCGGTGTATATATATATAATAATGTTATGGCTGATCGGTGTATATATATATATGATAATGTTATGGCTGATCGGTGTATATATAATAATGTTATGGCTGATCGGTGTATATATATATAATAATGTTACGGCTGATCGGTGTATATATATATATGATAATGTTATGGCTGATCGGTGTATATATAATAATGTTATGGCTGATCGGTGTATATATATATAATAATGTTACGGCTGATCGGTGTATATATATGATAATGTTATGGCTGATCGGTGTATATATATAATAATGTTATGGCTGATCGGTGTATATATATAATAATGTTATGGCTGATCGGTGTATATATATATGATAATGTTATGGCTGATCGGTGTATATATATATAATAATGTTATGGCTGATCGGTGTATATATATATAATAATGTTATGGCTGATCGGTGTATATATATATGATAATGTTATGGCTGATCGGTGTGTATATATAATAATGTTACGGCTGATCGGTGTATATATAATAATGTGATGGCTGATTGTTGTGTGTTCTCAACGTGTTGATTTAATTGTAATTACAAGTGTTTCTGGATCATTGGTACCACCTGATTAACATAAGTACATATATAATAGATATTACATCCTTGAGTTAGTTTATAGATAATATGATGCAATGGTTTAAAATCAGTGAATAAGTTTCCTTTTTGCAAAATGTCTTTATTTCGGTTTATATAGAACAACATGTACTCCCATCGCCTTGGGTAGAAACTGGGTTATTTATCTTGTACATTTTAATTCTACAAGCCGTGTACATTGGCTCAGCCTAACAGCTTAGTGCAAAAGTGACAAAGCTCGTCATGAAACGTTCAAATGGGGCAAGAATTAATTTCACTGAAACCAGCATAGACTCTAAAGAAATCCATCGACTTGGTTTATATTTACGTCTAAGCCTGATGCCATCACATTCTCGAGTGTCGAATACTTTATAAATAGAATGGGATGTGTTGTGATAACACGAGCGTCCATGCCATATGATTGATATTAATATATTCTGATCAATATTTGAACTGTTCCAGTTTTGACAGCACAAGCCTTTTAGACGTTCACTAATGAAATGGTTGTATTGTTAGACGGTAAACTCATCACGGTTCAGCAATGACGGCAGAAATACTTGATGGTAATATCAGTCCTTTTCTGCCAGAAACTGTGGGAAGCATTTGCTACATCAGATGTTAATACTCCTTCTATTTCCTCTCTAGATTTCTGCTTTTCATTCCATGATTGGTAATGTGTATACAGCAGATTGGATTTATTGATCATTTTGGCTACCTTCGGTTTTTTTTAAATATTTTTTACACTTCAGTTGATGACTGCAAATTTTCAGAATTTACTTCTTCTTTTTACTTAAAAGACCAACTTTCAGCACAAAATTAAGTTCTGTTTCATTGAAATATGGCATCAAGTGTAGATGGTTTATTTAGACATGGTTTTAATGAACAAAGCCAGATAAAGAACCTTAATGAGCTGTCTTTTCTCCATATAGCTCTAGTAATATAAAGGGCATGGGCTGGGAGGTGCTCAGAGCTCCAGCGCTCCAGAGCTCCAGAGCTCCAGAGCAAGGCAGAAGTATTGCGACCAGTTAACACGGCGCACAATATCTGGAGTCCACATTATACATAGGCGCACACAGGTGTAGCACCAATGTCAGGTTCTATAACCCCATAATATAATAAAGACATTCCTCGTACATTTTTCTATTCAAATGATGGCTAACCTTGGCATGGCAGATGTTTGAGGACTACATGATGCTCTTTTGCAGCCTCTGAAGTGCCAAAGCTGACCATCACAGTTCTGTTCGGTCTTTATAGTTAATCAGGAGTTCCCCAATTCACCTCTTTGATACCCAACTGCAAGCGTTGCACATATGTGTACGACACTGTGCTGTAATTTTCACAGAGGAATCTGTACTAGCAAGTAATTCATTCTTGCTTTACACGTTTCCACAAACGGCTCCTCTATATGCTAATTTTCCTCTTCTCGTTTCATGAAACGCTGTGTCTGTGCTGTGCGTGAATTTTATAAAGTATGGCCATTGTGATCTATAATGTAGCTGTATGTTTGAAGGCTGAATCTATATGCGTTTCTGTGAATGTATAACACTGATGAAGTGCTTTGTCATGTATTATTTATTGTGTTTAATAAAACAGGATTATTATCACGCAATATTTTACCAGTATATTTTATTTAAAACCCAAAGGAATTTGATTGTTGGGCTGGAGTTGTACGAGAGTGCTTAGTACCGTGTATCTCTCTTCATCTAGCGTCAGAAAGACTAAAAATACAATCCAACCATTTTCCCATTTTTATCTGGTTGACATTATTTTGCTTATTAATTCTCTTGTATAAATATATGTCAATTACACTGTAACATGTGTTTCCCAAGGACTCGGCTTGTGTCTTTATGTGTAATATCAAGATAGTTGCAGATTGTCAGATGTCAAAACTAAATTATCCTTAATTCTTTGGCGACGGATGACGGTTTGTGATAAAATGCCCCATCGAGGACGACCGTCATGTAGAGATGCCGCTTTATGTTCACATGTGTCCAGCAATTACAGTATAAGTGGCATGAGTATGTGCCTTGGCACCGAGGCACGTCATCCACATTCATTGAGACCATCTCAGACCCTTGTGATCACAATGATCCATCTCAGACCCATGTGATCACAGAGATCCATCTCAGACCCATGTGATCACAGAGAGCCATCTCAGACCCATGTGATTACAGAGATCCATCTCAGACCAATGGGATCACATAGATCCATCTCAGACCCATGTGATCACAGAGAGCCATCTCAGACCCATGGGATCACAGAGATCCATCTCAGACCCATGGGATCACATAGATCCATCTCAGACCCATGGGATCACAGAGATCCATCTCAGACCCATGGGATCACATAGATCCATCTCAGACCAATGGGATCACATAGATCCATCTCAGACCCATGGGATCACAAAGATCCATCTCAGACCCATGGGATCACATAGATCCATCTCAGACCCATGGGATCACAGAGATCCATCTCAGACCCATGGGATCACATAGATCCATCTCAGACCCATGGGATCACATAGATCCATCTCAGACCCATGGGATCACAAAGATCCATCTCAGACCCATGTGATCACAGAGATCCGTCTTAGACCCATGGGATCACAGAGACCAAGTATAGAAGTGAGTCAATGTTTAGTTTTAGTAGTACCGTTCAGGACGGAGGATTTCTTTTGATCATTTCTGCCATTATTTTTATGATATCATTTAATTTACTATTTAAAAAATAGAATATGGTGGAAAATTGAAAAAAAAAACATTTTCTAACTTTTAGTTTTTACTACTAAAAATTCTAATAACCCCCCTCCCTCCCTGGTAACTAGATCCTAATATTTGTCCTGAGTTTAGAAATAGCCCATGTCTTCATGTTTTTCTGCAATTTTTTCACGTTATAAATCAAAAACTGCAAGAAGCGCATTGCTTTTTCCAAATCATTTTATTCAGGATTACCTTTAGTGACATTGTAACCTTGCCCCTAACTCTGAAGAGCGCACAGTGTCTTTTTATATATATATATACGGAGGTCCGTGTCATGAGATTGTCTGTAAAGCACAAAATGACATGACGGTACGGAATGTCATATGGTCATCAAGAGGTTCAAAATTCCAAAAATGTTGTTTCAAATTAGCTTCAGAATGGTTAGTATTAAATATTTGAGTGGAAGACAAGTTAAAATACAATTTAAATGCTATTTCTTTTGTCTGAGGTCCATAATACAATTTCAGAAATGTGATTCCAATAAAATGTAGTTGACTTTAAATAGTACATTATGGCTTAGCACGTTGATCTGTATCTGCTGTCACTTGGGTATACCATCAAAATATTTAATTTTAAAATGATTATAATTATTTCATAACCTCCAAGACTATATTGAATATTCTCTTTTCAAGTTCAGCCTATGGTTGCTGGTCAGACGCCATTTTGCCGTGAGCGGGAGTTGATCCGCCTGCTCTTTGCAGTGTATATTAACCTTTTGAACGGTATTCGATGTTAATCCGGCATATTATTTTTTTAATAAACTGCAAGGAAAGGGAACCTTGTCAAATTCTGCAGCAATGCATCCTGAGAATCAATTATCTACAGTACCTGTTGCAAAGTGATACTGTTAAACCATATACTGCTAATGAGCTCGGAAACAGACATCTTGTTATCCAACAGGGAAAATTCGCCAAACTGTCTAAAACAGGTGATGTTATTTAAATATGAAATGTTGGCCAAAACTGAGTCATTTCTAAAGTTATATTCTGTATGAGAAGTATCAGTGAGCAGGTGAAAAAAGTTACCACCTACCCACCCATACTTACATTTTACTGGTAGGGGAATGGTGCATTGTATAGTTCCTGGTGGTCCAGTGGAGGAGCAGGAGATACTCTCGCCTTCTACTCAATGTTAGGCATCATCACTGATCATGATGAACATTTACTAAACTTTGTGATGGACGATGTAATGATATTTTATGTACCATCACAGACCCTGCCGCGGACACTTTGCCTGCCCCCTGCTTCCACTCCTGTCTTATGGAGAAAGGTGGAACTAGGTATGTCAATATCCTTCACTGTCTGCCTCTAACACAGACTGTACACGTTTCCTCTGCTAGACTGTTCATTTATTCTTCTTGAAAGACCTCACGTATTGCACCACCGTCTATCACCTTCATCCGAGTGGCTCTAGTCTCAAAGGACACATGTACTCCAAATATTTATACACAAATCACTTTATTTGAACCATACATTAGGTACTTTTATTTTATTATTTGCTTTAAAAAATGTTGACATGTTTTTGTGCTGTATGCTTCCATTGGGCACCTATAAGACCAGTCAGTACAGGGTCATCTCTGGTGGGATCAGAGATCATGGAAGCATAATGCATGTTAATATGTCGCGGCTTTCTTATTGTAGGTGCTAATTCCACATTGCTCATGGCGAAATCCACCATTCCCAACAGCGGATCATGCCATGACCATGTAACATAGGGTCCGCGGAGGGGGGGGTAGGGACAGACACACATTGTAGCTTCTTTCCTCTATCTTTCATCGAATAATAAGACATCTGACTGAAGATTATTCTTTTCTGAGACATTGTGTGTTTTGCACACAAAAAAGCTACATTATTTTGTATTCTTAGCTTTAAAAAAAAATAATCAAATCTGTGTAGAAATAATTATGTTAAAGCTGTCCTTTATTATTGCCAGGTGTGTCCAGTGCCAAGGTCAAGCCAAGTATGTTATTAAGCATATTGTAAGAGTTTTCCTTTGGATAATTCTGTAGATATTTTATTTAATGCAGTTATAGAGCGTCTATCAGTATTACCCTGCTCTTCCTCGGTCACAGTAATAAAGGATGTGTCACGATTGTGAGATCTTTAGCAGTTTCAGGAGCTTGATCTGACATTGCCAGACTTGCTCTTAATGATTAGCAAACCCCACGATCTCATCTGGGTCATAACAATATTACACCTTAAAGAAAAATAAAACAATAAAGAATACAGCTAAAATAAATACGTCCCAAAAAACTGGAAAATGTTACAAAAACTCTTACAGGAAACTCCACAGCGTTCTAAACAGGAGTGAAGGCCCAATACATCCCATGGAAAAAGGTCCACAGAATATTGTCAAAGGTATTGTCTTTGAATAGGATTTGCAACAGCTTGTGAAGCAAATGATGTGTATAATCTGGAAAATATAGAGTTTTTTTCATGAAAGAGGTCATTGAAAAGGAAATTAGAAACATGAGGCCAAAATAGCTGAGCTGAAAACATTCCCTCGTTCAGCTGTATTTTTAAACTGTTATTTTGGCCTTGGTCGTGCAGTTCTCGTCTCAATTCCCTACCGTGTCCACTTCTCCCCTTGTGGCATTGTCAGGCCCCTGGCCTACCATGCCCCCGGGCCAGGGATCCTCATCCTGCAGCAGCCACATCCCTGGCGGCCAACACTTCATCCCCGGCCTCTAGAAAGGCGCACCTCGCAGAATGCAAATGCATATGCCTTGCTGCTTGTAGGAGGCATGTCCAACGCCGATGGCGCTGCCCAATTGGTGGAGGTCAGACCGAGGGATGTAGGGGATGGAGTTATGCTAAACTCCACTGCTCCTGGCTCAGGTATGGAGGGCGGTAACCAGAATCTGGGGGAAGGAGCCAGGACCTGGCAGCCTATTTAAATCCTGCACTTCTTTCATTCAGTGCTTGCTCGTACAAGCTAGTACTTTGTGCTCTGCCTCATTGTACCGTGCTCTCCCCTGGCATCAAATTACCGGGCCAACTCCACCTCCGACCAGGTTACTCCCTGCGCTGTGTTCCCCCAACCATATCCGGACAGGGATTACTAAGAGAGATAGGGGGCCATGTATAAGCATGGCACAGACAAGCAGATAGTGCCAAATAATGGAGCTATTAAAATAAAATCCCAACACATCCGCTGGTTACTATTTGGTTGTAAAGACACCGCCAATGTATAAAATATCAGTCCCCTTATTTAGTGTTGGGGAACCAGCTCCAAACACAGTTTGTCAGAGGTCCCTCTCCCGCACTGCATGTTTTGCTGAGTTTGGTCCCAATATCCATAAAATAACCTGCTTATAATGCTGTCACATGATGAGCTCATGAAGACTGTGTCCTTTCGCTTCCCTGATTTAAAAAATATACATACAAAAGGTTTGTTTTCCCCTTGTGAATTGGACCAACCACCATGACATTTCTTTCTGCAAAAATGCATTGTTAGGTGAACCAATCAAAGGACTCCTGTCTTGCTAATAATAACTTCTAGTGTAAGCATTTTAAACATTTTAAAAATAAATGATATATTTAAAGAATATAAAGCAACTTATCGAGCCCTCTGTACTACTGTCACACTACTGGGGTGCACAACTTGGATCAGATCTTCCATCTAAACAAAATGCCCTCCCCTTGATAGAGCTATACAGGCAAATATTCTAAACATCTTGTCTGCCCCTGATAGAGCTATGCAGAGCAAAGATTCTAAACAACATGTCCTCCCCCTGATAGAGCTATACAGAGCAAAGATTCTAAACAACATGTCCGCCCCCCTGATAGAGCAATACAGAGCAAAGAGTCTAAACAACATGTCCTCCCCCTGATAAAACTATACAGAGCAAAGATTCTAAACAACATGTCCTCCCCCTGATAAAGCTATACAGAGCAAAGATTCTAAACAACATGTCCGCCCCCTGATAGAGCTATACAGAGCAAAGATTCTAAACAACATGTCCTCCCCCTGATAGAGCTATACAGAGCAAATATTCAAAACAACATGTCCTCCCCCTGATAAAGCTATACAGAGCAAAGAGTCTAAACAACATGTCCTCCTCCTGATAGAGCTATACAGAGCAAAGATTCTAAACAACATGTCCACCCCTGATAGAGCTATCCAGAGCAAAGATTCTAAACAACATGTCCGCCCCCCTGATAGAGCAATACAGAGCAAAGAGTCTAAACAACATGTCCTCCCCCTGATAAAGCTATACAGAGCAAAGATTATAAACAACATGTCCTCCCCCTGATAAAGCTATACAGAGCAAAGATTCTAAACAACATATCCTCCCCCTGATAAAACTATACAGAGCAAAGATTCTAAACAACATGTCCGCCCCCCTGATAGAGCTATACAGAGCAAAGAGTCTAAACAACATGTCCGCCCCCTGAGAGAGCTATGCAGAGCAAAGAGTCTAAACAACATGTCCGCCCCCCTGATAGAGCTATACAGAGCAAAGAGTCTAAACAACATGTCCGCCCCCTGAGAGAGCTATGCAGAGCAAAGAGTCTACACAACATGTCCTCCCCCTGATAAAGCTATACAGAGCAAAGAGTTTAAACAACATGTCCTCCTCCTGATAGAGCTATACAGAGCAAAGATTCTAAACAACATGTCCGCCCTGATAGAGCAACATGGAGCAAAGATTCTAAACAACATGTCTGGCTCCTGATACAGCTATACAGGTAAAGAGAGCTCAATAAGGTACTTTATTTATGTTCTTTCACTAAAACATTTCTGTTTCAAATGATTACACTTGAGGCAATATTTACATTAAACAAAAGTTATTTGTTGCTGACCATTTATGAAGCATTTCATTTCATTATAGCCAAGTTAAAGACTGGTGTTAAATTCAGCAATAGGTCAGTTATCACTCAGATTATCACGATTATAATGTAAATTGTATTTTACCATTTATATATTTAGTGGGTTAATTAAAATGTAAAAAAAAAGAGCTGATCCATGACCCTCATTTTTATATATATAAATTAGCACCCTTCTCCTTAACCTTCCCCGGCAACCAAACCCATCTCACGCCTTCTTCTTCTTGCAATGCAGCCCCATCCGACAGTGTCCGACACATGGGAACTTGAGACACTTTTCCCTAAAGATAAGTTTCTTTACCACATGACATAACCATAATTTTAATGGATATTCTACACTACCTTCAAGCTTACCACTCAACAACATCTTATTTTCATACTGGCACTGAACTCACTGGAACCTAACTTGCCTAAACATACAGCAAACATACCTACAATGGTTACACATACATGTGTTCTCTCACACACAGGGATCCATAGCCACCAACTATCAACAAATGTCATTGAACCTGTTATCTGGCTGGCACAGAACCTGGAAAACTGCACCAAATTTCCCCTAACATACCACTGGCGTTGGCACACTCTTTCAACAGAAGTATTTTGGAGAATGGATCATTTTCACTAAGGAGAAATACTATAGCCTCTTAGCACTGCTGAAATACCTTAATATCAATGTAAATACTTTATAGAGCAAATAAATCACTGTTACTGGGATGTAGCTGTGATGTGAGGCATCGTCGGGAACCTGCCGTGTCTGGTCAGCACACGTGTCATTGTATGACCCTTTGTTGGTGTGGGGGAATTCGAGCATGAATGGAAAGGCCATATCACAGCTTAAGGGGGCTGCACACTGAATACACTGTTGTGCTCTTGCATTCTGGTGTGTGTCAAATTTGCAACTTGTGCAAAATCCTAAAAAATATTTGGATAACGGCACATTTTGGATAACGGATTTCTGGAGAAGGGATACTGAACCTGTATAACACTGTGCCAAGGGAATATAGAGAAGATAGAGAAACAGGAGATTTGTAAATAAAATACATAAGAATAGTAGACTGACAAACAAGCAACTACTAATTACATTAGTCTAATAGTCCCACTGCCAGAGAGAAGACAATGTATCTGTGTGAATTGGAATGAATCCTAGAACATTAAAACACAGGGAAAATATATAACCCAAATATATAAACTTATTAAAACTATATATATATAAAAAAGGATATAGAAACTACTTGGTGTTAATTGTTGGCATTGATCATATATTAAAAAGGTCCAATTCACATGGCAATGGCACATGTCACTGGGTCACGATCTTGGACATTACACCTTTTGTTACCAGCACTAGAGCTATGGAGACAACTATCCTACCTACCTCCAGTGTCTCTGGCTTTCTGCAGTCTCTCATACTATGGTGGAATTAATTCGGAGAGTTTAAGGCACAATGGACAGACACTTGGTCATTCCGGCTAGAATTAATTGAATCCGACAGACCTTTAGAATCCTTTAGACCAATCAGAGTCCTGTAATCTTATTTACAGACTGCTTTGCTTTATTATTGTTGTCTGTAGACCCCGAATCACTTACCAATGTTGCTTACTGCCCTGGCGATGGGCGATGGGAACTGAAGGACACACCGGGCTTGTCCAATGCTGGCAAGGAAGTGTTTTTTCTGGGACGAGCTTTGCACATTCTATGTCGTGAAGAGGTTAACAGTTTTACTTCTCTACCCCCAAATCAATATACTGATTGGCATAAGGCTAAGGCAGGAAATCAGGAACCAGAGACCTTACTAAACTAGAAGTATAATGCAGGCAGCAACACACAGATTATAAAAATCAATAGAGGTTAAGCCTAAGTGTTTGTAGGTGTCCAATTCATCCAGAACTAAGCTAAATCATATACTGGCTTAGAAGGTGTGGACCGGGAAATGGACACATCTAATGTTGATTTAGACTCCTGTTATTAGAGGACTATTGTTTAATCAGGTCCTCTGTCATCAACAACACATATTGATTGGCTGTTCCTCTCCCAGGGGACAATGTGCAATAATGTCATGTGCTGACAAAGCAATGTGTTTCTAGAAGTCCCTGATGGTCTGTGGAGTCTGGATCAACCTGTGATGAGCATGGGATGGATAACGGCCAGTAACTGTAATCTATGCTGTGATGTTCTGCTCTTATGGTTATGTCTGAAAAATGTATAAGCAGTAATGCAGAATGTTTATTTATAATACTCTTATACAGAGTCTGAATTAACAAAATCCATAATTGTAAACACAGACCATGTTTTCAAGGTCCACATGCTGCAGAAAGAGCATGTAAAGTGCAGCACAGCAGTATGTATGATGTATATACACACACAATCTAATTCATTAGTCATGGCCGGACTTATAAGATGGCAGTATGTAGGATGTAAATTCACAAAGACACAATCCAGTTCATTAATCATGGCAGGTCCTATGAGATGACAGTATGTAGGATGTATATACACACAGATACAATCCAATTCATTAATCATGGCAGGTCCTATGAGATGGCAGTATGTAGGATGTATACACACACAGACACAATCCAATTCATTAATCATGGCAGGTCCTATGAGATGGCAGTATGTAGGATGTATATACACACAGACACAATCCAATTCATTAATCATGGTAGGTCCTATGAGATGGCAGTATGTAAGATGTATACACACAGACACAATTCAATTCATTAATCATGGCAGGCCCTATGAGATAACAGTATGTAGGATGTATATGCACACAGACACAATCCAATGCATTAATCATGGCAGGCTCTATAAGATGGCAGTATGTAGGATGTATATACACACAGATACAATCCAATTCATTAATCATGGTAGGTCCTATGAGATGGCAGTATGTAAGATGTATACACACAGACACAATTCAATTCATTAATCATGGCAGGTCCTATGAGATGACAGTATGTAGGATGTATATACACACAGACACAATCCAATGCATTAATCATGGCAGGCTCTATAATATGGCAGTATGTAGGATGGATATACACACAGACACAATCCAATTCAATAACCATAGCAGGTCCTATGCAATGGCGGTATGTAGGATGTATTTACACACTGACACAATCCAATTAATTAATCATGACAGGTTTTATGAGATGGCAGGATGTATGATTAATTAATTAGATTATGTCTGTGTGTATATACATCATACATACTGCCGTCTCATGGGACCTACACAACCATGATGACGGCAGAGACAAAAGGACAAAAGCATCATTGGGCTTTAAGAGGTTAATCAGAAAGTTATTTTTGAGGACTCCACTCTTAATAAGTATCTGAGTCAGGAGGGTCGGGAGTCGAGCGCTTGTAATGTGGCATCACGGATAACCTTTTCCAAATCTGCTATAATTATTAAAAGTTTCCATTTCCATCACCATGTCCTCCTGCCAGGCCTGACCTTTTATATCCTAATTAGGCTCAGGATTGGATGTTTGAAGCCTGATCAATTTCTTTGTAAACTGAATATCTCTCTTGCTTGGCTGTTTGCTTCCAATACATTCACTCCAGGCAGAATATCAGCTCCACTTTCCAAAACAATGTGTTTCTTCTTATCCCAAGATGTAAGACTTCCCATTAGCCAAATAAATAAAATATGATAACTTTTGATTAATCTGTGCAGCAATTTATTAAAGGTTAGAAAGTTAGTAAAAATGTGCTTTACTTGTTTTGTTTTAATTTAAAAATGGTATCATGTGTAGACATTTTAAAAATGTTTTAATGAAAGAATACAAATAAAGCACCTTAATGAATCCTCTTTGCTTGTACAGCTCTATCAGGGGGTGGAAATGTTGTTTAGAATCTTTGCTCTGAATAGCTCTATCAGGAGTTGTACATGTTGTTTAGAATATTTGCTCTGTATAGCTCTATCAAGGGTGGACATGTTGTTAATAATTTTTGCTCTGTATAGCTCTATCTGAGGTGGACATGTTGTTTACAATCTTTGCTCTGTATAGCTCTTTCAGGGGGTGGACATGTTGGTTAGAATCTTTACATCCTAACAATGGAAATATTAGCAATAGAGATTAGGAATAATATGGGGATAAAAGGGCTTATATTAGATCAGAAAGAATTAAAGATTCAAATGTATGCAGATGATGTGCTACTTACATTAACAGAACCTGCAGAATCAATCAAATAACTGATGAAAGTGATAAAAGAATTCTCAAGATTTTCGAATTATAAAGTAAATATTGAAAAATCAACTGTCATGCCATTAAACTTGAGAAAAAAGACCAGGGGGAAAATACAAAAAGATTTTGATTTCAAATGTGAACCCCAGGAACTCAATTATTTAGGCCTAAAGATAACAGCAAGAGTGGGAGACATGATGGAAAGAAATTTTATGTTATTACTTAAAGAAACACATTTTTGAATAAAAAATTGGCATAGTAATGAACTATCATGGCTGGGTAGGATAAACGTAATAAAAGCATATATCATACCTAAATGGACATACTTATTTCGACATTGTCCATTCAAAATATCGGGAAAATGGTTAAGTATGATTCAGGGTGCAATAAACACATATATAAATAGAGGTAAAAAAACACGTATAAGCATTAAACAACTACAAAAAAAGATAGACAGAGGAGGACTGGGATACCCCTCTATAAAACAACTATATGAAGCATCTATAATAACTCA
This sequence comes from Pelodytes ibericus, assembly GCA_036172795.1. Classification (NCBI taxonomy): domain Eukaryota; kingdom Metazoa; phylum Chordata; class Amphibia; order Anura; family Pelodytidae; genus Pelodytes; species Pelodytes ibericus. The sequence continues at coordinate 6,179,843 of CM069864.1, read as the reverse complement.
CATATACCACACTCAAAATAAAACAGCACAACTACAACCTTGGTATGAATTAGAGAGTTACATGACAAATAATACTAGGTTGGATCTGCAGATATGGAGATGCAAAGCAGTGGGGGGGAAGCGAGAAATGGTTGAGGGATCAACGATTATAGAGGAGATATTCAAGGCTTGGAAACCAATTAAGAAAAAATTAGGTCTAGCTAATAAGATACTCCCAACCATGGGATTGGATATTCTTGAATGTAATATTCAAGATATAGATCTACGGGAATGGAAAAAAATCAGGTATACAAAAAATAGAGGACATCTTAGATAATGAGAAAATCAAACCCCTAGAAGAGATAATAGCTCAATTCAAAATACCTAGAGCAGAATTATTTAACTATTTACGAATTAAAAGTTTTTTGATGAATACAAAACCACAAAAAAATAGAATTCTGAAGAAAATATCAATGATATTTGTGGGGAGAAAGGTGGAAGGAATTTTAGCAAAAACTACGAACTACTAAAAATAACTGAAGAGCAGGTATCAGCCCCAATAATAGCAAAATGGGCAGAGATATTAAAAATACAAATTCAGGCAGAAGATTGGTTAAAGGCAATACAACTGACAACAAAAATTATACATAATACCGCAATAATAGAAAATCAATTTAAGATTATGAATCAATGGTATTTGGTTCCAACAAAATTAAAAAAAATGTATGCATCAACAAGCGATAAATGTTGGCGATGTGATAAAGCAACAGGGAATTTTATACACATATGGTGGGATTGTGGAGAACTCAAAAACCTATGGCAAATGTTACGACAAATTGGTAACAAACTACAAATTTCCAACTTAAGGGTTCTCCCCGACACCATATTATTACATCTATTCCCCGAAGATTCAACAGAAGACTGTAAATACTTAACGATTCAGTTAGCCACGGCAGCTAAAATAACTATCGCTAGAAATTGGAAACTCCCAAAACAGATAACAGAGGCAGAGTTAAAAAAGCAGTTGATATATCAACTAAAAATGGAAAAGGGCCTATATTGGATGAGTAAGAGAGCAAAAAGAAAAGTTAAAAAATATGAAGAATGGATTAAGATATTGGAAAGCACAGAAAGGTGGGACTAGATTGCCCTCTCCCCCGTCTGACCGACCTATGTATATGTATATGTATGTGTATGTGTATGTATGTTATGTCTGTAAAATATTTAGGATGGCAATGACCACTCCCTATAACTATAAATAGCGCTTTAAGAGAAAAAGAGGGGAGGAGGAATTAACAATGCATTTGAACAGTAGCGGAATATTTATGCATGGTTGTCTCTTATGTCTATTTTGTCTATGTATTTGTCTTTTGATATTGTTTTAAAAAAAAAAAAAGCAAATAAAGAAATATTAAATAAAAAAAAAAAAGAATCTTTGCTCTGTATGGCTCTATCAGGGGTGGACATGTTGTTTAGAATCTTTGCTCTGTATAGTTCTGTCAGGGGGCAGACATGTTGTTTAGAATCTTTGCTCTGTATAGCTCTATCAGGGGGAGGGCATGTTGTTTATAATCTTTGCACTATATAGCTCTATCAGGGGTGGATATGTTCTTTAGAATCTTTGCTCTGTACAGTTCTATCAGGGAGCAGACATATTGTTTAGAATCTTTGCTCTGTATATTTCTATCAGGGAGCAGACATGTTGTTTAGAATCTTTGCTCTGTATTGCTCTATCAGGGGGCGGACATGTTATTTAGAATCTTTTCTGTATAGCTTTATCAGGGGGCAGACATGTTGTTTAGAATCTTTTCTCTGTACAGCTTTATCAGTAAAGGAAGAGAGTATATTTAAAAGAAGAAAAACTACCGCAACTAGAGGATATAGTCTTAAATTAGAGGGGCAACGATTTAAAAGTAATATCAGGAAGTATTACTTTACTGAGAGGGTAGTGGATGTATGGAATAGCCTGCCAGCAGAAGTGGTAGAGGTAAACACAGTCAAGGATTTTAAGCATGCGTGGGATAGACACAAGGCTATCCTAGCTATAAGACCGGGAACGGGGGACTAATAAAAGTACTCAAAAAAAATTGGGCAGACTAGATGGACTGAATGGTTCTTATGTGCCGACACATTCTGTTTCTATGTTTCTATCAGGGGGCGGACATATTGTTTAGAATCTTTGCTGTGTAAAGCTTTATCAGGGGGCAGACATGTTGTTTAGAATATTTATTCTGTCTAGCTCTATCAGGAGGCAAACATTTAAAATGTAATCATTTTTTTAAAAATGGCAAAAAAATACTTTTTTGTGTGTTTTCTTATATTTTTCTGGGACACAATGTATCTCTTTCCTCTAAATCAAAGTTTTTCAGTGAGAGAGAGGAAGGATTTTGACAATCAGTGTTCACACAACACTGATTATCATTTATTGTATTTTCTTGCATTTATTGCATATGATCAATGTGATTGATTTTCACATTCATCACATCAATTAAAGGAAAAAGTAATGGTCAATCTTTGCCTGCGTGACTGTTAAAGCAACCATGATCCATTCACCCCATCCATCCCACTAAACTTGGGGGAGGTTGGCAATGAATTGTGATATGTCCCTAGACTAATTAAAATCCTCACTGCAATGGCTGGGGCGGCCTGTCTCAGCTATTGCAGGCTTAGACAGCCCATTTACTGGATGTTCCAGAATTTCCTCCATCAGAGGCAGCCTGGAACACCCTTCGCCCAACATGCATAGGGTGAGGGTGCGTGACTGGCAGATCAGTGGTCTTCTCATTTTAAATCTGTCTAACACGTAAAACTTCCAGGAAAGTGGCGATGACGCTAATCCCGGTGAAAATGCTGCAACCGCTCCATCTTACAAGCAGCTCAAACATGTATTGTCACTGTCACCAATGCATTGCAGTGGGAGCCCATATCTACACGCGTATTATTATGAAGGGGTCAAAGGTGGTTTAAATGTCTTTCCTGAAAACTGTAAACTGTGGCTTTATGTACAAATGGGAAAGTTGTCATTTACATACTAAGTCACAAATCATGTCATAAACAGGCACATTTAAAATATGTTTTTTTTTTCTCTTATTTTAGGTGTTTGTTTGACATGTGTACAACACAATGTATCGATTACATTACATTACATTACCATTTATTTATATAGCGCTAACAAATCTCACGCAGCTCTTGGTACAGAGCATGAGAAGGGAGTTACAAACAAATTTAGACAAAACATTTTCAGACTAAAACATGAGGTAGAGGGGCCTGCTCGCAAGCTTCCACTCTAGAGATCATTTTCAGTATATATGATTTGATACTCACAGTAAACACTATGTTACGGTGACCGAATCCCTTTAATACTGGGAGAGGAAGGCTGGCATTGCTATGAGACACACTACGATTACCAACATCTATTGTTCATAATTCACCTGCATTAGCTCAAATATCTTTTTCACGTCAAAAATTAGACGTTAATTACAGTGATAAAAAGAATCAATCAAGCCAGTGACAACATTATTTTGTTGAAATCCAATCTGCACATTGTTTAAGTGGCGTAACCTATAATTTGGGGTCGTACTGTATGGAAATGATTATGTGAACTGATTGAGAATAAATGTGTTTCCTTGATGGATCCCCTTCGGAAGGACTGAGTGTGCCCCCTGCTGGTCACTTTATAAAGACACTACAAGCTTACCGTCTAATGTTCTCTCATCAACCTTTGTCTTTCTGAATTAAATGTCCAGGTAGAGATGATTCCAGAGGGAGATGTAAAAAGAGAAAACACAATCCAGTTGCGGAAGAAGATATAAAAGCAGAAAAAAGAGTTCAGACAATATACTCCTGGATCGACCTACATTGGGACGTTTTATTAAAGTTATGTTTTTATACTTACTTGTTTTGTCTGTCCATCTTGCTGCTGTTTGCTGTTCTCTGTTGCTGTGTTGTTGCTGCTGCAAAGATTGCGTTTGAAGTTCCAGTATTTACATGTAAGAATATACTACTGTATATGAAATCGGATGACATTTTTTTACTCACCCCATGCTCCTGTGTATTTTCTCTTTTTCTACTGACCGGAGGGTCAAGGGAGAGAAGAAGCCCACTATGGATACATAATCAGCACATTATAAGGAGCCTATTTACTTCACATGTTTGTGAGTGTAACCAGTAACACCTCTATACTATACACACTTTAAACTGTATTACACTATGTATGTTTTCTCTTTGTTCCCCTATATATATATATATGTGATTTGAGACATCACCAACATCGTGCCAACCAATATTTCAGGCAATTATTCTTTGCTTATTTTTGGTGGTGGTCTCTACAGCGCACCAACTAAATCACTGTTTTGTGCATTTGTGATTTGCTTATCAGACAGTATATTTATCAGCAAGATGTTTTTGTCCACAATGTATTAAACATGGGTTATTTACAAAGGTTTTAATACAATCGTTTGTTTTTCATCTTATCATGCTGTTTGCTTGTTCAAAGCTTTGAAAATGCTAGAAACTGAATGGAGGGGTCAGTACAAGCTACAAATATATTTGGAATACAGATATTACAATCTAAAGCATCCATTTGTATAATTATCTGTCTTTAATATGCCTTTAAAACGTAGATTTTTTTTCAAGTCAGGACGGTGTTTTTAATCAGATTTCTGGAGAACAATCTGCTTTGTTTTTTTTTTTTTCTGATCTGGAAAAGGAATTGTAGGCGTAATTTAGAGGAAGGATTTTTATTTTTAAACGCTACACACCAATGGTGTAATCCATCATGGGCCTGTAGGGCACATGTATGTTGTGTTGATCGTATTCCGGTAATAGGAGTTACCCTGGAGTCGTTCTCATTACTCTGAATGGACGTTGACAAATTACTTGCACATCGTTAGAACAATCTGTTTTATTGGGCTGCTGTCGCCTAATATATACATGATACATCTTTATGTTCACATCACTTGCCCTATATGCAGCAGTTGTATCATCTCCATTACCTTGTCTTGTACTTTTTCTGTGGCCACACCAACCAAGCAGATTTAATTGGAATAACTATTCCCTGAAAAGCAAAAGCTGTGTTTAATTGAAAGGCTGCCTCAAGTGTAGACATGCTGTAGACATTCATGTATGAATGTTTTAATAAATGAATAGACAGAAAGTAGATTATTGAGCTCTTTTTGCCTCTATAGCACCATCATGGAGCGGACATCTTGAGTGGAGAACTTCATTTGCCCTATGCGACCCAAGATTGCCATCACTCTAGAACGCCTCCAATGTGAAAGAAGACTAACCAGCAAGATAGGGCAATAAATAATAATAATGAATACAAATCCGTACATTACAGAAAGTAGACATAGGTGAATCTACAGGCAGTCCACGAATCGGGAATATAGAAGGAAATTGGGAACACTGTAAATACTAATTTCACCATACATACAGTATTGTTATATTATAGCATGTGGTGTTTAATGTGTTTATTGTTTTGTTATCTTTCATGAATCCTCTAATTCTGCTTGAGGATTGTGACCCTCTATTTCGCTGATTATCAGGGAATATTGTAGAATACTGTAGACAGTATTCTTTTATAGAGATGTATACTCACAATATTAGTGGGGATTAATATACTTGTATACTTTAGTGCACCTCAACACTTGTTTTGTTTGTACATACATACACAGACAGACACACACACATATATAAACAAATCCAAAAGGAATGGACTCACCTAAACTAGCATATATTATACGGGGGCTGCTGAGACCAAATATTTATACAAAATCCAAAGATCAGCGCACTCACCTCAGAGCAGGTAGGAGAAAAACTCTTAAAGCTATAGGTTTCATTAAAGCTACTTAAAAACACCTGTCTTACTAAGATAACAAAATTGGAGATTTAGTCACATATATGGCCATATTATGCTAAGCCCACCACTACGTCAAAGTACTCCAATATTGGTGGGTCCTAACACTAAGTACTGTTGCTTTTGGGGCTTAATCTCTTTATATGTAGTACTTACCAGGGACCAAAAGGCCTTCCTATTGTATAATACAGAGACTTGGATTTTGTATATATATATATATATATATATATATATATTAAATTAGTTTTCTTGATGGATCTGGATATACTGGATATATATATATATATATATATATATATATATATATATATATATATATATATATCCAGTACATACTTGAAAATGAGAGAAAGCTATGTGTATCATACCTGGTAAAAAAAAAAACTTTATAAATAAATTCATACATATTACAAAAATGTTATAAATAAATCAGCTATGCCTAGTTTGGGTTTTTCAGCCTCTGTAGAACTACAGCCAAACTGGTATGGTTGAAAATTCTATCTATCTAACATTTTATTATCCAAATCAGTTTTTATCATTTCACAGTTACTTTCTGTAAATAAATAAAAATGCAAAACTAATGTTAAAGGGACCAAAACATTAATTACAATGTAGAAAATAAAAGAAAATCTGTCAAATGATCTATACATTGTGTTGGCAGATTTGCAGCAAATGCATAAAATGAGATAAATATGTTTTAAATGTTTCCCCTTCTTATGACATCACCTTGACCTGCTATGCAAAGGACAGTGGAATCATGGACTCTCCAGGTATATATTTATATGAATGTATCCTATATAAATATAATATAGCAGTATCATAGACATTACAAAACAGTATATATTTCAAACCCCTGTTTCTAATATGTGTTGAACACAGAACTGTTGACCAAATATTGGCTCAGTCAGAATAAAAATAAAATGTGTCCAGGTGTATGTAACAAACAACTAGCCACACAGAAAAACAATCCAATGCCAATAGTAGAAGAAAAAATATATTTTTATTCCTAGTTTCCTCTGACTGTAAAATTACACAATGGTGGTTATTTAAAACAGAGATAGAGGTGTAATACTGGCACTACCCCCCACTTGTGCCTATTTGCAATGCAGATTTTAAATGTCTGTGGTGTCGTAATTTTTGGGTAATTCATGGCTCAGTCATACTTGACAACTTAACGTCTGAGGGTCCTGGAATGCAAAGGGGCAGAAGGGCCTATTTCAGGGAGGAGTTATGCAACGGCACATGACATCACACGGTATTGCGTGATGGGGCAGTATTGAGGTCCAGGCTACCTAGTACAGAAACCCAGTGTCTGGAGCTAATTTCCTGTGATTCAAGCTGTGTATGTCTGATAGAACTCAATGCTGCATGTGTGCAGACAAACACGAATATGATGGGACAGGACTGACTGGACAAATTCGGGACTGTAGGCATCTGCTGCTCTGTGCGCCAACACAAACAATGTATAATGAGTCAAGGGGTTTTAGTTCATAACAAACTGAGATTTTGCCTTTTAAAAGTAAAGGTTGGAAGCTGTAATTGCTGCTCATCCTACACTATTTTCTTCCTTATTTTTTAAATTGGAACAATTTTCTGGTTAGATAGCTAAAGTAAATAGTGACAAGTAAGTATATATGTTTTATATTGTCATAAAAACCCTTCTACCACGGCCAAAGTTGGAAGAATAAGAACTGTTCCAGTGTAAAAAAAAGTTATTTATTTTATAGATTTATTATTAGCAATCGGTATAATATACTGTTTTGTCCTGACAGTTTTATTCAAGTTGTGTAATGTCTACACAGTGTTTGTCTGTATTTATCACCATCTGATTAATGGCCACTGTACAATCAATGTAACTTATTTTATACTACACAATATAAGAGGCACAGATGGATTTGGAGAAGGAATTTTTGGTGCTGTAGGGGAAATCTGACTTTGGAGCCATCATCGGAATCAATCTACACAAACTCTGTTAGACCTGTAGAAAGGACCCTTTTTTACAGTGTTAATTTTAACGACAAATTTTGATTTTCTTTTAGCCGTGTTTGGACTGAACTGTCTTTTTTTACTTAGTTTGGTTTCTCCAGAAATCTCCAGGACTAAATCCTGTATTCTATTCTACTCGTCATTCAAATAATTATGCTTCTCAACATTGAAAGGGTCACACTTAATGTTCCTCTTTACTCCAGTTTTCTACCGTAACGTTTGGAAAACAATTTTTTTTTTATTTTTTTTTAATGTAGAGCCAATCAGAGAGAGGACCATGGGTGCCTGATGGTACATTCATGTAGAGGATCGGATTCTTTATAGTAAATATATCCTTACATTGTTTAGAGACCTTAACATAACTTAATATGCAACACATACCAAGGTAACAAAACATATACATTTCTCATGATTAAGGGAGTTATGTGATTCAAATCTGACATAAAAATCCAATATAGTAATTTCAAATATAAAATAAAATCCATTCATCTGTTGCCTGAATTATCAGGTGGGAGAATCACCTGAAGGGGCAGAGTTATGCGACTCTACATGACTTCACACGGAGTTGCGTGTCCTTGCAGCATTGAGCTCCAGGCTATCAAGTGCGGATCTGGTACCGGGGAAGAAAGGAAAAAACAAATATAGTGTAACACCGTTAAATACACTGGAGAATGGTATTTCCAGAAAAAAAGCAACATGTAAATGGTATCTGGCAGAGAAAAAACCACTAATGAAAAGGATTTAGAAATAATTGTAGATAACAGACTTGACAACAGTGCCCAATGCCAGTCAGCCGCTTCAAGGGCCAATAAGATATTGGCATGTATAAAATGACGTAAAGATTCACGGGAGGAGGATATCATCTTGCCTCTTTACAAGTCAATGGTAAGACCTCACCTTGAATATGCAGTACAATCCTGGGCACAGTCCTTAAAAAGGATATTATGGAACTCGAAAAAGTGCAAAGGAGAGCTACAAAATTAATCAGGGGATTGGAGGATCTTAGTTATGTAGAGAAACTTAAAGTAAAATTTATATACGTTAGAAAAAGGTGTCTCAGAGTGCATATGATAACATTATATAAGTAAGTGCAGGGCCATTATAAAGAGCTCTCCAGTGACCCGTTCATTAACAGAAATGTACAAAGAACAAGAGGTCACCCCCTGAGACTGGAAGAGCAAATTTTTTATAGACAGCAAAGGAAGGGATTCTTTACGGTAAGGATAATAAAGTTATGGAACTCACTGCCAAGAGAGGTAGTGCTATCAATACAATAGATGCATTTAAAAATGGTCTGGATGTTTTTTGTTTTTTTTGAAAAGCAGAACATACAGGGCTATTAATAATAGAATAAACATTAATAATAGAGCTTACTGAAGGAAATAGCTTCCTTGTTGGTTTTTACCTTCTTTTTTATCAAAAGCTGGAATGATAGGTAGAAGGATTGAACTCGATGGACTTGTGTCTTTTTTCAACCTAAATTACTATGTTACTATGTTACCACATTCTAAACAACATATCCTACCCCTGAAGCAAATATGGCTTTAAATTAACTTTTCCTAAAGGGTTTCTATTTAGTATTTCTACAGTTGATGCAATCCTTCTATTCATTATTTTATTTGCTGACAGTTGTCCTTTAAAACCAGTTTTCACATACTGCAGTCTAAATATCACCATTCTGCACATATCTACCTTTTTCTCTGTCTGAAATGAACTTGATAATTCCCAGAAACTGAAATAAAAAAAAAAATGGCTGCATCCATTGTTCTTATATAATTGAATCTATTTAAAGTATGGAACATTAAATAACCTGTCAGTCAAACAGTTACCATGGTAAAAGCAAGCTATTACCTAATACAATTCTGCTTTTGATGCAGTATCTGTTCTTTTGTTACGAATAATTTAGTTATTTAACAAACAAAAAAAATTATTCTAAAGTAAAATGACAATTTAGATTAATTAAAGGTTGCCAGGATTATTTTAAGTGTCCTTTCTTTTCTTTTCTTCCAGGTCCCTACAGTTTTAAAAATGGTATGCGTCCTAAAAACATCTGAACAGAAGTAGCAGACTCGCCAGCTTTCTCTAGTTGGCTCCTGGAACAAAAAGGGGTGGATTCACATGACAATCCGCGACCCGAGGTTGAGTTCCAGCCTTTCCCGGCACAGACACCGGGAGTCATAATATGAATTCTCCTCTTTTAGACTGGGTAAATCTCTGAGACACGCCATTCAGACACAATGCTAAGCACTGTACATGGACAGCATTTATGCCCAGACAGTACCATATTTTACAGGACAGGATAAAAAAAATTAAAAAAACAGAATTGTCCCAGCAAATGTTGACCACTATGAGGCAGGATCGGTTGATTTTCTGTAGCATGCAGAACTCAAAATACAATGGTTTGAAATGGAGAAGATCCTTTTTATGAGGTGTTTAGGGTATACAAGTCTTAATCGCCCCACATCACAACCTCTAAAAGATCTGCAAACATAAACCCTGGTTTCTAATCCACAAATGAGAGAAGATAGTGGCCTCTCCTTGCTCCCAAATAATTGTAAATTAAAAGTATTTACATGGAGCACAAGGCCCTTGCTTTTGATAATTAAATGGAACAGTCACAGTGTGTCTTTGGGATTGATGGTACCAACGTTACTAAAGGGCAACTAAGCTTTGTTTTTTTTTTTTCATTTTAATAAAATGCGGACAAAATTAGGACAATTAAAGTCTTCTTTAAAAAGTATGCACTTTAATCAAGTAGAAATTGATGTCTTTCTTTGTGTTTTATTGTCCTCTGTTATAGAAGAGCACATGAAAAGACAAAATCTAATTGTCTCTTTTCCATCCCCAGCTAATTCTGTGGTTAGGTTAATTCACGTAGGGGCTTGGAGCATCGCGATATATACCATTTAAAGAGGATGGAAGACCCTTACCTTGCTGAGAGATAGTATTCCATCTGACAGTGTTGTAGTGTATTGCAAATGACCCTACTGTATGGATACAATGAAGGTTATTTATGAAAAAGACTGGCACACATATTGTGGTGCTATCTGGATGTGATTCTATGCATAATGCAGACGCCTAACAAATATACGGTGTCTGGGTCGAGAATCTCCACCAAACTGAAGTGCTGGGATGTATATATCATAGTTACCAACAAAGCTCTTAATGCTTCCTCGCTTTTTAGTATTAACACGGTGATCCAGGCAACATATAAAAATGTCTAACAATACATCAGATAAAATGAACACGATGGATCTTTTATTCAGGCAGAAAACTAGCCAGGTGGACATCCCATGATACCGCTTTATTTTTTAATTTTTTTTATAGAAAGGCCTAGCTTACCCAAAACACTTTTTTCGTAAGCTCCTGTGGATAGTTTAAGGTGCATTCCCTGTAAAAGGCCCTGTTCCATATTAAGTTAACGAAGAGTCTAAAAGAGTATTGTACGGTGGGCGTAGGAACTCAATCATGGAAAGTAGCATGATACGGTGGATGCAGGAGCTCAATTTCTCGGGGGCCACAGAAAGTAGCATGATACGGGGGATGCAGGATCTTAATCTCCCCGGGGGGCCATGGAAAGTAGCATGATACGGGGGATGCAGGAGCTCAATCTCTCGGGGGCCACAGAAAGTAGCATGATACGGGGGATGCAGGATCTTAATCTCCCCGGGGGGCCATGGAAAGTAGCATGATACGGGGGATGCAGGAGCTCAATCTCCCCGGGGGGCCACGGAAAGTAGCATGATACGGGGGATGCAGGAGCTCAATCTCCCCTGGGGGCCACGGAAAGTAGCATGATAAGGGGGATGCAGGAGCTCAATCTCTCGGGGGCCACGGAAAGTAGCATGATACGGGGGATGCAGGATCTCAATCTCCCTGGGGGGGCCATGGAAAGTAGCATGATACGGGGGATTCAGGAGCTCAATATCCCTGGGGGGCAGCATGATATGAGGATTTGAGACTGAGTTCCATATAGTAAGGACCCACCGATACTGGAATACTTTAACCTAATTGTGGGCTAAGTATTGGATAGGGGTTAACTAGATTTAGGTCAAACTTGAAAATTGGCACTGCTATTTCTTTGCATTGTGTCATACATTCTTGTTTAAATATGTGCTTTATAGATCAAAATCCATCTCACCCTAGCGTAAACACTGTTGTGTGTAATTCTGAATGCTATGTACATCTTCCCACAAATAAAACAGTACAACATAAAATCACCATTTTTGTTCCTTTGTAATTAATTATTATTACTCGTCCATTCTATTATATAAGAACTGTTCACACACATACGGTTTAACCTTATGCAGTGCATCACACAGGCCCTTATTTTGCAATGGGGTGAACTGTTGTCCGTCATAGTTTCCAATAGTCTCAGATTTGCTTGAACAGTGTCGGGGGATTTATTGAGGACCTGGCCCTGTAAAAATTTAGGTCTGGGCTTGTCATCACTGATGTCTTCAAGATATACTGTAAATTATCTAAAGTGGCAAGAAATAAACTCTAGACACCAGGTAGCTCTACAAAGTCACACAATGTGTCCCTTTTTTACGTCCGCCCAAGGCATCCGAATGACGGCAAGGATGGAAGGTCATTTTACTGCTGCGGGAACCTAGGCAATGAGAATGTCAGAAGACAGGAGAAAAAGAACAGACTTATATAGCATGAAACATGTACCCTAATGTGAAAATTCAGCTTCACAAATAATACACAACCCCCCTCCCCCCCAAAAAGAGAAACTTTATCATTATTTTATACACAAACCTCTGAGAGCCAATAAACATCTGTCTACAATTCCAACAGGAAATGCAGATAAGAACTAACTAAAGGCAGTCTTCTAATGTCTGAAAAGCGCCCACTTCTTCAAACAATAAAACGAAAATTGAAATGCCTCGTCACACTTACACGTATATTTTAAGGTTCTATAAATTGACGTCTAATCTTAAAATGTACTGTCACTTTAAATTAAGCTCTGCACACTTACCAAAGTGTAGCAGTTTTGTCATCCGTGTAGGACAAACCTTCGCTGCGACTGCCACAGTCTAATGAAGTCTGTGAATGATGTTCCTGACATCGCGCGTCTATCAATTCTCATCTTCAAAAGCCGCTTGTTCTTCTCCCCAATGCATTTGAGATGTCAGTTCAACACAGAAGAGGCATCAGACCAAAATAAGAGCATGTAACATTTAAATTTGGTCAAGGATTGGTAAATATAGGGTTGTCACACACTTCTAAAGCCTTTCAACATAAACTGTCACGGTTTGGTGGATGGATCTGTATCCAGAGAGGACGTTTCAAAGCTTCTGTAAAGCATGGAGCAGTAAGAGACTGGACTGTACCTCGCAGAGGAATTCAGGAATTAAAGGACATATAATGTTTTATTCCTAAAATGCGAATGGAACCTGGACAAATGATCCCAAGGAAAAGCAGCCAAAGCGAAAATCTAATGAAACAACCAATCAACTGCTTTGATTCAAATCATAACCCATTAAATGTCTTTGGTGCATGCTCCCCCAACTGCATTACATAATCCGAAACTTAGAATGAAGTTTCGCCACATCAAATAAAAAAACTCACTGGTGAATTCATAGAAACAATTGTGTGTTTTTGTTTTCTTTCTAATTTTTTTGTTGTTGGTTATATCATATAATGTTTAATACATAACTGATGTTTTTCTTCCAAAGAAATGTTCATCATGTTTCATATACCGCTGCGCACAAACTGATCACATGTTGATATTTAACATTTAGTAGCTTGTTGTGTACGGTAACTTATAAATGAAAATAAGATGCCCATAGAGGACACTGCTAAGTACAGTAACTCCCGTCCTTGGAAACAAGGTTGCAAAGCTATAGAAGATGTACATTCCTTATAGTATTCCATTGTAGTTAGTGTTTTAAAGTATCTTATTAAGAAATACCAGCAATTCTAAATAGCAATCTAAACAGAGGAGATTTAGAATCTTGGGTCAGATCTTATTTCATCCTACCCAGGATTCTAAACATGTCCGCCCCCGGCTATAGCCATACTGAGCAAAGAGAGCACTATAAGGTACACTATTTGTATCTTGACTGAGAAATCACTGTTTCACACAATGGCTGAAATGATCTTAGTAACTCCGGCATATATTTTGATTTTGATTTAAAACAAATTACGGTACTCCTATAATTATTGTTGTTAAACATAATTTCACTGGGCTCATACATTCTGTCACTCTGTATATTTGCGTTGACATCCATGTGAAATAAGTGAGGTGAAATGCCATTACTGTGGAATCAGCCTCAGTTTTAAGTGTGTGGAATGCAGGCGGGTCAGGGTTTGTGTGCGGTGATGGAATGCAATCAGGACTATTGCTACAGCCAGAATAGTAACTCTAATATTGTCTATGCAGATTTTATAAGTTAGGGAGATCAAACCTGTTCCTCATTTTTATTTTACATTATGCAACAGTTCTCTTTTGTGAAACTCACATAATATCTGATATACATTTAAAACAGTGTCATATTAAAAATGACACAATGTTTATTTTATTAGCGTCATCTGAGTAGAATATATAATAATGTTAGTCTCCTACCGGCTTACCGAATGCTTTCTGCGTATCTCAGAGATTTCATTAAATTCGATGTACAATATTTTTGTCTGTGCTTTATAAATATCATTACTAAGATTTAGTTGGAAAATGTAACACCAAGTGAATTGTGTAAGCCCGAAAGTAATATGTACACATTTCTATTTCATCTCTCTGTGAGAAATCAGAAATAGACTGAAGACACTTCACAATGAGATCTGTGGACCCTTCTTTCAGCTTGCCACTTATTTAGCTAATTTTAAAATAATTAGGATATTGGTGCAAATGTAATGGGACCCTGTCACCTAAACAGTGGCGTCAACTAAATTAGGAGACAATGTATTTCAAATGTGTTTGTTGAGTCTTCTGATTATGACATCATCTGTAGCTTGATATGCAGATTAACTTCTTTTCAATGGGACATTTTTAGTTATTAAATCAAACCACTGGTGATGTCATTAGTAGGAGACACCACAGACAACCACTGGTGATGCCATGAACAGGAGACACCACAGACAACCACTGGTGATGCCATAAACAGGAGACACCACAGACAAACAATGGTGATGCCATAAACAGGAGACACCACAGACAAACACTGGTGATGCCATAAACAGGAGACACCACAGACAACCACTGGTGATGCCATGAACAGGAGACACCACAGACAAACACTGGTGATGCCATAAACAGGAGACACCACAGACAACCACTGGTGATGCCATAAACAGGAGACACCACAGACAAACACTGGTGATGCCATGAACAGGAGACACCACAGACAACCACTGGTGATGCCATAAACAGGAGACACCACAGACAAACAATGGTGATGCCATAAACAGGAGACACCACAGACAAACACTGGTGATGCCATAAACAGGAGACACCACAGACAAACACTGGTGATGCCATAAACAGGAGACACCACAGACAACCACTGGTGATGCCATGAACAGGAGACACCACAGACAAACACTGGTGATGCCATAAACAGGAGACACCACAGACAAACACTGGTGATGCCATGAACAGGAGACACCACAGACAAACACTGGCGATGTACAGTGAATACACTGTTTGTAGAGTAGAAACACGCTGGCATATTATTTTGAAAGTAATCTATAAAAGAACGAATCCAGCAAGCTGCCAATCAATGCAAATTGGTCTGATACGTGGTTTAATGGCATCCTAACCATGGTTTATAATGTAAATGTGGAGAATACAAAATTATAAAAAATGATTTATACATTAGAGGACATTTATAAAAAAAATTAAAAAAGCGCAATTGCTGTTTGTTATGTATTTTTTTTATAACTCGCGACACTTTGAAGTGCGGGAGAGAAGGACCTCCGTCAAACTGTGTTTGATGATGAATCCCCCCCGACGCAAATCCGACTCTTTTCAGTGCTTGATTTTTTTATACATAGGTCGCTCGGGGCCCAGCGAGCGTCGATACAACCGAAATCTATGCTTCTGCTGTAGATAACGCAGACTCCTGTGAGTCTGCTTTGTCACAGGTAATGTCCAACACAGAAGACACCACAGACACATGTAGATATTGTCTTCTCAATTCGGGCATTTTATATGCAATGTTACAAGCACATTGTACAGATCCATTGTGATTGTTCATAGAAACTCAAGGATTTAAAATGATCCAGGTGACATGGTCCCTTTAAGAGTCTTAAGGTTCTATGTGGCTTAGACAAGAACCAAATTCGAGCTCATACCAGACAAACAACAACTGGAACTTCAGTCATTAAATTGCCAGTGATGACACTACATTTGTCACCGTTTTTGTGCTCTCTAATTACATTTTGCTCACTAACATTTTATTTGCTATTGTGACTCTCTTGGTTGTAAGTATTTTTACAAATCCAAATTTAGACCAAAGTTGGTTGCACTGTAAATTTGTAAAAAAACAAACATTTAATGGATGATTGGTCCACAAGCCACCTCAACTGTCCTCTTCATCAATTGTTCTCATCATTGAACCATCCTATTAATCGGTGTTACATAGAATGATACTTAGGTTTCTTTCTTGGAAATTCAACTCGAACATGTTTTATTAACTGGAAGAGAAACACGGCTAATTAATGTTTACCTGAGTCAGAACAGGAAATATTCCTTTTAACGAGTTGACTCTATAACTAACTGGGATGTATAATCAATGCAATTAGTAATTATATCTCTATAGAATAAGCATGAAGAAGTATCCATGTGTTCTGGAAATGATGAATCTACACATGAATTCTGCACGGACAGCAACATTTTAAAAGAAATTTAATACAAAAAAGCAAATAAATTATATGCTTTGAAGGACAATTAAACAAATAGAGTCCTGGATGTTATTTGTCCCTGAACGCCTGAAGCTCATTGCGCTGGAAGTGGAGACACAGGTAACTGCAATCCCCTGGTGGTTTGGGACCCCAGGTTTGTGAAGCCACATTCCCAGGCCCTGTGAAGCAGCCGTGGTATCCATTGGAGCTGAGGGACAACTGAAGTATGCTGCAGAAATCCTGGAGCGAGCATGGAGAATAACTAGAACAGGTTAGCAGGATGCTGCAAGCTAAAGCCGAGAGATAAACCAAGCAGAGCACAGCAAAGAGAACAGAAACCAGATAAACAAAATACACAGTGCAGGGCTACAGGACAGACCAAGGAGCAAAGGCAGAACTAAAACATACAAGGCCAAAAGAGATAAGTACAGTACTAAGGAGATATACAGATACACATGAATAACACAGGAGCAAGGGAAGCACGCCACTCTGTAGCTGAGCAAAGGAAGGGCACCACTCTTTGGGAGAGACCATGCTGTGGCCAAAAAAGGGAACGGCTTACAAAGCAAGGGCCGGAGCGAGAATAAATAAAAAGGATACAAAGCAAAAACAGAAGCGAGCATGACTAATAATGACAGCAAGGACAGCATAAAGGACACAAAAAATAACTGGATACAACCTGGGTTAGGTAGACTGCAAAAGGGTTCAGGCCTGACACTTGTTTTCACTTGCACTGCTAATATACAAGTAAAATGCTGCTAATGTACAAGTGAAAAATCCAGTGTCCCCAGAATGAGGGTAAACTGTCATGTCTGGTGCAAAGAGAGATACTTGTTTTCAAAGTTTCTCAACAGAGAAAATCTTAACTAGGTCTCCCGCTCAGACATACTGACAAGCTCACTCTTTGGTTCCCGACCGCTCCTGCCTCAGCTCTGAGGCAGAGCATTAGTGTAAACCCCGCATGTATCTGTAAGGATACACTTCAGATTAACGTGGGAGAAGGTGGATGCTATTTGCTTTCTCTAAGGATGTAAGGGTTAAAATAACGCCGAGTTGTCCTTTAAGGAACTAAATGATTCATTATAATTAATGAGTTTCCCTTACAGCACGTTACATGGGCTGATGGTTCTGCTGATATTTCTGTGAAGTCAAACGTCATATTATATATTCATTAATCATCGCACATAGGCAGTTGCTGCGTAGAAATGACCATTGCCCTGTTTAATTATATCTAATGAGAAATAATAGCGTGATCATGCGCCTCCTATGGAGTAAAGCTAATATATTTACTGCCAGTTAAAGCATAAATAAAGTGTTCCACAGATCAGAAAACAGAATGTAAAGACAATGTGATGAACTCTCATGGTTTACACATGTACTGGGTATTTTATTGCACTATCACTGACAGACCCATCTCCCGGGGTCACGGAAAGTCTCATGGCGCCACGTAACTCTGCCCCTTTTTAGCCACACCCCCTTATCGTCCCAGGAGTCAACTATAGACAGTTGGCAAGTATGCAAATTCGAAGGTTTTTTTTTTATCAGCGGCTTTTGCTGTGTATATCATGAATGTTGTACTGAATAATTACATGGTGGTCAAAAAAAAAACTACATATGTGTGCTTCATATTTACCATGACAAGAATGGAAAACATGTTGTCCGCTTCCTTTACATTCCTGGCTGCTGTTTTCGTGTTGTTTACAGACCTTAGCGGGACTCTGTCACCTATACAAAGTACACTGGGAATGTAGAGAACAGAAAAATACATACATTGTGTTAAGAGAATTACAGCAAATGCAAAAATTAGGAGATACGTGCGTTTTAAAAGGGTCTGTAGGGTCTCTTGTATATGAGATCACCTTGTGTTCCGGTATGCAAATTATGTACTTTTCAATTCTAAATGAGTAATTTGCATATTAAACCACAAGGTGATGTCATACACTGACACATTTAAAACTAATGTGTCTTTTATGCTGGTGCGTTAGCTTTCAATCCTGCTAATAATTTTCAAGCGATAGAGTCCATTTAAGAAAAAATAGGTGATCTGTGCAGTGTGTTATCAGAAATTTGTCTCCTGTTTATGACATCATCTGTGGCTTGCTATGCACATTCAGGAGGAAGTGAGTAATTTGCATATAAAGTCACAAGATTATGTCATAAACAGGAGACACCACCATACTTTGGAGAGTGGTTTGGGTGGCTGGTTCGGGTCTAGGACACTTCTTCGCCGCATCTTCATCGCTGACAGTTCAGCGCGGCAGTTAGAACGCTGAACTGTCAGCAATGAAGAATAACGCGGCCGTTTCATCGCGGCTGCAGCTATGTAAGAGCTGACAGTTCAGCGCTGAACTGTCAGCTCTTACAAATCTAAAAGTAAAACTAAAATAACCCCCCTAATAAATGATTCCCCCCCCCAATAGTAACACTAAACACTAAACCCCAATACTAACACTAAAATTAACCCCAATACTAAAATTAACCCCCTAAACCCTACTACTAACCCCCGACCCCTAATACTAACCCTAATACTAACCCCCGACCCCTAATACTAAAGTTAACCCCCTAAACCCCAATACTAACCCTAATACTAACCCTAATACTAACCCCCGACCCCTAATACTAAAGTTAACCCCCTAAACCCCAATACTAAACCTAATACTAACCCTAATACTAACCCCCGACCCCTAATACTAAAGTTAACCCCCTAAACCCCAATACTAACCCCAATACTAACCCTAATACTAACCCTAATACTAACCCTAATACTAACCCCCGACCCCTAATACTAAAGTTAACCCCCTAAACCCTAATACTAACCCTAATACTAAGCCCCGACCCCTAATACTAATATTAACCCCCTAAACCCTACTACTAACCCTAATATTAACCCCGACCCCTAATAGTAAAATTAACCCCTAACACTAAACCTAATTCTAACCCCCTAAACCACAATTCTAAACAAACTAAAATTGGTAAAATACTTACCTTTAGCGATGAAATGTCCCGCGATGAAATCTCCAGCGACGATCTGTGTTGTGCTGTAGAGTCGGCGGTGAAGCGGCTGCGCGGAAGCAGCCGCGATGAAGTGTCCCATCCCCGGCTGGTTCTACCATTACAAATAATTAATATCCTATAGAAGAAGCACAGGTTAAGTGAACAGACCTTTATGGAAACTTCAACTGGCTGCCGCAGGTTTGATCATTTTTATTATTTTTTTTTTATTGCTTTGGGAAAAATGTTAACTAACAGAGCCTGAAACTTGTAACAATATATAATTAAACTGTTCATTTTAGCAAAATCCCACGCACTGTGCAAGAGATCCGGAGGCGAGAGTTACAGGTAACGAATCCTTTCCTTGCACCTGCAGTGACTGAGCGAGACCGTGGCCAATTCATGCTGGATTTAGATACTCTCTTTTCCCCACCAGATAATACATTTTATTTCCCATTTTTAAATCAACTCAAAGCCTCTTTATTCCAGCTATTGTGCATCTGATGGGTGGATAGATTTGTAAATCGGAGACTGTATTGATACCTCTCCTGCTGTACACTGAGGAGCATGTACAATACAATGTAGGTTAAGTAAAAGGTTCATGTTATTACAACAGTAGTGTATCTTCCACAAGGCAAACAAGGCAATCGCCTAGGGCGGCACTTTGCCAGAGGGTGGTAAAGCACACTTCTGGTGCTTCAAACATTTTCTCTCCCTCCCCAAACGTTCAGAAAGCTTTAGCTCCTTCCAATTAATCAGAGTGATGGGGGCATGTAATAGGGGGATTGGGCTATAAATGTGGGTGATGGGGAATGTTGTGGGTGTGCAATGTGGGTGGGGGTTTGCCCAAATGTTGTCTGCCTAGGGCAGCACACAACCAAAATACACTAGTGTATTGCACCCAGCAGTTTTAGGGTTTTAGAGGATTTAGAAGAATTTCAATGCCAGTTGAATGGAGAATATTTCCAAGTCGGCTACTTTGGCATAAGTTTGAAAATACCTTGTAAATTCTTTCTTTCATAAATAAAGCACCTGCACAGAGCTGTTATTTGAGATTGTGATGCATGCGTGTAGTGCCAGTAACATGCTAGTGGTATGTGTTATCTGCTTATGTTTTCTAACCTTTGCCTGGTTTTCTGTTCCTTTCTTGGTGAAGCCTTGAACAAATCCCCTGACCTCAAAAATCGAATATCTCAGTCTTATCTTCTATTAACTCCTTCAGGAAAATGTTTATTTGTATTTTATTTTATTTTTTATGTTCATTTGGCACAAGAACCATGACCTTTAGCGATGGTGCACATAAATAAAAGTGCACACTTCTTAAGTGAATCTATATATATATATATAAAAGACACAATGTATTTATAATTTGTGGGATAGCTCGTGAGTCCTTCTCAGAATGTTATCTCTGTGCTGGAAGATACTCTATAGACACCTACTCCTGCCCCACTGATAAGCAGGAGCCAGTAGGGCAGCAGGGGGTGTATCTTATGATATCATGTGTAGAATTTACCTACAGCTGTAAAGTGAGACCTGATCTAAGATTTTTAAAGGCTGTTGCATCATGGGAACATTTCACAAAATGGATCCAGGCAACAAACACATAACTTTCTTTGTCCCTTTTACTGAAATATATTGAAACAAACACAAAAAAAACATCTTGGCATCTATTCTACACATATTTTTACTTTAAATGCACAGATTATATAGTTACAGCTTATGTAAGTGGTAGTGTCGATTTAATAATATTAAAAATACTTCTCCTGTCTCTGCGAGCAGCAGTTCCATGAAGACATCCCACAAAGCCACTCAACACCTCTTATGATAGAATCACAGCTTTTTACCAGGCCTCAGCTTGTCTTGTACACCTTAGACGGAGAGGGTGGTGGCTCCTCAAACTCTCTGTCCTTGCCTGTGTCCTTGCCTGTGTCTGAGCCTGTGTCCAAATCACCACTATACTTTTAAAGTGCTGCAAATCAATTATGAGAGAGACACAGACGTGTAACATGCCTTTTATCCACAACTGTAAATCTACCATATCCTTCCTAGGGAACCTCTGTGGCAGTGGCTTTGCAGCAGTCCCACCCTGAGGTTAAAAGATAATTTACAAATTTCAGACTTCAAAAATTCCATCTCCTTCTGCAATATACAGAACTGTGTACAGATCAGACAACATCCAAACCACCAAAAAGTAAAATGTGGAAAAAAATGTAAAACAACTATTACACCGAGCCAAGTCTGCCACTTGAACGAGGGGAAGAATTTAAACAAAACAAATATTACTTTTTTTTGTGTGTTTTTTTCCACTGCTTGTATAACATCAGACTACCTCCAAATTATCTCCACCTATACACTTTGAAAGCGACACTAAGAAGAAAGTCCAAGCTAATTACTACAAGTCTTATACACATACCTGGCAGTCCCTCCCCCGAGGAGTGTTTAACACCTGAGTGGGCTTATGATCATCAATAAACAAACAATAACCAATTCTAATCTGATGCATTACCAATAACCAATAATAAATCTGGACAATCAAAACCTTGTCTTGAATAAGAACGAAATCAGACAGTCGAAATCAATAATCTATACAATGCGTTGGCAAAACTGCAAGGAAATGCCAAATTAGAAAAAACAAAAGTTTTCTTTATAACTTCTTTAATGTTAATTTGAAATAGAAAGGATCCCCGATCCAGTCTCAGCTGTTTTAATTGCTTTTCACTTGCCAGTCACTGTGTGTTTGAGACAATGATTGAAGTAAATATCAGACAAAGAGGGACTTTTTGAACACATGCCGTACTGAATTCATGATTTTAATGAAAATCATTTTGGCTTAGTAACAAATGTCTTCTAACAAATAATCTGTTTTAAAAAACAAAAACAAAACAATATTCTCCATTGAAACAGAAATGACCAGGTTATACTGTAAGGGGGCACTTCACTGCACAGAAGAATGAATGTCAGTTATAGTACTTGGTAAAAAGGAGAGATTTATCATACTCCTGAGTAACAGACTGTCCTCTTCCTCTGGTATTCTCACAGAATGATAACACATAAAGTTATATGGACATCTCCAGACTGTCCAGACAATAGAAATACATTTAACTTTCCTGTAAATAATTCTTCTGGCTGTTTTTTTTGCTGATAAAGCCTGATACTGAATGTATTGTGTAATCAGATGGGGCCAGGAAGCACCATGTATTTCTTAACAGCCTCTATACCTCAGAACATGATCCATGTTTTATACTTTTGCTTTTAGAAGCCTGCTTTCTATGGCAGATATTAGTTAACTCTCATCTCTCGACCATACTTATATCACCTCTGACCATGATCTAGGAAGCAATACTTTATTTAATCAATTCACAGCTACAAATACATCTATCCAATCTCATATCAAAAGGCCAATGCAAATCCATGCAAAATACAAATAGACTATAAATGAACTAAGAGAGCAAATTGAACAATAGAGCTCTTGAATGGTGCTATCCCTCCTGGCTTTTACCCTCATACACTGAGGTTTTCCTGCTTGTACCTTTTTCTTTGCCCGATTCAAGGTCTGCATCATTATATTTGCTGTATTTCTCCATTTATATTTGCATGTTGCATGGATCTGCACTGTGCACTTAGTTCTTTTGATATGGGATTGTCTAGATCTATTTATAGTTGTGTATTGATTCAATAAAGTATTCTTTCTAGATTAGTGTGTGCTGCTCTATTGCATGTATTGATTAGCTGGCACCCTTTATCTATCCAGCTATATCCGATTATATTCACAGGTGCTGTTCCTGTGAAATTAGAATTGTATTCTGATATTAAGCCCGTATTTGTGGCAACAGTATGCATGTCCCAGATTATTAAAGGTGCTGCAATGCAACTATAATACATTAAACATAGGGCAGCTTATTTTCTATATATTGTACACAGAAACATTGAATGTGTTGGCAGATAAGAACCATTCAGCCATCTAGATTGCAACATTTTCTAAATACTTTCATTAGTTCCCATTCTTATACTCCTTCACTGTATTAACCTCTACCACTTCTACTGGAAGGCTATTCCATACATCCACTACCCTCTCAGTAAAGTAATACTTTCATTAGTCCCTGGCCTTATCTTATATCTAGGATAGCCATATACCTATCCCATGCATGCTTAAACTCCTTCACTGTATTACCCTCTACCACTTCTACTGGAAGACTATTCCATGCATCCACTACCCTCTTGGTAAAGTAATACTTTCATTAGATTCTGGCCTTATCTTATATCTAGGATAGCCTTATACCTATCCCATGCATGCTTAAACTCCTTCACTGTATTAACCTCTACCACTTCTACTGGAAGACTATTCCATGCATCCACTATCCTCTCAGTAATGTAATACTTTCATTAGTCCCTGGCCTTATCTTATATCTAGGATAGCCTTATACCTATCCCACGCATGCTTAAACTCCTTCACTGTATTACCCTCTACCACTTCTACTGGAAGACTATTCCATGCATCCACTACCCTCTCAGTAAAGTAATACTTTCATTAGTCCCTGGCCTTATCTTATATCTAGGATAGCCATATACCTATCCCATGCATGCTTAAACTCCTTCACTGTATTACCCTCTACCACTTCTACTGGAAGACTATTCCATGCATCCACTACCCTCTTGGTAAAGTAATACTTTCATTAGATTCTGGCCTTATCTTATATCTAGGATAGCCTTATACCTATCCCATGCATGCTTAAACTCCTTCACTGTATTAACCTCTACCACTTCTACTGGAAGACTATTCCATGCATCCACTATCCTCTCAGTAATGTAATACTTTCATTAGTCCCTGGCCTTATCTTATATCTAGGATAGCCTTATACCTATCCCACGCATGCTTAAACTCCTTCACTGTATTACCCTCTACCACTTCTACTGGAAGACTATTCCATGCATCCACTACCCTCTCAGTAAAGTAATACTTTCATTAGTCCCTGACCTTATCTTATATCTAGGATAGCCTTATACCTATCCCATGCATGCTTAAACCCCTTCACTGTATTAACCTCTACCACTTCTACTGGAAGACTATTCCATGCATCCACTACCCTCTCAGTAAAGTAATACTTTCATTAGTCCCTGGCCTTATCTTATATCTAGGATAGCCTTATACCTATCCCATGCATGCTTAAACTCCTTCACTGTATTAACCTCTACCACTTCTGCTGGAAGGCTATTCCATACATCCACTACCCTCTCAGTAAAGTAATACTTTCATTAGTCCCTGGTCTTATCTTATATCTAGGATAGCCTTATACCTATCCCATGCATGCTTTAACTCCTTCACTGTATTAACCTCTACCACTTCTACTGGAAGACTATTCCATACATCCACTACCCTCTCAGTAATGTAATACTTTCATTAGTCCCTGACCTTATCTTATATCTAGGATAGCCTTATACCTATCCCATGCATGCTTAAACTCCTTCACTGTATTAACCTCTACCACTTCTACTGGAAGACTATTCCATACATCCACTACCCTCTCAGTAATGTAATACTTTCATTAGTCCCTGGCCGTATCTTATATCTAGGATAGCCTTATACCTATCCCATGCATGCTTAAACTCCTTCACTGTATTAACCTCTACCACTTCTACTGGAAGGCTATTCCATTCATCCACTACCCTCTCAGTAAAGTAATACTTTCATTAGTCCCTGGCCTTATCTTATATCTAGGATAGCCTTATACCTATCCCACGCATGCTTAAACTCCTTCACTGTATTAACCTCTACCACTTCTACTGGAAGACTATTCCATGCATCCACTACCCTCTCAGTAAAGTAATACTTTCATTAGTCCCTGGCCTTATCTTATATCTAGGATAGCCTTATACCTATCCCATTCATGCTTAAACTCCTTCACTGTATTAACCTCTACCACTTCTACTGGAAGACTATTCCATGCATCCACTACCCTCTCAGTAAAGTAATACTTTCATTAGTCCCTGGCCTTATCTTATATCTAGGATAGCCTTATACCTATCCCATGCATGCTTAAACTCCTTCACTGTATTAACCTCTACCACTTCTACTGGAAGACTATTCCATACATCCACTACCCTCTCAGTAAAGTAATACTTACATTAGTCCCTGGCCTTATCTTATATCTAGGATAGCCTTATACCTATCCCATGCATGCTTAAACTCCTTCACTGTATTAACCTCTACCACTTCTACTGGAAGGCTATTCCATGCATCCACTACCCTCTCAGTAAAGTAATACTTTCATTAGTCCCTGACCTTATCTTATATCTAGGATAGCCTTATACCTATCCCATGCATGCTTAAACTCCCTCACTGTATTAACCTCTACCACTTCTACTGGAAGACTATTCCATCCATCCACTACCCTCTCAGTAAATTAATACTTTCATTAGTCCCTGGCCGTATCTTATATCTAGGATAGCCTTATACCTATCCCATGCATGCTTAAACTCCTTCACTGTATTAACCTCTACCAGTTCTACTGGAAGACTATTCCATGCATCCACTACCCTCTCAGTAAAGTAATACTTTCATTAGTCCCTGGCCTTATCTTATATCTAGGATAGCCTTATACCTATCCCATGCATGCTTAAACTCCTTCACTGTAGTCAAAGTTAGTTGCCCCTTGTATGAGGATGAACTGGCGTATACTTTTCATTGTACGTTTGATAGTACACGCCAGTTTATCCTATGACCAGCACCTGCCATGCTTCCATAGGAAGCAGGCAGCCGTCTGCTAGCGCAGTGAGAGACCCTTGTTTTTGCATGAGATCAACAAGGGGGATCTTAACTAGGTCCCCCCTGCTGATCCCATCCCAAAAGGAGGGTCTCTCGCTGTGCTAGCAGCGAGAGACTCTCGCATTTGGCTTTTTTGGGCGCTGGAGCTGACGCTTTAATATAGTTTATTCGTTTTTTCTTGTGTTTGTAAAACTTTAGATGCTGTTTGAATTCTCCAGTGCACAGGGATATAAAACATTGGAAATGCTCTCCATTCGCACTGCTAGACTCCAACTTTTTTGCTGTTTCATGTATTTTCTACTAGCAGTAAAAATAATTCTGACGTGCAGACCCTGTATAGAGCTGACTAGTGTGGAGCGGACACCTGGATGTTCGGGTTCGGCGGGTTCGGACAAACTCCGGAAAAAAGTCTGGGTACGGGGTCGAACTTGACCCCGAACTTGACCCCGAACCCGAACACCATTGAAGTCAATGGGGACCCGACTTTCGGCTTATGAAATACATGTAATACTGTTGGCTTTCTATAAACAGAAATAGAGTCCCCATTCTTAAGAATTTCTTATGAATGGGGACTCTAGTTCGGTTTATAGAATAGCAATAGCATTACATGTATTCTATAAGCCGAAAGTCTATAAACCGAATGTCTTTTGGTTTATAGACTTTCGGTTTACAGAATACATGTAATGCTATTGCTATTCTATAAACCGAAAGTCTATAAACTGAATGTCTTTCGGTTTATAGACTTTCGGTTTATAGAATACATTTAATGCTATTGCTATTCTATAAACCGAAAGTCTATAAACTGAATGTCTTTCGGTTTATAGACTTTCGGTTTATAGCCGAACCCCGAACTCCAACAAGGACATACAGTGAAATGTCTGTGTTCGGGTCCGCGGTCCGAACACCGTAATGTTCGGTACGAACCCGAACAGTGCGGTTCGGGTTCGCTCAACATTAGAGCTGACGTGATTTCTACTTTCTTTTAGAGATTCCTGATCAGTAACTTGCTCTCTCTGTTTGATAGAAGTAGTTTAGATATATACACTTTACCTCTCTCTCAGAACAGCGAGGGTTAATTAGTAGTTACACACCGGTACTGATTTTCAGTCTCTATTCATTGGCTGACCATGTGTATTTAAGAGCAGAAAAAACACTTGTTGCATACCTATGATTAAGCGTGTTTATCACGCGAAACGCGTAAGGTCCTTCCTTTTTCGGCTTGTTGTGTTCGTGGAGTTCCAACTGTTTGTCACATTATTAAAGCACTTTTTGGATATTACAAGTGGCTGCAGTGGAGTGCAAACCTTCTTCTTGCTAGTTTAGATTTATCCCCTTCCCATTTTCTCCACTCTCAGAAGATACACATTGGGTTTACTTAGAAGCGCACAACATATGTAAGGGTTAAAACTAAAAAACAAAGTGATATATTCTAAAATGTATTTAAACCTAATATTTGTGATCACGCCTTTTTCTTAATTCAGGAGACTGTAAAAAAAAAGATATACACTACATTCAAATTATAAACAATATTTACAAAGTTGCCAACAGTTCTGAACTTGCCAGGATAGTCCTGTTCTGTTTTTTTTTTTGGTTACTGTACCGGTGAGCCTGGAGCTCCATGTTGTGGTGGCAAGTGACGTCACAGGGCGTGGATTAACGCCACCCTTTAGGCTCTGTCCCCGTTTTGTCCTGTATGTATTTACGTGTTGGAATTAAGTTACACTGTAATTTACATTGCAAGAGAAGGGTTGAACTTGATGGACATATGTCTTTGTTCAGCCTAAATTGCCATGTTACTATAAATACAATATGTTCGAAAAAATAATCTTCAAAACAAATTATCTGAATAAATATCACTGTTATATTGTCTAGTGGCTCCTTTTAGCTCCACCTTTACAGATCATCATATTTAAAAGTCCGAGGACGAAGGAAGTTTCTCTAAATACTCGATGCTTCCTGGTCAGCCACCACCTCCTGCCATACCCTTCTAGACGTATCGGTAGAGACATTTGCTACAACAAACAATTTATTGTCCAGTCGCAAGAAAATTTTAGAAAAAATTAGAAAATAAAAATAGTCTTACTTGAAACAGTCACATATTACAAAACAGTGATTTGCTTGTCTTGGAAATTAATGGAGAGGATTCCTGTCTCTGAATTACTGCAGAAGAAATTCCTTTTTGCTTGTGAAATGAATTGGTTGCCAAGACATTAAAAAAAAATGAATAACAGCATCATACTGGTTTTTTTAAAATAACTATTAGAAATTAAAGGAGGATACAAAAAAAAAAATGCGTGGGTTTGAAAAATGAGCAGATGCCTTACATAATAAGGCATAATCGCTGTACACGGCAGCAAATAATGATTTATAGTTTTACGTACAATAGCAAATCATTTCTTTCTACCATTAACTTTCGCAATTGTAATGTAAAAAGGATCATGTAAAGTAAGATGAGGAAATACATATATTTTTTTACATTTGAGGAAAAAACATTGTAATTAATTGAAACTGTGACAAATATGTTACTCCTATGTTATTTGGCTAGTTAATTGAAAATAATAGCAGTTCTAAAATGGCAATAGAGCTTTACATTGTTGCTATTTTTATCTGTATTTGCCCTCTAATCATGTGACTCTTGTCTGCCTTCTCTGATAAATAAAATACAGCTTGATCTCATTTTATGGATGGGGTTTTGCTGTTACACGCAAGTCCATGTCTGATCTGCTACCACCATATCACAATGTATATAGTAGAACTGCTTCTTTTCAGACCAATCTATGGTTCATAGCAACAAATCATGAAGCTATGTAAATTACTACAGAGAAGTAAATAGGGCTAGGTGAATTAGGGACTAACCCCAGATGTCCAAGGTTAAGGGAGCACTGATGGATATGTGCTATGGTAATGCATCTTTATACTGCTATATCATTGATGCCTCAGTGCACTGAATTATGCTGCATTGCACAATGGAACAGTATAAAGGTGATCTGAGCTACACACAGGGGTGGACTGAGTGGTCGGGCACTTCGGACATGGTCGAGGAAGAGAGCCCACCGCCGGCCAGGGGAGTCAAACAGCTGTGGTGACACCCGTGCTGCCAGCATCTTCCTTGCAGAAGTAAGTAATACTGGAATACTAATGGCAAAAGTAATACTGGCATATTAATGGCAAAAGTAATACTGGCATATTAATGGCAAAATAATACTGGCATATTGATGGGCAAGCTGTGGAATCTTTAATGGAAAAACAGTGGCATATTTTAATAGGCAAACTGACTATTGCATATGTTAATGACAATGTGACTGTGGCATGTTAATTGGTACCTGACAGTGGCTTATTTTACTTGGCAAAATGCTTTGGCATGTTCTGTGGGGCAAAATAACATGTACTATGTGGGAAAATGACACTGTGGCTTGTTCTGCAGGGCAGTTCTGTGGGACGAAGTGACACTGTAGTATGTTCTGTGGGGCAAATTGACACTGTGGCATGCCAAATTGTGTGGGTACAATATGAGTGCAAGTGCTGTGGGTGCAATATAAGTGCATGGCATATTGGGGGCAATATCCTGGCATATTAAATGGCTTATTGGGCTTCAAAGTTCTTTATTTGAAATTTAAGTTTTTTTTCCTGAAATTTCCTTCTTAAAATGAAGTGCGTGTTATACGCCGGCGCATGTTATACGCCGATAAATACGGTAATTGAATGTGATTTGAGCAGAGAATATCCATTGTAGTCTCTAATAAGGCCTGGAGGGGACTCTTTCTAACACACTCTGTAAAAGACACTGAGATGGCCTCTGTTACAAAGACCCCCCTCCAAAATATTAGTACCCTTAAAGCCGTTAGATTATTTGTTTTAAGGAGACCAGAATGAGTGTTAAAAATCAGAGTTTATTCAGTAATAGTAATTTTAGTCCAAGCTACTTAAGGTCAATATAATCTCCAAACTCTGGTATATTTCCAAAATAGCCACTTTGGTCTGTTTTACATGGTTATTAATTTACCACAATATACTATTGAATATATAAACCCTGGATTTTGTCTACTTTTAGAAGTGTTTATCGTGTAACATTTATTTTGCTCTGTGTTATGTTCAGTGTTACTAATAGCTTATAAAGTATCTCACTTCAGTAGATTGCTGAAAGACTCTGTAAGTGTTACATGGTATATATTGGTTTTCTGTGATTATCTTGTCACAGACAAGATTCTACTTAATCAGGATACTGACAGTAACTTGATTGCGTTCAAAAAATATTTCACACCAGCAAATGCTGAGTTTCCAGTCACACTCATGGAGTGAAGACATTTCAACAAGAGATCACATGGTTACTCTACAGGTTAACTCGATGACTTGCTAGAAATCCATAGCATGCAATGTTATCCGCCAACTACTGGCTGAAAAGTACGACACGTACCATTCTAAAGACACTCGATAACGTGTTAGCGGTATAACCCTGGAGACTGGGAATATCCCATATTAAAGAAACACAACAGGGAAAAAAACTAAATTGTCCTCGTTTTGACGGGTGGTAAACGCCAGTTTTTCCAGAGGAACGCCGTCTAGTATTCGAGAGCAGAGAGAGATGCTTGATTTTGCATGGGATCAGCAGGCTAGACCTTAAGTAGATCCCCCTGCTGATCCCATGCAAAAAACAGGGTCTCTCTCTGTGCCAGCAGCAAGAGACACATTACATTCAGCAGTTGGAGTGGGACAAGCCCCCGCTGTGATCGGCTGTGCGCGCGTTATAAACTCTGAATGCGTAGATTTCGTTTGTGTCAGCGCTCATTGAGTCGGCGCAGTCTATATATATAGAAGATCAGGCTCCGATTGGTGTCAGGGAACTTCCAACAAACACAGTTTGATGGAAGACCCTCGTTCCCTCACCGCAAATTATTGGGAGTTATAAAAACGTCTAATCACCACTATACAAATCGCAATTGCGCTTTTTTTTTTTTATAAAACTCCCAACACTTGGGAGGCAATGTGTCATTGTTGAGATTGATTATTGTAACAGCTGTCGGAATGGGTAATAAGGGCTTTAGCATTGTTACAGAGAGGTGGGATGGCGGCCATTTGGAGATAGTGTAGCTAGAAGTGTCTGTTTTTGAATGGGAGGAGTTTTCTATATAATCACTCCCACAAAGGGGCGTCTGTGATCCTGGGCACAGACCCCGCAAACACCCTTTCAGCACAAATAATCTTCTAAAATGCAGGAATCGCTACAATGCAAAAAGCAGCGGTGCAATAAACCCAGATCTTTCCACTTGGTATACAGCAGTATTGTTTAGATGTGAATAATTCAGTGGCCCTGGTACTCTTGCTGGTTTTTGGCATTCAGCATATAACCTCAGCTGGGCTGAAGCAGTAGGTGCCCTTTTTTTCGAGCCCCTGGAAGTCATTACTGATGGTCTAAGCCGAGTGGAGCTATGAAGTGACATACATTTCTGACCCCACTGCCTGCGTGAAGTATTTACCCTCCACGACAAATCATCTGTTTTGCTGATAAACATAACAAGCTAAGCCTGTCATAGCAATGCCTCCCAACTGTGTGAATTTAAACGTAAAAGGTCAATCTCTATTGATTAAGATCTTTAAAATAATAAATGATTAGGAATATTTTAAAAAAAATGTGCATTTGTAAGGACTATATTCATTAAACACGGCATTGTGGTGAATCGACCATAGTGCAAAAATCATGCCAAAATAGTGGACTTTTTTAGTTTTATTTTTATTTTCCAGCTCTTTGTAACAAATATTTAAAGGGCCACTGGCAATGTTTTACACAGTTTTATTGTGTGTCCCCTAAGCAGCCATCCCTCTCAATCACACTTTCTGAATTGCTACCTGTGATGGAGCCATCCCTCACTGGGGTTCAGAGAGAGGGCTGAGGACCAGCCTCTTACCAACAGATTATGGACCTAGCACTGGTAGGGGTAATAGCATCCCTAAATGACAAATCACTGCCCCGCTAGTTGCTTATTGTTATTTATTTGTCCCCTGGATTGTATTGTTGACTTGTTCATTGAGACCCAATGTTGTCCCCTTTTCCCTAAGCCCCAAAAGTGTCCCTAGCCAGGGCTTTTGCCCTGTACACACTTTGGGGAGGGCCAAGTTATTCTAAGGGTTTGTGTGCAATTCTTATTTTGTAGGTGTTAAAATATTTTATTATGTTACTGCTAAAAAATGTGTTTCAAATCCATTGAATAGGTGTTAAGTGTTTTCCTGTCTTATGTGAATCACTCTTTGTCTTTGTGTTAAGTAAAATGTGTGTACATGGGCATCCGCAGAATTTTTTTCAGGGGGGGGGGGCATAATTTTACCGTCATCCTTTCTGTGCCGTGCCTCTTTTTGACAAGTTATCATGAAGTGGAGGAGCTTTGCCATTATCAGTGAAGGCATGCAAAGGGTTGATACAGATACAGATACAGATCCACAGCACCAGATATAAACCAACCACACTAGATATAGCCTCACTGCACCAAATATAGATCCACTGTGCCAGATATAGATCCACAACACCAGATATTAACCCACGGTATCAGCTAAAAACCCATGACAAAAGATATAAACCACAGCACCAGATAAATATCCAGAGCTCTAGCTGAAACTCCACAGCAACAGATAGAACAACATAGCAAAGATATAACCCCATAGCACCAGATACAACACTATAGCACACAATATAACCTAACAGCACCAGATACAACACTATAGCACACAATATAACCCAACAGCACCAGACACAACACTATAGCACACAAAATAACCCAACAGCACCAGACACAACACTATAGCACACAATATAACCCAACAGCACCAGACACAACACTATAGCACACAATATAACCCAACCAGGGCCGGCCTTAGGGATGTGCGACCTCTGCGAGCCGGTAGAGGCACTGGATGGGGGAGATCAAAAGATCCCCCCTCACCAGCCCTCTGCTCGGCAAGCTCTGATGGATCCGACGAGGGGATGGAGCTAACCGGCTGAGGGGTGTAGCTCCTCCCCCCCTGTGAAGCAGAGCAACGTCTGCTTCACGGGGAGCCGCGGGTAGCAAAAGAAAGTGCTCCTCGGCTCCCCATGCTTGCATTAAGCATGGGGAGCCGAGCAGCACTTTCTCTTGCTGCATGTGAAGCAGACGCTGCTCTGCTTCATAGGGTGGGGGCGGAGCTACACTGCTCAGCCGGTTACCTCCGCCCCATCCTTGGATCAACATTTGCAGGCAAAGGGAGGGGGGAGAGAGACACAGAACAGGGGGAGGGGGGAGAGAGAGAAAGAAAAGGGGGAGAGAGAGAGAGAGACAGAACAGGGGGAGGGGGGGAGAGAGAGAGACAGAACAGGGGGGGGAGAGAGACAGAACAGAGGGGGGGAGAGAGACAGAACAGAGGGGGGGCGAGAGATGGGGATGGGGGAGAGAGACAGAACAGAGGAGGGGGAGGAGAGAGACAGATCAGAGGGAGAGAGAGAGAAAACAGGTATGGGGGAGTTAGAGAGAGACAGACATGGCAAAGAAGAGGAAAGGGACACATACATAGGGGGGTGAAAGAGACGGGGGGGTGAAAGACGGGGGGCGCCATGGGGCAAGCCCGCACAGGGCGCCGGGACACTTAAGGCTGGCCCTGAACCCAACAGCACCAGACACAACACTATAGCACACACAATATAACCCCTCAGCACCAGATACAACACTATAGCACACAATATAACCCCTCAGCACCAGATACAACACTATAGCACACAATACAACCTCTCAGCACCAGATACAACACTATAGCACACAATATAACCCAACTGCACCAGATACAACACTATAGCACACAATATAACCCAACAGCACCAGATACAACACTATAGCACACAATATAACCCAACTGCACCAGACACTACACTATAGCACACAATATAACCCAACTGCACCAGATACAACACTATAGCACACAATATAACCCCACAGCACCAGACACTACACTATAGCACACAATATAACCCAACTGCACCAGATACAACACTATAGCACACAATATAACCCCACAGCACCAGACACAACACTATAGCACACAATATAACCCAACTGCACCAGATACAACACTATAGCACACAATATAACCTCTCAGCACCAGATATAACACTATAGCACACAATATAAACACAAAGCAACAGATTCCCTAAACACCTAAATTCCTAAATCCATGAGATTTCTTTATCTCTTTCCCCCTTTGTTATATGTTTTATTCCTCCATATTTGCCATCTATTTCCCCATCATTTTATGTGTTTTATTCCTCCATGTCAGTGACCTCTTTTCACCTACATTTTATCTTTTCTGCCCCATGTCACCATTTTGTCTGTATTCTGCTCCAATCAATCACCTCTTTTCATCCTCTGTTATCTTTTCTGCCCCGTGTCATCCCATTTTGTCTGTATTCTGCTCCAATCAATCACCTCTTTTCATCCTCTGTTATCTTTTCTGCCCCATGTCACCATTTTGTCTGTATTCTGCTCCAATCAATCACCTCTTTTCATCCTCTGTTATCTTTTCTGCCCCGTGTCATCCCATTTTGTCTGTATTCTGCTCCAATCAATCACCTCTTTTCATCCTCTGTTATCTTTTCTGCCCCGTGTCATCCCATTTTGTCTGTATTCTGCTCCAATCAATCACCTCTTTTCATCCTCTGTTATCTTTTCTGCCCCGTGTCATCCCATTTGGTTTGCAATCTGCCTCCATCTATCACATCATTTCATCCTCCATTATCTTTTCTGCCCCATCCACCTGTCACCATGTTGATGTGAGCAGAGCCTGGTCAGAGGAGCTGCTCAGACTGGACAAATGGGAGGGACCTCCTTGGATTTACCCCACTCTGCCATGTACCTTAAAGCTATTATAAGCTCTTCCTACCTGTTACAGAGGCTCAGCTGTGGTCTCTGAGTATCTTCCCCTGCAGGCTCTCTTCTGTCAGTCATGCTGCCACATGGAGGGGCTATAACTTCATATCCCCGGGCACCCCTGTCATTGGCTCTCCATGCAGCATGACTGACAACTGCAGAGACCTGCACCAATGTGGATGGGAGACCAGTATTATAGCAAGCAGAGTTGCAGAGAGCAACAGGGTGCCACCTCCTACCCCAGCAACTGGTGTGCAGTCCCCTAGGGACAACCAGGGGCTGCACACTGAGTAAAAATAATAATAATAAAAAAAATGTAATTTTTTTTTTTTTTAAAGGGGAATTGCAAAAATCCAGGGGGGGGGCTTGCCCCCCCTTGCCCCCCCCCCCCCCTGCGGACGCCCATGTGTGTGTACCTTGAAGGTGTTAGCTCTGTTATCTCTGAATCAGGTTAAGTAGTGCACCTGCTAGGGAACTGAGTTTAGTTCCTGGTCCATTGTTTGTAATAATGTAATTGAGTGCACTGTGTAGGTATCTGCACCTGACACCTTTGTATTCTGAAAGTGTCAGGCAAACTTGCCATTCTTGTTTGATATGATTTTGTGTCTAAATAAGTCTGTGTTGTTTCTTCCCCATGACAAGGAACTAAAGGGTTAAAACCTCCAAGTAACGGAAAGGGGGCAGGACTTTAAATTTCTGCCTGGTATGCAGAAGTAGTGCAGAGGCACACGCTACCACACTCACACTTTCATAGCCTGCAGAGGCACACGCTACCACACCCACACTTCTGTACCCTGCAGAGGCACACACTACCACACTCACACTTTCATAGCCTGCAGAGGCACACGCTACCACACTCACACTTCTGTACCTTACAGAGGCACACACTACCACACTCACACTTCTGTACCCTGCAGAGGCACACGCTACAACACCCACACTTCTGTACCCTGCAGAGGCACACGCTACCACACCCACACTTCTGTACCCTGCAGAGGCACACGCTACCACACCCACACTTCTCTACCCTGCAGGGCACACACTACCACACCCACACTTCTGTACCCTGCAGAGGCACACACTACCACACCCACACTTCTGTACCCTGCAGAGGCACACGCTACCACACTCACACTTCCATAGCCTGCAGAGGCACACGCTACCACACTCACACTTCCATAGCCTGCAGAGGCACACACTACCACACCCACACTTCTGTACCCTGCAGAGGCACACACTACCACACTCACACTTCCATAGCCTGCAGAGGCACACACTACCACACTCACACTTCCATAGCCTGCAGAGGCACACACTACCACACCCACACTTCCATAGCCTGCAGAGGCACACGCTACCACACTCACACTTCTGTAGCCAACAGAGGCACACACTACCACACTCACACTTCTGTACCCTGCAGAGGCACACACTACCACACTCACACTTCTGTAGCCAACAGAGGCACACACTACCACACTCACACTTCCGTACCCTGCAGAGGCACACGCTACCACACTCACACTTCCGTACCCTGCAGAGGCACACGCTACCACACTCACACTTCTGTACCCTGCAGAGGCACACGCTACCACACTCACACTTCCATAGCCTGCAGAGGCACACACTACCACACTCACACTTCTGTACCCTGCAGAGGCACACACTACCACACTCACACTTCCATAGCCTGCAGAGGCACACGCTACCACACTCACACTTCCATAGCCTGCAGAGGCACACGCTACCACACTCACACTTCTGTACCCTGCAGAGGCACACGCTACCACACTCACACTTCCGTACCCTGCAGAGGCACACGCTACCACACTCATACTTCCATAGCCTGCAGAGGCACACGCTGCCACACTCACACTTCTGTACCCTGCAGGGGCACACACTACCACACTCACACTTCTGTACCCTGCAGAGGCACACACTACCACACTCACACTTCTGTACCCTGCAGAGGCACACACTACCACACTCACACTTCTGTACCCTGCAGAGGCACACACTACCACACTCACACTTCTGTACCCTGCAGAGGCACACACTACCACACTCACACTTCTGTACCCTGCAGAGGCACAAACTACCACACTCACACTTCCATAGCCTGCAGAGGCACACACTACCACACTCACACTTCTGTACCCTGCAGAGGCACACGCCACCACACTCACACTTCTGTACCCTGCAGAGACACACGCTACCACACTCACACTTCCATAGCCTGCAGAGGCACACACTACCACACTCACACTTCTGTACCCTGCAGAGACACACGCTACCACACTCACACTTCTGTACCCTGCAGAGACACACGCTACCACACTCACACTTCCATAGCCTGCAGAGGCACACACTACTACACCCACACTTCTGTACCCTGCAGAGGCACACACTACCACACTCACACTTCTGTACCCTGCAGAGGCACACACTACCACACTCACACTTCTGTACCCTGCAGAGGCACACACTACCACACTCACACTTCTGTACCCTGCAGAGGCACACACTACCACACTCACACTTCTGTACCCTGCAGAGGCACACACTACCACACTCACACTTCTGTACCCTGCAGAGGCACACACTACCACACTCACACTTCCATAGCCTGCAGAGGCACACACTACCACACTCACACTTCTGTACCCTGCAGAGGCACACGCCACCACACTCACACTTCCATAGCCTGCAGAGGCACACACTACCACACTCACACTTCTGTACCCTGCAGAGACACACGCTACCACACTCACACTTCTGTACCCTGCAGAGACACACGCTACCACACTCACACTTCCATAGCCTGCAGAGGCACACACTACCACACTCACACTTCTGTACCCTGCAGAGACACACGCTACCACACTCACACTTCTGTACCCTGCAGAGACACACGCTACCACACTCACACTTCCATAGCCTGCAGAGGCACACACTACCACACCCACACTTCTGTACCCTGCAGAGGCACACACTACCACACTCATACTTCCATAGCCTGCAGAGGCACACGCTACCACACTCACACTTCTGTACCCTGCAGAGGCACACACTACCACACTCACACTTCTGTACCCTGCAGAGGCACACGCTACCACACTCACACTTCTGTACCCTGCAGAGACACACGCTACCACACTCACACTTCCATAGCCTGCAGAGGCACACACTACCACACTCACACTTCTGTACCCTGCAGAGACACACGCTACCACACTCACACTTCTGTACCCTGCAGAG
This sequence comes from Pelodytes ibericus, assembly GCA_036172795.1. Classification (NCBI taxonomy): domain Eukaryota; kingdom Metazoa; phylum Chordata; class Amphibia; order Anura; family Pelodytidae; genus Pelodytes; species Pelodytes ibericus. Next base: position 6,141,280 of record CM069864.1, on the reverse strand, counting down.
ACACACGCTACCACACTCACACTTCCATAGCCTGCAGAGGCACACACTACCACACCCACACTTCTGTACCCTGAAGAGGCACACACTACCACACTCACACTTCTGTACCCTGCAGAGGCACACACTACCACACTCACACTTCTGTACCCTGCAGAGGCACACACTACCACACTCACACTTCTGTACCCTGCAGAGGCACACACTACCACACTCACACTTCTGTACCCTGCAGAGGCACACACTACCACACTCACACTTCTGTACCCTGCAGAGGCACACACTACCACACTCACACTTCCATAGCCTGCAGAGGCACACACTACCACACTCACACTTCTGTACCCTGCAGAGGCACACGCCACCACACTCACACTTCCATAGCCTGCAGAGGCACACACTACCACACTCACACTTCTGTACCCTGCAGAGACACACGCTACCACACTCACACTTCTGTACCCTGCAGAGACACACGCTACCACACTCACACTTCCATAGCCTGCAGAGGCACACACTACCACACTCACACTTCTGTACCCTGCAGAGACACACGCTACCACACTCACACTTCTGTACCCTGCAGAGACACACGCTACCACACTCACACTTCCATAGCCTGCAGAGGCACACACTACCACACCCACACTTCTGTACCCTGCAGAGGCACACACTACCACACTCATACTTCCATAGCCTGCAGAGGCACACGCTACCACACTCACACTTCTGTACCCTGCAGAGGCACACACTACCACACTCACACTTCTGTACCCTGCAGAGGCACACACTACCACACTCACACTTCTGTACCCCGCAGAGGCACACACTACCACACTCACACTTCTGTACCCTGCAGAGGCACACACTACCACACTCACACTTCTGTACCCTGCAGAGGCACACACTACCACACTCACACTTCTGTACCCTGCAGAGGCACACACTACCACACTCACACTTCCATAGCCTGCAGAGGCACACACTACCACACTCACACTTCTGTACCCTGCAGAGGCAAACGCCACCACACTCACACTTCTGTACCCTGCAGAGGCACACACTACCACACTCACACTTCCATAGCCTGCAGAGGCACACACTACCACACTCACACTTCTGTACCCTGCAGAGACACACGCTACCACACTCACACTTCTGTACCCTGCAGAGACACACGCTACCACACTCACACTTCCATAGCCTGCAGAGGCACACACTACCACACTCACACTTCTGTACCCTGCAGAGACACACGCTACCACACTCACACTTCTGTATCCTGCAGAGACACACGCTACCACACTCACACTTCCATAGCCTGCAGAGGCACACACTACCACACTCACACTTCTGTACCCTGCAGAGACACACGCTACCACACTCACACTTCTGTACCCTGCAGAGACACACGCTACCACACTCACACTTCCATAGCCTGCAGAGGCACACACTACCACACTCACACTTCTGTACCCTGCAGAGACACACGCTACCACACTCACACTTCTGTACCCTGCAGAGACACACGCTACCACACTCACACTTCCATAGCCTGCAGAGGCACACACTACCACACCCACACTTCTGTACCCTGAAGAGGCACACACTACCACACTCATACTTCCATAGCCTGCAGAGGCACACGCTACCACACTCACACTTCTGTACCCTGCAGAGGCACACACTACCACACTCACACTTCTGTACCCTGCAGAGGCACACACTACCACACTCACACTTCTGTACCCCGCAGAGGCACACACTACCACACTCACACTTCCATAGCCTGCAGAGGCACACACTACCACACTCACACTTCTGTACCCTGCAGAGACACACGCTACCACTCTCACACTTCTGTACCCTGCAGAGACACACGCTACCACACTCACACTTCCATAGCCTGCAGAGGCACACACTACCACACCCACACTTCTGTACCCTGCAGAGGCACACACTACCACACTCATACTTCCATAGCCTGCAGAGGCACACGCTACCACACTCACACTTCTGTACCCTGCAGAGGCACACACTACCACACTCACACTTCTGTACCCTGCAGAGGCACACACTACCACACTCACACTTCTGTACCCCGCAGAGGCACACACTACCACACTCACACTTCTGTACCCTGCAGAGGCACACACTACCACACTCACACTTCTGTACCCTGCAGAGGCACACACTACCACACTCACACTTCTGTACCCTGCAGAGGCACACACTACCACACTCACACTTCCATAGCCTGCAGAGGCACACACTACCACACTCACACTTCTGTACCCTGCAGAGGCACACGCCACCACACTCACACTTCTGTACCCTGCAGAGGCACACACTACCACACTCACACTTCCATAGCCTGCAGAGGCACACACTACCACACTCACACTTCTGTACCCTGCAGAGACACACGCTACCACACTCACACTTCTGTACCCTGCAGAGACACACGCTACCACACTCACACTTCCATAGCCTGCAGAGGCACACACTACCACACTCACACTTCTGTACCCTGCAGAGACACACGCTACCACACTCACACTTCTGTATCCTGCAGAGACACACGCTACCACACTCACACTTCCATAGCCTGCAGAGGCACACGCTACCACACTCACACTTCTGTACCCTGCAGAGACACACGCTACCACACTCACACTTCCATAGCCTGCAGAGACACAAGCTACCACACTCACACTTCTGTACCCTGCAGAGACACACGCTACCACACTCACACTTCCATAGCCTGCAGAGGCACACACTACCACACTCACACTTCTGTACCCTGCAGAGACACACGCTACCACACTCACACTTCCATAGCCTGCAGAGGCACACGCTACCACACTCACACTACCATAGCCTGCAGAGGCACACACTACCACACTCACACTTCTGTACCCTGCAGAGGCACACACTACCACACTCACACTTCCATAGCCTGCAGAGGCACACACTACCACACCCACACTTCTGTACCCTGCAGAGGCACACACTACCACAGTTACATACATTAAACACACGTACAACATACAGGTGGAACCTGCCATTTTATGGGAAAAGTTATTTGATTAAAATGACCAGTTCAAAATCTTAAGGCAAAAAAGACAACGTTTGAAACTGGACAAAGCCTGTGACAGTCACAATCTTCCTTTGGGAAAAGAAACACCATGTCTGACATCTCCAGCCCCCCACCGTACCATCTCACCACCTCACCACCCTCTCTAGAGAGATAAAGACCTTTTATTAGCGTTGGATAACTCTCTAGTTGTGCAACAAGCTGTCATTCCCGAGGCTTCAATACTTAACCTTTTCACTGATGTGAAATAACAATAGTGTCATGTAAAGATGTGTAGAGTTGTGATGTTAAACGGACTCTGTCAGCCTAAGCATGGCTTATACCGTGAAGGTAGAGAATAAAACATGATGCTAAATGATCTAGACATTGTGTTAACAGAATTACAACAAACACAAAAGAAAAGAACCTATTTTAAATGTGTCCGTGGTGTCCCCGGTTCATGACATCACTATGTGACTTAATATGAAACTTACATATTTCCCACTGAAAATGAGTTTATTTGCATATCAAGCCACAAATTATGTCATAAACAGGAGACACAATTACAACCAATAATTCTCTTTTTTTTTATTCATTGGAAGGTGATTTTGCCAGCACTATATATAATGTATATATGTAGATTATTTTCAACATTTGTTACAGTATAAACAATATTTAAGTTGAGTTCATTTAACAGGAATCAAAAGGATAATCCATTAGCTGCATCTCTAAAATATATAACAAAGGTAACAATTTTAACTTGACTGTGAACTAAAAAAAAAACATTTTATTTTGAATTATATATATATTTTTACTTTAAAACAAGTTACAGTTCTCCTGTATTTTTGGATTTAAATTTGTTTCACTGGGTCTTCTGAATTCTTTGATAAACGATAAGGAGGGGCTTGGGGAGATGGGCAGGACTGTTACTATAGCAACGTATTTTGGTATGTTTGGTATTTTTTCGTACTAATCAATCCCCCTCACTGGTCGGAGTTTTTAATATTTTTATTTGTGTTTATTTTATTTGGAAGACATGAGTACAGCATGCACATTATAATTCTTTTAGTGATCTTCCCATTTAATTGGATCATTAGTAAGTAACTTTATATCCACCTCTAATAACGTCTGCTTCAAAATCAAAATGTCTGTTCCAGCTTTTAATAGGCAGAAAGTCTATCATCTAATGAGGTTTCACTGATCTTTGACTAGAATGTAAATATGTTCTGTGTTGTTTTATTAATGGGTATTGTTGGCACATACCTTGACGTGTTATTGTATTTCACTATAGTCTCTGACACTCTCCGAAAAGCTTCCTGAATATAAAATGTCATCTGACACCCGTCTTATTCCAAAACATCAATAAACTGATACATATGGCCTCCCTGGGGCTTAAAATCTCAGATTCACAACAGGATTGTTTTAATGTTAAAAACTGTCTCTTCTACAGACCCAGAACCTTCGTAGATGACTTATACTTAAAAACAATGATTCCTTCGAAAATTGCTACCCACTAAAAACAATTCATGTTTGCTGCATGATCCAGCGATACATAAACATTATCTTATTCTTATTAAACCCTTGGAGAGTTCCATGTATCGCAGTTCTGTCTTCTAAGTTCAAACTTTAACTTTGTATTTAGATTTCAACGAAATGCAGGAAGTTTAAAATTTGATAAAACTGCAAAAATGTATCAACTGTCTCCCCATATTAAGTTTAATTAGTCTCACAAGGAATTCGGAAATCATTTGTCAGCCTTTTTAGATAAATAACACCGTTTAACACAACCAGCAAAAGTCATTGGTTAAGTTGATTGATAATAAAAAAACAATTAATTAGAACTGTATCGCCCCAATTGTTTGTCAATCGTTTAATACAAGTAACATTTTAAAAAATCAACACTAATTTCTGCTTTGATAATTATACAATGCCTGAATGTTTGGTATTTAATGAATGCCTTAAGGATACATAATTGCTTGCAATTTAGCCTCTTAAAGATACATTACCGTCCTGAACCATTATGTAAACAAGGGGTGTGGTAATTAAAAATAAAAAGCCACATTACATTCTGATTTACAAAGGTAACTATGGCATCATAAGAAAGCAAATTCCCAAAATGCTCTTGTCATTAAAGGGACACTCACACTCTTGTTGATTTCATATATGACTTTTGTTTTTTGTTATGTGACTGTATTTAATAAAATATGTAACTAATCAAGTGTGGGCACCGCCATTTTGTGAAAAATAATGTTTTTGGGTGCCACCCCCCAGTGACTTTACAGCACTAGTATGTCACTTTGGGGCTGGGGACACAGAATGCACTCTATAAGTCTGCATTGAATGGGAGGGTAATGTAATTATTACATCACAAGGGGGCGGAGTTATGATCCTGTTGGATCAGGTCAATCTACTCTCTTTGTGTTGTGCACAGCCACCTAGTCCTGCCCACTATGATACACAGGAGCCAGTAAGAGAGCAGGGGGTATCTTATGACATCATCATGCAGGCTCGGGCCACAGTTGTAAAGTGAGACTGGCTGAAAGATTTTGGACAATTTTGCATCATGGGAAATATTCACAGAATGGAACCAGGAGAAAAAACACCTAATTTTATTGTTTCCTTTCATTTGCAATTAATTTAATCATATAAAAAACAGTGGAATATGATTTATATATGTGTTTGTTTTAAATGACCAGGTTATCTAGTTATATCTTGTTTAAGTCGTAGTGGCCCCTTAAGAAGTTTTAAAAAAATAGATGAATTTTAAAATGCTTAAGAGTTACCACCTTAGTTTTCCAATGGGGCAGACTGTACCTCAACACACTTTGCCCACAGCACTGCTGGGACACCAGGGGTGTGGTTTGGGAAAAGGGATCTTAGTGCTACCCCATGGCAGGGGGAAATGAAAAGTGGGACAGAGAACCCAAATCAATACTGTCCCACCTAAAGTGTTACTGTTGTAAGGTATGCTCAATTTATGTTTTTTTCACCATTTTTTCCAATATCAAAATGGTGAAGGTTTTGATCCAATAGAATACATTACAAATGGTCTGATCTATTTAAACAATTACTCCACGGATGTATCAAAAAAAGAGAACTCCCTAAACAGTTAAAGGGGCAGTCTAGTCCACAAACTTACTTTATATATATAAATATATATATATAACCATCTGCTGAGTTCTAAATATATTTAACTAAATGGGAAATAGAACATTGTTTTCTGCTTTGTATAATGTAGAATTGTCCTTAAATGATGGCAAATAAATGTATATATATATATATATATATATATATATATATATATATATATATATATATATATTTACAATCTGGTAAAATATCATAATTACATTATTTTGGTTTGTCTATTTATTTGTTATGTAATTTGTAACATATTGGTAATTTGTGGTGTTTTACAAATGTGGTCAACATAAGGAGTTCAATCAACCTTGGACTATCAAACAAAACATAAAACATATTTATAGATTGTGCAAAGAACTGGCGAATGGCGATAATTATATGTGAACTAAATTCCAACACAAACGCTTTTCCAACGTTAGCAAATTTTCACAGATGAAAATTGTTCATATGTAAATTATCTGGCTGTTTTTTTTTTTTTTCTTTCAAAACTACGAGTCTGTGTGATTTGGCAAACTAATGTACTAAGACTAGGAATAGAGAAACCTTTTATGGTTCAGTTTTCTCAAAGAATACTACTGATCAGCTAAAGTCTACTGTTTTGTAACATAGAAACATAGAAACATAGAATGTGTCTGCAGATAAGAACCATTCGGTCCATCTAGTCTGCCCAAATTATTATTTTTTTGAGTACTTTTATTAGTCCCCCGTTCCCGGTCTTATAGCGAGGATAGCCTTGTGTCTATCCCACGCATGCTTAAAATCCTTGACTGTGTTTACCTCTACCACTTCTGCTGGAAGGCTATTCCATACATCCACTACCCTCTCAGTAAAGTAATACTTCCTGATATTACTTTTAAATCGTTGCCCCTCTAATTTAAGACTATGTCCTCTAGTTGTGGTAGTTTTTCTTCTTTTAAATATACTCTCTTCCTTTACTGTGTTGATTCCCTTTATGTATTTAAATGTTTCTATCATATCCCCCCTGTTACGTCTTTTCTCCAAGCTATACATGTTAAGATGCTTTAACCTTTCCTGGTAAGTTTTATCCTTCAACCCATGAACCAGTTTAGTAGCCCTTCTCTGAACTCTCTCCAAAGTATCAAAATCCTTCTGGAGATACGGTCTCCAGTACTGCGTACAATACTCCAAGTGAGGTCTCACCAGCGCTCTGTACAATACTCCAAGTGAGGTCTCACCAGCGCTCTGTACAATACTCCAAGTGAGGTCTCACCAGCGCTCTGTACAATACTCCAAGTGAGGTCTCACCAGTGCTCTGTACAATGGCATGAGCACTTCCCTCTTCCTACTGCTAATACCTCTCCCTATGCAACCAAGCATTCTGCTAGCATTTCCTGCTGCTCTATTGCATTGCCTACCTACCTTCAAGTCCTCTGAAATTATTACTCCTAAATCCCTTTCCTCAGATGTTGAGGTTAGGACTGTACCAAATGGTCTATATTCTGCTTTTGGGGTTGTAAGATGCATCTTTAGCAGTCATTCCTTTCACGTTACACTTTCTAAATTAATCTAAATAAATTTGACCTTAAAGGAAACTAAACATTTCTTTTTAACTAAAAAAAAAAGGAATGTTCTGGGCGGCCCAAGTGAAAAACGCCAGGTGGAGACAAGCGATCTCCGCCCCCACCAGGTCTCTGGTGCCTTCCGCAGGTGCTCGACTCACACCACTTGTACAAAGAGTTCGTATAGAAGCAGAAAAAAGGCACTCCAGCAGCCAGTTTGAAGGTGCAAAGAAATATTTGTTTAATAAAGTATAACAAAATAATGCATTCCACAACAGCAGTGCAGGAGTCAGATATAAGTAGCTTGGCGCGTTTCTTTGTGATAATACATATCACAAAGATTTCTTTGCACTTTCAATCTTTCTCCTGGAGTGCCGTTTTTCTGCTTCTATATGAACTATTTCTTTTTAACCCTTGCTTCAATACAAACACGCGGGTTTACTCTATTTATTCACTTATCCGCAAAAAGTATTGTATGGTTTGAACAATATTAAAAAGTACGCTGTTTCAGAGGGTAAATACAATGCGCCAAAAGACTCAATGGTGACAGAGAAACCTTAAATAATTGATATATTACCAATATTTATTTGCACACTGAAAATCCATGGAAAAATTTACAGCCGAGTACACATAGTTAACTTTTTTATTTTTATAGTTTTGAAACTTTCTGGGATGTATTGCATTTTTATACGATACGGCTAAATTTGGGGTTTCCATGGTAACCTTGCTAGCAGGCGCTCTCGACTGTTTTTTTTTTTTCATACTGAGAGAAAGAAAGAAAATCCCTAAACCAAACAGTTCCTTTGCTGATTCCATCGACACTGCATTCTGTGCTTCACCTGCTAGGCAAACACATATACCCAGGAGAGAGGCAACAAACAATTTGAGATGAATAATTACCTTGCCAAGTGTATTGTCAGAACAACCTCTAAGCGGTTTTAAAATTGCAGGGGAAATTCCACTGAGTGACTTGCTAAGGAAATAAAAAGATCCATCAGCACCACCTGGTGGAAAAGTATTATAATATCTTCCCAGAAATGGATATATATTTTCTATTTCTAGTGTGATTTTGCTTTTGTTAAAAAAAAAAAGGCTTTCATCAGTAGCTATCATCTCATTTGCAATATGTGTGTAAAACATTCTAATACATATCCAGTGCTTTCCTTAAAAAGTTATGCTGAGTATATTTAGAATGTTACCAATCTTAACTATAATACAGAAAATGTCTTTGTTTATTGGTCTGAAGCTTTAAAAACTCTAGAACGCTGAACTCTAGAATCATCAAATTTGAACAGCTTATTCATGCTGGAATTACTATGTCAACCTGGCTATTTTCAACTCTCTGTGTTGTTCCTTTACGTGTTATAAAAATTAAGTTTTCCAGTGAACCGTATAGACTTTGGGAATGGGCAACAGAAGATTATGACATCACTGGCATACCCATACCATAGTATGAGTAGCGTGTCGCTATAATGACCTGACAAATCAGAAGAGGAAAGAATACAAGCACATGAAGAGGACAAAACTCAACAAGCTGTTCGACGAGGAATGAAAACAGAGGTGTGAAATGCATAACAACAATTGCGAACTTCTGCAAGACAGAGCAACAAGATTACTGAAGAGAAGAACCAGTGGCGAACGTCCAGCCGCCTACAAGCTTCAAACTTTCATGCGTTTCTTTTTTTTTTGAGTTTTGGCATAAGGGAATTCCGCATCTTCTGCATTGTCCATTTAAGAAAAGTCCGTTCTGAGGCATAAAAGTGGTCCAGTGTCACGAGCGGGGTCCCAGATGACAAAAGACAATGAGCTATCGGAAGGAACTGCATCCCCCAGAAGCTTGACGCTCGAGGTTTGTGCAGTCATATTCCAAAGCCCTGTGGAAACAGCTACAGTATCCAGAGATAAAATATAACAACCAGAGAAAACCTAGCAGACATCCTGGAGATAATGAAACAAAACAGGATACAGAGTACATGGCCAAGGAGAGACTGGGGCTGGACAGAGGCCATCAAAAGCAAAATAAAGCAGAAACCAAACTAAGGATAAACAATACCGGGCACAGGGTTACAGATATAGGCACAAACACATATATGATAACTAAGTGAGAAAGTGGGCACCAGAAAATAAATATAAATATATATATATATAAACCTACTAATTGGGAACAGATAAAATAAAAAATATGACAGACTATAAATAAGTAATATGCAGCAGACACTGATGTTGACCACCACACACACAACATAAAAAGTGAAATATACAAAAACATTTTGCGCAATAAAGTGAAATACTTATCTCACACACTGGTGGACAATATTTAGCCGGCTTGACAGTGCATACATAAAATGAAAAAACAACAAAAAAACACAAAGTGTGACACTGTAACAATTTGTAATGGTGATATATGCCCCCAAAGGAGATTTACTCACATTTACTAGAGCCCTTATACTGGCTCTAGTGTAGGGGCGTAGTGGGACTACCATTACACCATCTGAGGATATTGGGAATTGTAGTCAGAAGACTGCACGGAGGGGACAACCGGGAGACAGAGCAGCAAGGAGGTAAGTACTGGGGAAGAATGGCATATTGAATGGCTAAATACTGGCATTTTGAGTGGCTAACTAGTGGCATACTGAGTGGCTAAATACTGGCATATTGAATGGCAAAGTAATACTGGCATATTGAATGGCAAAATAATACTGGAATATATAAAATGGCAAAATACTGGCACATATTAAATGGCAAAATACTGGCATATTAAATGGCAAAATACTGGCATATATTAAATGGCAAAATACTGGCATATATTAAATGGCAAAATACTGGAATATATTAAATGGCAAAATACTGGGATATTGAATGGCAGAATACTGGCATATATTAAATGGCAGATAATACTGGCATATTATTGGGAAAATTGGCTGTGGCTTATTAGTGACAAAATAAAACTGGCATATTATTTGGCAAATTGGCTGTGGCATATTAATGGCAAAATAATGGCATATTGAATGGCAAAATAATGGCATATTGAAAGGCAAAATACTGGCATATATTACATGGCAAAATACTGGGATATTGAATGGTAGAATACTGGCATATATTAAATGGAAGAATAATACTGCCATATTATTGGGCAAATTGGTTGTGTCGTATTAATAACAAAATAATACTGGATTATTATTGGGGAAATTGGCTATGGCATATTAAATGGCAAAATAATACTGGCCTATTATTGGGCAAATTGTCTGTGCCATATTTATAGGCAAACATTGGCATATTAATAGGAAAACTGGATTATTTTAATTGGCAAAGTGATGCTGTGGCATGGTCTGTGGGGAGAAATAACATGTAGTATGAGGAAAGTAAAACTGGCTAGTTCTGTGGGGCAAAGTGACACTGTGGCAAGCCAAATCATGTAGGTGCAATATGAGTGCAAGCCAAGTGCTGTGGGAGCAATTTAGGTGCATGGCAAGTTCTGTGGGTATGGTGCTGTGGTGGCAAGTTCTGTGGGTATGTTGCTGTGGTGGCAAGTTCTGTGGGTACTGTATGGTGCTGTGTTAAGTCCTTTAGGTGCAACGAGAAAGGCAATAAAAACAAGGAATGTACCTTTTCAATAACATTTTTATTACATATGAAAATAGTTGAATATAATATTAAAAAATTTAAATAAGTATAAATGCAACTAGTTATAGAGCGAGAGAGAGAGAGAGAGAGGTCTGTGTGTATAGATATGTATTGTTTTATAATTGTACAATTGTCGCCTTGTGGGGCTCCTGTTTGTCGCATAATTAATGGTGGTCCCATGTGTAGCATATTTATTGGGCCCCATTAAGAGGCTCTTTTGTGTGGCATAACTATGGGGCACTTGTGTGTGGCATAATTTATGGGGCTATTGTGTGTGACATATTTAATGGGCCATCTGACTGGCAGTACTAAGGAATCTGTTTGGCATGGTATTGGAGGAAATCCAGGTGGGGGTGACACCATGAGTTACCGCACCGGGTGACACCAACCCTAGTGACGCCTCTGGAGGCAGACTAAGAGAAAACAACTACAATACACTTCACTATGACAGGGCAAGCGTCAGCACCCTCAACTGACTCTTCCTTCCTTACTATGCATCTTTCTCTGGTCTTTATTTTACTTAGTCTTCCTCAACCTTCTGGTTCTGCCCCTTTGGCTCTTGTGACTGCCATACTCGAAGTGATCCACCAAGTGACAATAAAAAACAGAAGGCCACACAGGAGGTGGAGCCAGCCACTTTGCAGGTTTGCGCTTTCAGCAGAAGATCTAAGGGTCTACTTAAAATGCCCCGATATAGATACATAGAATGTGTCGGCAGATAAGAACCATTCAGTCCATCTAGTCTGCCCAATATTCTAAATACTTGTATTAGTCCCCAGTTCCCTATCTTATATCTAGGATAGCCTTATACCTACCCCACGCATGCTTAAACTCCTTCACTGTATTAACCTCTACCACTTCTACTGAAAGACTATTCCATACATCCACTACCCTCTCAGTAATGTAATACTTTTATTAGTCCCTGACCTTATCTTATATCTAGGATAGCCTTATACCTATCCCATGCATGCTTAAACTCCTTCACTGTATTAACCACTACCACTTCTACTGGAAGACTATTCCATACATCCACTACCCTCTCAGTAATGTAATACTTTCATTAGTCCCTGGCCTTATCCTATATCTAGGATAGCCTTATACCTATCCCATGCATGCTTAAACTCCTTCACTGTATTAACCTCTACCACTTCTACTGGAAGACTATTCCATACATCCACTACCCTCTCAGTAATGTAATACTTTTATTAGACCCTGACCTTATCTTATATCTAGGATAGCCTTATACCTATCCCATGCATGCTTAAACTCCTTTACTGTATTAACCTCTACCACTTCTACTGGAAGACTATTCCATGCATCCACTACCCTCTCAGTAATGTAATACTTTTATTAGACCCTGACCTTATCTTATATCTAGGATAGCCTTATGCCATTCCCACGCATGCTTAAACTCCTTCACTGTGTTTACCTCTTCCACTTCCGCTGGAAGGCTATTCCATTCATCCACTGCCCTCTCAGGAAAGTAATACTTTCATTAGTCCCTGGCCTTATCTTATATCTAGGATAGACCTATACCTACCCCGCGCATGCTTAAACTCCTTCACTGTGTTTACCTCTACCACTTCTACTGGAAGGCTATTCCATACATCCACTACCCTCTCAGTAAAATAATACTTCATAACATTACTTTTAAATCATTGCCCCTCTAATTTTAGACTATGTCCTCTTGTTGTGGTAGGTTTTCGTTTTTTAAATATACTTCCCTCCGTCACTGTGTTGATTACTTTTATGTATTTAAATGTTTCTATCATAACCCCCTGTTACGTCTTTCCTCCAAGCTATACATGTTAAGATGCTTTAACCTTTCCTGGTAAGTTTTATCCCTCAACCCATGAACCAGTTTAGTAGCCCTTCTCTGAACTTTCTCCAAAGTATCAATATCCTTCTGGAGATACTGTCTCCAGTACTGCGTACAATACTCCAAGTGAGGTCTCACCAGGGCTCTGTACAATACTCCAAGTGAGGTCTCACCAGTGCTCTGTACAATACTCCAAGTGAGGTCTCACCAGCGCTCTGTACAATACTCCAAGTGAGGTCTCACCAGTGCTCTGTACAATACTCCAAGTGAGGTCTCACCAGCGCACTATACAATACTCCAAGTGAGGTCTCACCAGCGCTCTGTACAATACTCCAAGTGAGGTCTCACCAGTGCTCTGTACAATGGCATAAGCACTTCCCTCTTTCTACTGCTAATTAGACTTGAGCAGACACCTGGATGTTCGGGTACGGCAGGTTTGGCCGAACTTCAAAAAAATGTCCGAGTCCATGCTCGAACTTGATCCCGAACTTGACCCCGAACCTGAACCCCATTGAAGTCACAAACTTTTGGCCACTAAAATGCCTCTACAAAAGTCCTGGAAAGGGCTAGAGGGCTGCAAAATGAAGTAAAATGTTGATAAGAGTGTCCCCATTCATAGGAATAGGTCAATTGACCTATTCTTATGAATGGGGACTCTATTTCGGTTTATAGAAAGCCAATAGCATTACATGTATTCCATAAAAAAATATTCCATAAAAAATATTTAATTTTATTAACTGTATTATAAATGTCAACACGAAAATACTCCACGTTGCCCAATTTTCATGTCGATTCAAGATCACGTTGGTGATTTCTGAGAAGCTCGAATTGGAAGGGTACTATGATCACCCAAGTGACCCAATTGGGTCCAAAACTCAGAACTATGATTTTATCCAGAAAATCAGAGTTACCTGAGTTGATCCTGAAGCAGATTTAGAAAAAGTGCAAAAAAACAATATTCACAAGACAACTAACAAAATAAAACACATTCAAACAGCACAGAACAACACATTTTGCATATTTTGCGTTTTCCCCCCTTCCCCAACTACCAGTCTGTGTGTGTTCACAAATATATGATTACTAGAAATGCAGAACCCTTTTTTATGTCTCCATTTTCTGAAATTTAACTTTCCTAAACAACGTTACTGTTCAGCTCAAGTTGACTGTTATTTGTACCCTACGCAGCCATTCCTTTTAGTTACACTCTGTGAATTGCTACTTGCTGTTAACCCCGAATAGATTTCACTTGCAGGTCTATTACTTCTGATTCCATGCATACAGCTGTATGGTCAGCCATTTTTTTGAGGGACACACAGAACCTTTACATGCTGCTGTGCGGAATGTATCATTCAAATTAGAAATGTTCTTGACTAATACCGCCACTGAGTTCTCCATTCGTACAATCTCGATTTGATAAAATTGTTATTTGCATTTTTACTTATTAACCATTTTTTTGACCAATGGGCAAACCGTTTCTGTCGGAAATGTAATTATGAGAAGAATTTGTGTCCATCTGTGATATTATAGTGACATCAAGTGTCTCTTCCTTGCAACTGCAATATGTGCTTTTCTTATTCCAGCAGAACCTGTTGTATTAACTAGGAAACATTTGGAAAATGCAAATGTAGCAAAAAAAAGCTATTATAATTTAATATGATTTTATAAAGAAAATAATTTTTTTGTTTTTTTAAGTGCATACTTCAAAGACCCATTAAGATCTCTGCAATTTCACATTCGCCCAAAGAAACATAATTTATGCAACAAATAAAAAACACACAAGCTCCAGCTGACGATGTGCTGTCCGAAACATAAAATCTAAATACTTAAAGGGACACTACCACTTACATAAGATGTAACTAGATTACCTGTGCATTTAAAACAAACACAAATATAAGACATATGCCACCGTTATTTTTTATATATATATATGTTTGAATTAATTGTATATAAAAGTAAAAATAAAATTAGGTGGCTATCTCCAGCATCCATTTTCAGAATTTTACCCATGATGCAACATTCTCCAAAATCTTCCAGCCAGTCTCACTTTACAACTGTGGCCAAAGCCACTCCCCTCTTTTACTGGCTCCTGTGTATCATAGTGGGCAGGACTAGGTGGCTGTGTACAGACAGAGGAGATTGACCTGATCAAACAGGATCATAACTCCGCCCCCTTGTGATGTAATAGTTACATTACCCTCCCATTCAATGCAAGGCTATGGTCAGAATTCTGACTTATAGACTGCATTCTGTGTCCTCAGCCCCAAAGTGAGATACCAGTGCTGTAAAGCAAGGGGGTTAGGGGATGGGGATTGCACCAAAAACACTATATTTCACAAAATGGCAGCTCCCAGTCACACTTGTTTAGTAAAACATTTCCCCAAATAAATTCACACAAAAAATACGTATCTGAAATAAACAATGCAAAATAAACCCTTTTCATTTCTTTGGTGGCATTGTCCCTTTAATAATGCAAAAGTTGTTTTCTTTGTTTAATAGGTGCCTATTTATTAGTAATTTTAGTTTTTTTTCTATTCACATGCATATTTTAATAATATATTTCTAATATTTTTCATGTGTTTTTAATCTCTAAATATGTTTTAATACACCCTAATTTGATTATAATTACACCTTTTTTTATTTTTTTATTTCAAATCTGTTATTAAATCCAATAAAAAAGGTAGAGAGCCTTCAAAACCAAACAGATTGCGTAAGGTTAATATTCAGCTAAATATAGGGGTGATAAATAATTTCTCTAATTTAGATGCTATTGCAGCTGTTTCAGGTATCAATATTTACACTGTGTGGTGCTGTATGTCGACCATTACAGGGCGCCCAAGATCAATCGTTAAAAAAAAATCGACTATTCAGTAGCAACATTTTCTTCATTTTCTCAAGACGAGTTTTCACCTTTTTATCAAAAAATCTACCACCCATCTTTTGCTAGAAGTACCCTTGACATCAAACAACTTTTTTACTCTCTGTCGGTAAAATGCTAGTTTTGTGGCAACGCTAAAACACATGTAGGAAGAATATAACAAATCGCAACTAGATCATGAAACCTAAAGATGTTCTAACAGATGTCCAACCGCTGCTCCTGAATTATAACTTCATTCATGTTATTCTATTCATGTGAAGGAAGATCTGACCCAAGATCTCAGCCCCCGGATAGAGCAATGTAAGCAAAAAAGGCTTTATGTTCTTTTATTAAAACATTATTTTCTTTAAAATTGTATACAGCTGACTCAATCTTTCAATTAAGTATGTCCATTACCCCTTCCCAACACAAGATGTGTCAGGCACGTCATGCAAAAACATGCAGTTCGTAAAAACAAATGAACTTGACACATCATGTGGTAAATGGTTGATAACTGCCAGTGTGGCTATGATCCTCGATGTCTAGGCATCCTGACACACCAAAATGAGGCCACCTAGGGCTCCCTACGCTTGATTGCTGGCGCCATATTGGAGAGCAGCATGCTCCTCCAATATGGCTCTGCCACGTAGAGGGCAATAGCAAAGGAAGTTCCATTTGTTCCTAAATACTATCAAATGGGTACAGCAACATTTATTTGTGAAAAAGCACAGCCTTATACGAGGGGGGAGGCACATGGGAACTAATTATAACATGCAAGCCTCAAACAATAGAAAACCTCAATTAAAACAGGTAATTAAATACAGTATAACTTAGCACAATGAACATTGAGATACAGACATCCAGACTATAAGAGACAATAGATGTCTCACGGTGAACATATTTTGATTAGATAAGAACACATTTCAACACTAACATATAATCACATTTCATACACTACTTGGAATAGCTTTGCCTCAGCTACTTGTGTGGAATTCCTTGCTGCACTGAATGGGTTCCTCATGTCCCTGCCAAGGTGGGTACAGAGCAAAGGCCCTGGGTACTGACAGGCTCTTGGGGCTTGGGAGAGAGGTAACAACATAGAGCAAGTCAGTAGTAAATCCAGAGGACAGATAACAACCAGGAGCAAGCAGGGCAGTGATATGTACTTTGAGAATGCTATAACCCCTTCCATTGCCAGGGGAGCCTAGGACATGCAGGCTTTCATGACACGTAGCTCCTTTGGGAGGGGTAGTCCTTGACCCGATGAGGGTCATTAGTCCACAGGGAGGTGTTTGGGCCTCAAGGACCTCCAAGACACAAGTAATGCAGGCTGCCATGACTCAGTTTGTGACAGTTAGAATTAGGTTTAGTACTAGGGTTAGATTTAGAGGTGGGGTCAGATTTAGGGTTAGGGTTGGGTTGAAAAGTTCACTGAAGGAGAAAATTATTAGGAAACACAAAAACACTTATTTTGGTTATTGCCCCATGAAAACCTTGTAAACATGCATATTTCTGAACTCAGGACAACATCTAGACACTATTGAGACAGGGACCTTTTTATTTTTTGCAACTGTGTAAAAGATTTTTAAGGTCAAAGTTAGAAAAAGGTTTTTTTTGCATTTTTTCATCACATTTTATGATTTTTTTTATAGTAAACTATATCATATGATTTAAATAATGATATATAGAGAAACATCTTTTTATGGCGATAAAAACAGTATATTATATTTGTGGGTATATGAAATGAGAAAGAGAAAGCAGCTAAACACAAACATTGCATAAATGTTAAAAGAGCCATTGTTCAGAATGTGAAAATATGATTGTGAAAAATGGAAATTGTAGTCCATTGTCTGCTGGATGTCTGGAGTCTGTAGCAGAGGTCATAGATTTCTTCACTAAAAAAAAAAGTTTGTCTGAGTAGGCCTGACAGGCGACCAGCCCAACAGCAGGTAACTTGATATCGTACGTCAGTTGTGACCACATGGCTGTTTTATTCAGGCACACCTATTAAAAATTGTCTTATTGAGGATGTGCACGCAATTGAGAAAGATATATCTTATTGTTTTTGAGAATACATTCTCCTAAATAAGGCACATTAGAAGCTCTTTTAAATAGATAAAGGGAACAAGTGAAGATTACATAGTGTAGAATATTATAATACATATTATAGATCCCTCAAAGAGTGTGTATGGCTCCCTTAAAAGGTACACTTACATGTATCTGATGGGATCAAATCTCAGAGATATATTGCATAAATGATGGGAATATCAGATATGAGACATCAGGAACCCTTTAAATGGAATTGTCGGAACTCATTGATGACTTTAAAGATTTCTTCCCGGTAGTGGACGGGACAGTTGGCACAAAGGATACCAGGAACAAACCCCAAATACAAGGGTGAGGGAAATCCCAGGATTTTAAATGATATACAGTAGTTTACTTCAGCATGACAACATGTAAAATCCTGATTATCAGTCTAAATGGGACCAAAACATTTGTATAGAGTATTATGTTTTGATGTCTCATATCGGATATTTATGATCAGATTGAAGTCTAATATCGGAAATTCCCATCATTTATGTGATATATCATTAAGCGTTGATCCTACAAGGCTCAGAAAAATTTGAGTGTACCTCTTAAGAGGGTCATATATACTACTTAGGAGATCTATCATATGTATTGTAACATACTATTACACTATATATTCTATGATCCTTCCTTTTTTTGCAAGCATTTCTATATTGTCAAAGAAAATAAATCTTTCTCAATTCCTTGCACACCCTCACTAATTTATGAACTGGACTTTTTTAGTGTATTTGAATGAATTGGCTTCTGCATAACTTATTTATACAGAGCCTAGGACAATATAGTCTTGTACATCTATTGAAAATGCATACTACCGGGCTATAATTGCTAAAATATAGTCTTCATTCTTTATTCTAGAAACATAGAATGTGTCGGCAGATAAGAACCATTCAGTCCATCTAGTCTGCCCAATTTTTTTTTTGAGTACTTTTATTAGTCCCCCATTCCCGGTCTTATAGCTAGGATAGCCTTGTGTCTATCCCACGCATGTTTAAAATCCTTGACTGTGTTTACCTCTACCACTTCTGCTGGCAGGCTATTCCATACATCCACTACCCTCTCAGTAAAGTAATACTTCCTGATATTACTTTTAAATCGTTGCCCCTCTAATTTAAGACCATGTCCTCTAGTTGTGGTAGTCTTTCTTCCTTTAAATATACTCTCTTCCTTTCCTGTGTTGATTCCCTTTATGTATATAAATGTTTCTCTCATATCCCCCCTGTTACGTCTTTCCTCCAAGCTATACATGTTAAGATGCTCTAACCTTTCCTGGTAAGTTTTATCCTTCAACCCATGAACCAGTTTAGTAGCCCTTCTCTGAACTCTGTCCAATTCAACACCAATGTCTGCATTTTTCATAGGTGTCTTTCAATAAAACCGCTGATGATGTCACCCTAGTATACAGAGGAGGATGAGCAAACGGTCCATACAAGGCCACCATGGCAAGGTCGGTGAAGGTCCATAAAACATCATTAAAGTGTCCACCAGAAAGTCAAGTGAATGTGCTGATGTTGATGGCCGCTGTAGGTTCCTCTTTGATGTTTACCATGAAACAATCAGAATATTTTTGCGTGTAATAATCCACGGTTTGTTTTTCCGCTGCAGGGATTGTTGAAGATTACAAACCACCATTTTATGACGTTGTACCGAATGACCCGAGCTTTGAAGACATGAAGAAGGTGGTCTGCGTGGATCAGCAGAGACCCAACATTCCCAACAGATGGTTTTCAGATCCAGTAAATACGTTAGAAAGCTGCATCGTCCGGGATAGACAAAGTGTACTGCGCTAGATGAGAGGTCCCTTATCAACGGTGGTCCTAAAGTGGATTACCAGATCACATGTCCTTATCACTATGTATGCAGTGCTTCAGTAGAATTCCATCTAGTATTGTTTATATTGTAGGTCTGTGGCTAATGTATTAGCATAATAATGTTATATGTTTACGACTTGCATTTTGTTCTACATGTTCTATTCTGAGTAAATTGGCCATTGCATTGCTTCTGAAGAACTTGGCTTGGTCTTTCACACTGTAAACATGTTAAAAAAAAATATTTACATCAGTAATAGTTTGATTTCCCATCTATAATTTAATCTTCTACATCTTCTGTGTTTTCGATGGAGCCGGTATGTTTTATACATGAGGCATGAACACTTCAGACACTAATAATTCTCCCATTTCTTGGAATGTTTTCTTCCATGTAATGTCTCCTTCTCCGCTCCTGTAATGTCTCCTTCTCTCCCCCTCAAATGTCTCCTACTCTCCCTTTGTAAAGTTTCCTTCTCCCCCCTGTAATATTTCCTTCTACCACCAGCAATGTCTTCTTCTCCCCCCCTGTAATGTTACCTTCTCTCCCCTGTAATGTCTCCTTCTCCCCCCCTGTAATGTTACCTTCTCTCCCCATGTAATGGTTCCTTCTCCCCCCCTGTAATGTTACCTTCTCCCCCTGTAATGTTACCTTCTCTCCCCATGTAATGGTTCCTTCTCCCCCCCTGTAATGTTACCTTCTCTCCCCCTGTAATGGTTCCTTCTCCCCCCCTGTAATGTTACCTTCTCCCCCCCTGTAATGTTACCTTCTCTCCCCCTGTAATGTTACCTTCTCTCCCCCTGTAATGTTACCTTCTCCCCCCCTGTAATGTTACCTTCTCTCCCCCTGTAATGGTTCCTTCTCCCCCCCTGTAATGTTACCTTCTCCCCTCCTGTAATGTTACCTTCTCTCCCCCTGTAATGGTTCCTTCTCCCCCCCTGTAATGTTACCTTCTCTCCCCCTGTAATGGTTCCTTCTCCCCCCCTGTAATGTTACCTTCTCCCCTCCTGTAATGTTACCTTCTCTCCCCCTGTAATGGTTCCTTCTCCCGCCCTGTAATGTTACCTTCTCTCCCCCTGTAATGGTTCCTTCTCTCCCCCTGTAATGGTTCCTTCTCCCCTCTTTTAATGTCTCCTTCTCCCCCTGTAATTTTCCTTCTCCCCCATAATGTCTCTTCTCTCCCCCTGTAATGTCACCTTCTCTCCCCCTGTAATGTCACCTTCTCTCCCCCTGTAATGTCACCTTCTCTCCCCCTGTAATGTCACCTTCTCTCCCCCTGTAATGTCACCTTCTCTCCCCCTGTAATGTCACCTTCTCTCCCCCTGTAATGTCTCCTTCTCCCCCCTGTAATATTTCCTTCTACCACCAGCAATGTCTTCTTCTCCCCCCTGTAATGTTACCTTCTCTCCCCCTGTAATGGTTCCTTCTCCCCCCCTGTAATGTTACCTTCTCCCCCCCTGTAATGTTACCTTCTCTCCCCCTGTAATGGTTCCTTCTCCCCCCCTGTAATGTTACCTTCTCCCCCCCTGTAATGTTACCTTCTCTCCCCCTGTAATGGTTCCTTCTCCCGCCCGGTAATGTTACCTTCTCCCCCCCTGTAATGTTACCTTCTCTCCCCCTGTAATGGTTCCTTCTCCCCCCCTGTAATGTTACCTTCTCCCCCCCTGTAATGTTACCTTCTCTCCCCCTGTAATGGTTCCTTCTCCCCCCCTGTAATGTTACCTTCTCTCCCCCTGTAATGGTTCCTTCTCCCGCCCTGTAATGTTACCTTCTCTCCCCCTGTAATGGTTCCTTCTCTCCCCCTGTAATGGTTCCTTCTCCCCCCCTGTAATGGTTCCTTCTCCCGCCCTGTAATGTTACCTTCTCTCCCCCTGTAATGGTTCCTTCTCTCCCCCTGTAATGGTTCCTTCTCTCCCCCTGTAATGGTTCCTTCTCTCCCCCTGTAATGGTTCCTTCTCCCGCCCTGTAATGTTACCTTCTCTCCCCCTGTAATGGTTCCTTCTCTCCCCCTGTAATGGTTCATTCTCCCCTCTTTTAATGTCTCCTTCTCCCCCTGTAATTTTCCTTCTCCCCCATAATGTCTCTTCTCTCCCCCTGTAATGTCACCTTCTCTCCCCCTGTAATGTCACCTTCTCTCCCCCTGTAATGTCACCTTCTCTCCCCCTGTAATGTCACCTTCTCTCCCCCTGTAATGTCACCTTCTCTCCCCCTGTAATGTCTCCTTCTCCCCCTTGTAATATTTCCTTCTACCACCAGCAATGTCTCCTTCTCACCCCTGTAATGTTACCTTCTCTCCCCCTGTAATGGTTCCTTCTCCCCCCCTGTAATGGTTCCTTCTCCCGCCCTGTAATGTTACCTTCTCTCCCCCTGTAATGGTTCCTTCTCTCCCCCTGTAATGTTACCTTCTCTCCCCCTGTAATGGTTCCTTCTCTCCCCCTGTAATGGTTCCTTCTCCCCCCCTGTAATGTTACCTTCTCCCCTCCTGTAATGTTACCTTCTCTCCCCCTGTAATGGTTCCTTCTCCCGCCCTGTAATGTTACCTTCTCCCGCCCTGTAATGGTTCCTTCTCTCCCCCTGTAATGGTTCCTTCTCCCCTCTTTTAAT
Source organism: Pelodytes ibericus (assembly GCA_036172795.1). NCBI lineage: Eukaryota > Metazoa > Chordata > Amphibia > Anura > Pelodytidae > Pelodytes > Pelodytes ibericus. Next base: position 6,118,754 of record CM069864.1, on the reverse strand, counting down.
GTCTCCTTCTCCCCCTGTAATGTCTCCTTCTCCCCCATAATGTCTCTTCTCTCCCCCTGTAATGTCACCTTCTCTCCCCCTGTAATGTCACCTTCTCTCCCCCTGTAATGTCACCTTCTCTCCCCCTGTAATGTCACCTTCTCTCCCCCTGTAATGTCACCTTCTCTCCCCCTGTAATGTCACCTTCTCTCCCCCTGTAATGTCTCTTCTCTCCCCCTGTAATGTCTCCTTCTCTCCCCTGTAATGTCTCCTTCTCTCCCCCTGTAATGTCACCTTCTCTCCCCCTGTAATGTCACCTTCTCTCCCCCTGTAATGTCTCCTTCTCCGCTCCTGTAAAGTTTCCTTCTCCCCCTGTAATATTTCCTTCTACCACCAGCAATGTCTCCTTCTCACCCCTGTAATGTTACCTTCTCTCCCCCTGTAATGGTTCCTTCTCCCCCCCTGTAATGGTTCCTTCTCCCGCCCTGTAATGTTACCTTCTCTCCCCCTGTAATGGTTCCTTCTCTCCCCCTGTAATGGTTCCTTCTCCCCCCCTGTAATGTTACCTTCTCTCCCCCTGTAATGGTTCCTTCTCCCGCCCTGTAATGTTACCTTCTCTCCCCCTGTAATGGTTCCTTCTCTCCCCCTGTAATGGTTCCTTCTCCCCTCTTTTAATGTCTCCTTCTCCCCCTGTAATTTTCCTTCTCCCCCATAATGTCTCTTCTCTCCCCCTGTAATGTCACCTTCTCTCCCCTGTAATGTCACCTTCTCTCCCCCTGTAATGTCACCTTCTCTCCCCCTGTAATGTCTCTTCTCCCCCCTGTAATGCTTCCTTCTCCCCCTTTAATGGTTCTTTTCCCCCCTGTATTGTCTCCTTCTCCCCTCCCATAATATTTCCTTCTCCCTTCCTTTAATGTCTCCTTCTCTCCCCCATAATGTCTCCTTCTCTCCCCGTAATGTCTCCTTCGCTCCCCCTGTAATGTCTCATTCTCCCCCTGTAATGTCTTCTCCCCCCCTGTAATGTCTGATTCTCTCTACTATAATGTATCCTTCTCTCCCCCATGTAATGTCTCCTTCTCCCCCCTGTAATGTCTCCTCCCCCTGAAATGTCTCCATCTCTCCCCCTTTAATGTCTCCATCTCCCCCCATAATGTTTCTTCTCTCCCCCCTGTAATGTTTCTTTCTCTCCCCCTTGTAATGTCTCATTCTCTCCCCCCGTAATGTCTCCTTCTCAGCCGTAATGTCTCCTTCTCTCCCCGTAATGTCTCCTTCTCCCCCGTAATGTCTCCTTCTCTCACTGTAATGTCTCCTTCTCTCCCCGTAATGTCTCCTTCTCTCCCCTGTAATGTCTCCTTCTCCCCCTGTAATGTCTCCTTCTCCCCCGTAATGTCTCCTTCTCTCCCCGTAATGTCTCCTTCTCCCCCGTAATGTCTCCTTCTCTCCCCCTGTAATGTCTCCTTCTCTCCCCCGTAATGTCTCCTTCTCCCCCCATAATGTCTCCTTCTCTCCCCATAATGTCTCCTTCTCCCCCATAATGTCTCCTTCTCTCCCCGTAATGTCTCCTTCTCTCCCCCGTAATGTCTCCTTCTTCCCCCATAATGTCTCCTTCTCTCCCCCTGTAATGTCTCCTTCTCTCCCCATAATGTCTCCTTCTCTCCCCCGTAATGTCTCCTTCTCTCCCCTGTAATGTCTCCTTCTCCCTGTAATGTCTCCTTCTCTCCCCTGTAATGTCTCCTTCTCCCTGTAATGTCTCCTTCTCTCCCCTGTAATGTCTCCTTCTCTCCCCATAATGTCTCCTTCTCTCCCCCGTAATGTCTCCTTCTCTCCCCTGTAATGTCTCCTTCTCCCTGTAATGTCTCCTTCTCTCCCCTGTAATGTCTCCTTCTCCCTGTAATGTCTCCTTCTCTCCCCTGTAATGTCTCCTTCTCTCCCCATAATGTCTCCTTCTCTCCCCTTTAATGTCTCCTTCTCTCCCCGTAATGTCTCCTTCTCCCCCCATAATGTCTCCTTCTCTTCCCCCTGTAATGCCTCCTTCTCACCCTCGTAACTTCTCCTTATCCCCTCCTGTAAAGTCTCCTTCTCACCCCTTAATGTCTCCTTCTCTCCCCTGTAATGTCTCCTTCTCTCCCCATAATGTCTCCTTCTCTCCCCGTAATGTCTCCTTCTCTCCCCATAATGTCTCCTTCTCTCCCCGTAATGTCTCCTTCTCTCCCCTGTAATGTCTCCTTCTCTCCCCTGTAATGTCTCCTTCTCTCCCCTGTAATGTCTCCTTCTCTCCCCCCATAATGTCTCCTTCTCCCCCGTAATGTCTCCTTCTCTCCCCATAATGTCTCCTTCTCCCCTGTAATGTCTCCTTCTCTCCCCATAATGTCTCCTTCTCTCCCCCGTAATGTCACCTTCTCTCCCCCTGTAATGTCACCTTCTCTCCCCTGTAATGTCTCCTTCTCTCCCCTGTAATGTCTCCTTCTCTCCCCATAATGTCTCCTTCTCTCCCCATAATGTCTCCTTCTCCCCTGTAATGTCTCCTTCTCTCCCCATAATGTCTCCTTCTCTCCCCGTAATGTCTCCTTCTCTCCCCTGTAATGTCTCCTTCTCTCCCCGTAATGTCTCCTTCTCTACCTGTAATGTCTCCTTCTCTCCCCTGTAATGTCTCCTTCTCTCCCCTGTAATGTCTCCTTCTCTCCCCCCATAATGTCTCCTTCTCCCCCGTAATGTCTCCTTCTCTCCCCATAATGTCTCCTTCTCCCCTGTAATGTCTCCTTCTCTCCCCTGTAATGTCTCCTTCTCCCCCCCATAATGTCTCCTTCTCTCCCCGTAATGTCTCCTTCTCTCCCCCGTAATGTCTCCTTCTCTCCCCGTAATGTCTCCTTCTCTCCCCGTAATGTCTCCTTCTCTCCCCTGTAATGTCTCCTTCTCTCCCATAATGTCTCCTTCTCTCCCCTGTAATGTCTCCTTCTCTCCCCCGTAATGTCTCCTTCTCTCCTCGTAATGTCTCCTTCTCTCCCCCGTAATGTCTCCTTCTCTCCCCGAAATGTCTCCTTCTCTCCCCCGTAATGTCTCCTTCTCTCCCCATAATGTCTCCTTCTCTCCCCATAATGTCTCCTTCTCTCCCCATAATGTCTCCTTCTCTCCCCTGTAATGTCTCCTTCTCTTCCCCGTAATGTCTCCTTCTCTCCCCGTAATGTCTCCTTCTCTCCCCTGTAATGTCTCCTTCTCTCCCCGTAATGTCTCCTTCTCTCCCCCGTAATGTCTCCTTCTCTCCCCCGTAATGTCTCCTTCTCTCCCCGTAATGTCTCCTTCTCTCCCCATAATGTCTCCTTCTCTCCCCATAATGTCTCCTTCTCTCCCCATAATGTCTCCTTCTCTCCCCATAATGTCTCCTTCTCCCCCCGTAATGTCTCCTTCTCTCCCCATAATGTCTCCTTCTCTCCCCTGTAATGTCTCCTTCTCTCCCCCGTAATGTCTCCTTCTCCCCCCCGTAATGTCTCCTTCTCTCCCCTGTAATGTCTCCTTCTCTCCCCGTAATGTCTCCTTCTCTCCCCGTAATGTCTCCTTCTCTCCCCATAATGTCTCCTTCTCTCCCCGTAATGTCTCCTTCTCTCCCCCGTAATGTCTCCTTCTCTCCCCATAATGTCTCCTTCTCTCCCCATAATGTCTCCTTCTCTCCCCCGTAATGTCTCCTTCTCCCCCCCGTAATGTCTCCTTCTCTCCCCTGTAATGTCTCCTTCTCTCCCCGTAATGTCTCCTTCTCTCCCCGTAATGTCTCCTTCTCTCCCCGTAATGTCTCCTTCTCTCCCCATAATGTCTCCTTCTCTCCCCGTAATGTCTCCTTCTCTCCCCTGTAATGTCTCCTTCTCTCCCCGTAATGTCTCCTTCTCTCCCCCGTAATGTCTCCTTCTCTCCCCCGTAATGTCTCCTTCTCTCTCCGTAATGTCTCCTTCTCTCCCCGTAATGTCTCCTTCTCTCCCCGTAATGTCTCCTTCTCTCCCCATAATGTCTCCTTCTCTCCCCTGTAATGTCTCCTTCTCTCCCCTGTAATGTCTCCTTCTCTCCCCCGTAATGTCTCCTTCTCTCCCCTGTAATGTCTCCTTCTCTCCCCCGTAATGTCTCCTTCTCTCCCCTGTAATGTCTCCGTCTCTCCCCCGTAATGTCTCCTTCTCTCCCCTGTAATGTCTCCTTCTCTCCCCATAATGTCTCCTTCTCTCCCCGTAATGTCTCCTTCTCTCCCCTGTAATGTCTCCTTCTCTCCCCTGTAATGTCTCCTTCTCTCCCCTGTAATGTCTCCTTCTCTCCCCCTGTAATGTCTCCTTCTCTCCCCCTGTAATGTCTCCTTCTCTCCAAATAATATCTCCTTCTCTCCCCTGTAATGTCTCCTTCTCTCCCCCGTAATGTCTCCTTCTCTCCCCATAATGTCTCCTTCTCTCCCCTGTAATGTCTCCTTCTCTCCCCCGTAATGTCTCCTTCTCTCCCCCGTAATGTCTCCTTCTCTCCCCTGTAATGTCTCCTTCTCCCCTCTGTAATGTCTCCTTCTCTCCCCGTAATGTCTCCTTCTCTCCAGTGTAATGTCTTCTTCTCTCCCCTGTAATGTCTCCTTCTCCCCCCTGTGATGTTTCCTTCTCTCCCTCTTGTAATGTCTCATTCTCTCCCCCGTAATGTCTCCTTCTCTCCCCTGTAATGTCTCCTTCTCTCCCCATAATGTCTCCTTCTCTCCCCGTAATGTCTCCTTCTCTCCCCCGTAATGTCTCCTTCTCTCCCCATAATGTCTCCTTCTCTCCCCGTAATGTCTCCTTCTCTCCCCATAATGTCTCATTCTCTCCCCCGTAATGTCTCCTTCTCTCCCCTGTAATGTCTCCTTCTCTCCCCATAATGTCTCCTTCTCTCCCCGTAATGTCTCCTTCTCTCCCCCGTAATGTCTCCTTCTCTCCCCATAATGTCTCCTTCTCTCCCCGTAATGTCTCCTTCTCTCCCCATAATGTCTCCTTCTCTCCCCGTAATGTCTCCTTCTCTCCCCATAATGTCTCCTTCTCCCCCCCTTTAATGTCTCCTTCTCCCCCCATAATGTCTCCTTCTCCCCCTCTAATGTCTCCTTCTCTTCCCCCTGTAATGCCTCCTTCTCACCCTCGTAACTTCTCCTTATCCCCTCCTGTAAACTCTCCTTCTCCCCCCTTAATGTCTCCTTCTCTCACCCTGTAATGTCTCCTTCTCTCCCCATAATGTCTCCTTCTCCCCCCTTAATGTCTCCTTCTCTCCCCCTGTAATGTCTCCTTCTCTCCCCATAATGTCTCCTTCTCCCCCCTGTAATGTCTCCTTCTCTCCCCCATAATGTCTCCTTCTCTCCCCGTAATGTCTCCTTCTCCCCCCCTGTAATGTCTCCTTCTCCCCCCCGTAATGTCTCCTTCTCTCCCCGTAATGTCTCCTTCTCTCCCCTGTAATGTCTCCTTCTCTCCCCATAATGTCTCCTTCTCTCCCCGTAATGTCTCCTTCTCTCCCCATAATGTCTCCTTCTCTCCCCGTAATGTCTCCTTCTCTCCCCCGTAATGTCTCCTTCTCTCCCCATAATGTCTCCTTCTCTCCCCCGTAATGTCTCCTTCTCTCCCCTGTAATGTCTCCTTCTCTCCCCGTAATGTCTCCTTCTCTCCCACGTAATGTCTCCTTCTCTCCCCCGTAATGTCTCCTTCTCTCCTCGTAATGTCTCCTTCTCTCCCCCGTAATGTCTCCTTCTCTCCCCGAAATGTCTCCTTCTCTCCCCCATAATGTCTCCTTCTCTCTCCCCATAATGTCTCCTTCTCTCCCCCGTAATGTCTCCTTCTCTCCCCGTAATGTCTCCTTCTCTCCCCCGTAATGTCTCCTTCTCTTCCCCGTAATGTCTCCTTCTCTCCACGTAATGTCTCCTTCTCTCCCCATAATGTCTCCTTCTCTCCTCTGTAATGTCTCCTTCTCCCCCCGTAATGTCTCCTTCTCTCCCCATAATGTCTCCTTCTCTCCCCATAATGTCTCCTTCTCCCCCCCGTAATGTCTCCTTCTCTCCCCTGTAATGTCTCCTTCTCCCCCCCGTAATGTCTCCTTCTCTCCCCTGTAATGTCTCCTTCTCCCCCCCGTAATGTCTCCTTCTCTCCCCATAATGTCTCCTTCTCTCCCCGTAATGTCTCCTTCTCTCCCCATAATGTCTCATTCTCTCCCCCGTAATGTCTCCTTCTCTCCCCTGTAATGTCTCCTTCTCTCCCCATAATGTCTCCTTCTCTCCCCGTAATGTCTCCTTCTCTCCCCCGTAATGTCTCCTTCTCTCCCCATAATGTCTCCTTCTCTCCCCGTAATGTCTCCTTCTCTCCCCATAATGTCTCCTTCTCTCCCCGTAATGTCTCCTTCTCTCCCCATAATGTCTCCTTCTCCCCCCCTTTAATGTCTCCTTCTCCCCCCATAATGTCTCCTTCTCCCCCTCTAATGTCTCCTTCTCTTCCCCCTGTAATGCCTCCTTCTCACCCTCGTAACTTCTCCTTATCCCCTCCTGTAAACTCTCCTTCTCCCCCCTTAATGTCTCCTTCTCTCACCCTGTAATGTCTCCTTCTCTCCCCCATAATGTCTCCTTCTCTCCCCGTAATGTCTCCTTCTCCCCCCCTGTAATGTCTCCTTCTCCCCCCCGTAATGTCTCCTTCTCTCCCCGTAATGTCTCCTTCTCTCCCCTGTAATGTCTCCTTCTCTCCCCATAATGTCTCCTTCTCTCCCCGTAATGTCTCCTTCTCTCCCCATAATGTCTCCTTCTCTCCCCGTAATGTCTCCTTCTCTCCCCCGTAATGTCTCCTTCTCTCCCCATAATGTCTCCTTCTCTCCCCCGTAATGTCTCCTTCTCTCCCCTGTAATGTCTCCTTCTCTCCCCGTAATGTCTCCTTCTCTCCCACGTAATGTCTCCTTCTCTCCCCCGTAATGTCTCCTTCTCTCCTCGTAATGTCTCCTTCTCTCCCCCGTAATGTCTCCTTCTCTCCCCGAAATGTCTCCTTCTCTCCCCCATAATGTCTCCTTCTCTCTCCCCATAATGTCTCCTTCTCTCCCCCGTAATGTCTCCTTCTCTCCCCGTAATGTCTCCTTCTCTCCCCCGTAATGTCTCCTTCTCTTCCCCGTAATGTCTCCTTCTCTCCACGTAATGTCTCCTTCTCTCCCCATAATGTCTCCTTCTCTCCTCTGTAATGTCTCCTTCTCCCCCCGTAATGTCTCCTTCTCTCCCCATAATGTCTCCTTCTCTCCCCATAATGTCTCCTTCTCCCCCCCGTAATGTCTCCTTCTCTCCCCTGTAATGTCTCCTTCTCCCCCCCGTAATGTCTCCTTCTCTCCCCTGTAATGTCTCCTTCTCCCCCCCGTAATGTCTCCTTCTCTCCCCTGTAATGTCTCCTTCTCTCCCCCTGTAATGTCTCCTTCTCTCCCCCGTAATGTCTCCTTCTCTCCCCATAATATCTCCTTCTCTCCCCTGTAATGTCTCCTTCTCCCCTCTGTAATGTCTCCTTCTCTCCCCGTAATGTCTCCTTCTCTCCCCTGTAATGTCTTCTTCTCTCCCCTGTAATGTCTCCTTCTCTCCCCATAATGTCTCCTTCTCCCCCCTGTAATGTTTCCTTCTCTCCCTCTTGTAATGTCTCATTCTCTCCCCCCATAATGTCTCCTCTCCCCGTAATGTCTCCTTCTCTCCCCCGTAATGTCTCCTTCTCTCCCCATAATATCTCCTTCTCTCCCCTGTAATGTCTCCTTCTCTCCCCCCGTAATGTCTCCTTCTCTCCCCCCCGTAATGTCTCCTTCTCCCCTCTGTAATATCTCCTTCTCTCCCCCGTAATGTCTCCTTCTCTCCCCTGTAATGTCTCCTTCTCTCCCCATAATGTCTCCTTCTCTCCCCCGTAATGTCTCCTTCTCTCCCCCTGTAATGTCTCCTTCTCTCCCCATAATGTCTCCTTCTCTCCCCGTAATGTCTCCTTCTCTCCCCATAATGTCTCCTTCTCTCCCCGTAATGTCTCCTTCTCTCCCCATAATGTCTCCTTCTCCCCCCCTTTAATGTCTCCTTCTCCCCCCATAATGTCTCCTTCTCCCCCTCTAATGTCTCCTTCTCTTCCCCCTGTAATGCCTCCTTCTCACCCTCGTAACTTCTCCTTATCCCCTCCTGTAAACTCTCCTTCTCCCCCCTTAATGTCTCCTTCTCTCCCCCTGTAATGTCTCCTTCTCCCCCCTTAATGTCTCCTTCTCTCCCCCTGTAATGTCTCCTTCTCTCCCCGTAATGTCTCCTTCTCCCCCCCCGTAATGTCTCCTTCTCTCCCCGTAATGTCTCCTTCTCTCCCCTGTAATGTCTCCTTCTCTCCCCCGTAATGTCTCCTTCTCTCCCCGTAATGTCTCCTTCTCTCCCCATAATGTCTCCTTCTCCCCCCTGTAATGTTTCCTTCTCTCCCTCTTGTAATGTCTCATTCTCTCCCCCCATAATGTCTCCTCTCCCCGTAATGTCTCCTTCTCTCCCCCGTAATGTCTCCTTCTCTCCCCATAATGTCTCCTTCTCCCCCGTAATGTCTCCTTCTCTCCCCCATAATGTCTCCTTCTCTCCCCGTAATGTCTCCTTCTCCCCCGCATAATGTGTCCTTCTCCCCCCCGTAATGTCTCCTTCTCTCCCCGTAATGTCTCCTTCTCTCCCCGTAATGTCTCCTTCTCCCCCCTGTAATGTCTCCTTCTCTCCTCGTAATGTCTCCTTCTCTCCCCGTAATGTCTCCTTCTCTCCCCCTGTAATGTCTCCTTCTCTCCCCGTAATGTCTCCTTCTCTCCCCATAATGTCTCCTTCTCTCCCCTGTAATGTCTCCTTCTCTCCCCTGTAATGTCTCCTTCTCTCCCCCGTAATGTCTCCTTCTCTCCCCCGTAATGTCTCCCTCTCTCCCCTGTAATGTCTCCTTCTCTCCCCTGTAATGTCTCCTTCTCTCCTCCGTAATGTCTCCTTCTCCCCCATAATGTCTCCTTCTCTCCCCGTAATGTCTCCTTCTCCCCCCGTAATGTCTCCTTCTCCCCCCCTGTAATGTCTCCTTCTCTCCCCCGTAATGTCTCCTTCTCTCCCCGTAATGTCTCCTTCTCTCCCCATAATGTCTCCTTCTCCCCCCTGTAATGTTTCCTTCTCTCCCTCTTGTAATGTCTCATTCTCTCCCCCCATAATGTCTCCTCTCCCCGTAATGTCTCCTTCTCTCCCCCGTAATGTCTCCTTCTCTCCCCATAATGTCTCCTTCTCTCCCCCGTAATGTCTCCTTCTCTCCCCATAATGTCTCCTTCTCCCCCGTAATGTCTCCTTCTCTCCCCCATAATGTCTCCTTCTCTCCCCGTAATGTCTCCTTCTCTCCTCGTAATGTCTCCTTCTCTCCGCCCGTAATGTCTCCTTCTCTCCCCGAAATGTCTCCTTCTCTCCCCCATAATGTCTCCTTCTCTCTCCCCATAATGTCTCCTTCTCTCCCCTGTAATGTCTCCTTCTCTCCCCCATAATGTCTCCTTCTCTCTCCCCATAATGTCTCCTTCTCTCCCCCATAATGTCTCCTTCTCTCCCCTGTAATGTCTCCTTCTCTCCCCTGTAATGTCTCCTTCTCTCCCCTGTAATGTCTCCTTCTCTCCCCATAATTTCTCCTTCTCTCCCCCGTAATGTCTCCTTCTCTTCCCCGTAATGTCTCCTTCTCTCCACGTAATGTCTCCTTCTCTCCCCTGTAATGTCTCCTTCTCTCCCCATAATGTCTCCTTCTCCCCCCGTAATGTCTCCTTCTCTCCCCATAATGTCTCCTTCTCTCCCCATAATGTCTCCTTCTCCCCCCCGTAATGTCTCCTTCTCTCCCCTGTAATGTCTCCTTCTCCCCCCCGTAATGTCTCCTTCTCTCCCCTGTAATGTCTCCTTCTCTCCCCCGTAATGTCTCCTTCTCTCCCCGTAATGTCTCCTTCTCTCCCCGTAATGTCTCCTTCTCCCCCGTAATGTCTCCTTCTCCCCCGTAATGTCTCCTTCTCTCCTCTGTAATGTCTCCTTCTCCCCCGTAATGTCTTCTTCTCTCCCCATAATGTCTCCTTCTCTCCCCCGTAATGTCTCCTTCTCTCCCCTGTAATGTCTCCTTCTCCCCCGTAATGTCTCCTTCTCCCCCGTAATGTCTCCTTCTCTCCTCTGTAATGTCTCCTTCTCCCCCGTAATGTCTTCTTCTCTCCCCATAATGTCTCCTTCTCCCCCCCTGTAATGTTACCTTCTCCCCCCCGTAATGTCTCCTTCTCCCCCCCTGTAATGTCTCCTTCTCTCCCCCGTAATGTCTCCTTCTCTCCCCGTAATGTCTCCTTCTCTCCCCATAATGTCTCCTTCTCTCCCCGTAATGTCTCCTTCTCTCCCCATAATTTCTCCTTCTCTCCCCCGTAATGTCTCCTTCTCTCCCCTTAATGTCTCCTTCTCTCCCCATAATGTCTCCTTCTCTCCCCCGTAATGTCTCCTTCTCTCCCCTGTAATGTCTCCTTCTCTCCCCCGTAATGTCTCCTTCTCTCCACGTAATGTCTCCTTCTCTCCCCTGTAATGTCTCCTTCTCTCCCCATAATTTCTCCTTCTCTCCCCCGTAATGTCTCCTTCTCTTCCCCGTAATGTCTCCTTCTCTCCACGTAATGTCTCCTTCTCTCCCCTGTAATGTCTCCTTCTCTCCCCATAATGTCTCCTTCTCCCCCCGTAATGTCTCCTTCTCTCCCCCGTAATGTCTCCTTCTCCCCCCCGTAATGTCTCCTTCTCTCCCCATAATGTCTCCTTCTCCCCCCGTAATGTCTCCTTCTCTCCCCCGTAATGTCTCCTTCTTCCCCCATAATGTCTCCTTCTCTCCCCCCATAATGTCTCCTTCTCTCCCCATAATGTCTCCTTCTCTCCCCATAATGTCTCCTTCTCTCCACGTAATGTCTCCTTCTCTCCCCGTAATGTCTCCTTCTCCCCCCCGTAATGTCTCCTTCTCTCCCCTGTAATGTCTCCTTCTCTCCCCCCCGTAATGTCTCCTTCTCTCCCCATAATGTCTCCTTCTCTCCCCTGTAATGTCTCCTTCTCTCCCCCGTAATGTCTCCTTCTCTCCACGTAATGTCTCCTTCTCTCCCCGTAATGTCTCCTTCTCCCCCCCGTAATGTCTCCTTCTCTCCCCTGTAATGTCTCCTTCTCTCCCCCCCGTAATGTCTCCTTCTCTCCCCATAATGTCTCCTTCTCTCCCCATAATGTCTCCTTCTCCCCCCCGTAATGTCTCCTTCTCTCCCCTGTAATGTCTCCTTCTCTCCCCTGTAATGTCTCCTTCTCTCCCCATAATTTCTCCTTCTCCCCCCCGTAATGTCTCCTTCTCTCCCCTGTAATGTCTCCTTCTCTCCCCCGTAATGTCTCCTTCTCTCCCCGTAATGTCTCCTTCTCTCCCCGTAATGTCTCCTTCTCCCCCGTAATGTCTCCTTCTCCCCCGTAATGTCTCCTTCTCCCCCCCGTAATGTCTCCTTCTCTCCCCCGTAATGTCTCCTTCTCCCCCCCGTAATGTCTCCTTCTCTCCCCTGTAATGTCTCCTTCTCTCCCCTGTAATGTCTCCTTTTCCCCCCCGTAATGTCTCCTTCTCTCCCCATAATGTCTCCTTCTCTCCTCTGTAATGTCTCCTTCTCTCCCCTGTAATGTCTCCTTCTCCCCCCCGTAATGTCTCCTTCTCTCCCCATAATGTCTCCTTCTCTCCTCTGTAATGTCTCCTTCTCTCCCCGTAATGTCTCCTTCTCCCCCCCGTAATGTCTCCTTCTCTCCCCCGTAATGTCTCCTTCTCTCCCCCGTAATGTCTCCTTCTCCCCCGTAATGTCTCCTTCTCTCCCCTGTAATGTCTCCTTCTCTCCCCGTAATGTCTCCTTCTCCCCCCGTAATGTCTCCTTCTCTCCCCCGTAATGTCTCCTTCTCTCCCCCGTAATGTCTCCTTCTCTCCCCTGTAATGTCTCCTTCTCCCCCCCGTAATGTCTCCTTCTCTCCCCATAATGTCTCCTTCTCTCCTCTGTAATGTCTCCTTCTCCCCCGTAATGTCTCCTTCTCCCCCCGTAATGTCTCCTTCTCCCCCCCGTAATGTCTCCTTCTCTCCCCATAATGTCTCCTTCTCTCCTCTGTAATGTCTCCTTCTCCCCCGTAATGTCTCCTTCTCCCCCCGTAATGTCTCCTTCTCTCCCCGTAATGTCTCCTTCTCTCCCCCTGTAATGTCTCCTTCTCTCCCCCGTAATGTCTCCTTCTCTCCCCCGTAATGTCTCCTTCTCTCCCCATAATGTCTCCTTCTCTCCCCCGTAATGTCTCCTTCTCTCCCCATAATGTCTCCTTCTCTCCCCCGTAATGTCTCCTTCTCTCCCTGTAATGTCTCCTTCTCTCCCCATAATGTCTCCTTCTCTCCCTGTAATGTCTCCTTCTCTCCCCATAATGTCTCCTTCTCTCCCCGTAATGTCTCCTTCTCTCCCCATAATGTCTCCTTCTCCACCCCTTTAATGTCTCCTTCTCTCCCCACATAATGTCTCCTTCTCTCCCCATAATGTCTCCTTCTCTCCCCGTAATGTCTCCTTCTCTCCCCATAATGTCTCCTTCTCTCCCCGTAATGTCTCCTTCTCTCCCCATAATGTCTCCTTCTCCCCCCCGTAATGTCTCCTTCTCTCCCCATAATGTCTCCTTCTCTCCCCATAATGTCTCCTTCTCTCCCCCTGTAATGTTTCCTTCTCTCCCTCTTGTAATGTCTCATTCTCTCCCCCCATAATGTCTCCTCTCCCCATAATGTCTCCTTCTCTCCCCCGTAATGTCTCCTTCTCTCCCCGTAATGTCTCCTTCTCCCCCCTTAATGTCTCCTTCTCCCCCCCCGTAATGTCTCCTTCTCTCCCCTGTAATGTCTCCTTCTCTCCCCTGTAATGTCTCCTTCTCTCCCCTGTAATGTCTCCTTCTCCCCCCCGTAATGTCTCATTCTCTCCCCCCATAATGTCTCCTCTCCCCATAATGTCTCCTTCTCTCCCCGTAATGTCTCCTTCTCTCCCCCCATAATGTCTCCTTCTCTCCCCCGTAATGTCTCCTTCTCTCCCCATAATGTCTCCTTCTCTCCCCATAATGTCTCCTTCTCTCCCCATAATGTCTCCTTCTCTCCCCATAATGTCTCCTTCTCTCCCCATAATGTCTCCTCTCCCCATAATGTCTCCTTCGCTCCCCATAATGTCTCCTTCTCTCACCATAATGTCTCCTTCTCTCCCCATAATGTCTCCTTCTCCCCCGTAATGTCTCCTTCTCTCCCCGTAATGTCTCCTTCTCCCCCCCTGTAATGTCTCCTTCTCTCCCCATAATTTCTCCTTCTCTCCCCCGTAATGTCTCCTTCTCTTCCCCGTAATGTCTCCTTCTCTCCACGTAATGTCTCCTTCTCCCCCATAATGTCTCCTTCTCTCCCCGTAATGTCTCCTTCTCTCCCCTGTAATGTCTCCTTCTCTCCCCATAATGTCTCCTTCTCTCCCCTGTAATGTCTCCTTCTCTCCCCTGTAATGTCTCCTTCTCTCCCCGTAATGTCTCCTTCTCTCCCCGTAATGTCTCCTTCTCTCCCCTGTAATGTCTCCTTCTCTCCCCTGTAATGTCTCCTTCTCTCCCCTGTAATGTCTCCTTCTCTCTCCCCGTAATGTCTCCTTCTCTCCCCGTAATGTCTCCTTCTCTCCCCATAATGTCTCCTTCTCTCCCCATAATGTCTCCTTCTCTCCCCTGTAATGTCTCCTTCTCTCCCCCGTAATGTCTCCTTCTCTCCCCTGTAATGTCTCCTTCTCTCCCCTGTAATGTCTCCTTCTCCCCCCCTTTAATGTCTCCTTCTCTCCCCCGTAATGTCTCCTTCTCTCCCCTGTAATGTCTCCTTCTCTCCCCCGTAATGTCTCCTTCTCTCCCCTGTAATGTCTCCTTCTCTCCCCTGTAATGTCTCCTTCTCTCCCCCGTAATGTCTCCTTCTCTCCCCTGTAATGTCTCCTTCTCTCCCCCATAATGTCTCCTTCTCTCCTCTGTAATGTCTCCTTCTCTCCCCATAATGTCTCCTTCTCTCCCCGTAATGTCTCCTTCTCCCCCCATAATGTCTCCTTCTCTCCCCCTGTAATGTCACCTTCTCTCCCCTGTAATGTTTCCTTCTCTCCCCTGTAATGTCTCCTTCTCTCCCCTGTAATGTCACCTTCTCTCCCCTGTAATGTTTCCTTCTCTCCCCCGTAATGTCTCCTTCTCTCCCCTGTAATGTCACCTTCTCTCCCCTGTAATGTTTCCTTCTCTCCCCCGTAATGTCTCCTTCTCTCCCCTGTAATGTCTCCTTCTCCCCCCCTGTAATGTCTCCTTCTCTCCCCCGTAATGTCTCCTTCTCTCCCCCGTAATGTCTCCTTCTCTCCTCGTAATGTCTCCTTCTCTCCCCCGTAATGTCTCCTTCTCTCCCCGTAATGTCTCCTTCTCTCCCCATAATGTCTCCTTCTCTCCCCGTAATGTCTCCTTCTCCCCCCGTAATGTCTCCTTCTCCCCCCCCATAATGTCTCCTTCTCTCCCCTGTAATGTCTCCTCTCCCCATAATGTCTCCTTCTCTCCCCATAATGTCTCCTTCTCTCCCCGTAATATCTCCTTCTCCCACCGTAATGTCTCCTTCTCCCCCCCCCCATAATGTCTCCTTCTCCCCCTCCATAATGTCTCATTCTCTTTCCATAATTTCTCCTTCTCCCCGTAATGTCTCCCTCTCTCCCCGTAATGTCTCCCTCTCTCCCCGTAATGTCTCCTGTATTGTCTCCTTCTCCCCCTGTAATGTTTCCTTCCCTCCACTTGTAATGTCTCCTTTTCTCCCCCCTTCCCTTTAATGTCTTACCCCCCCTCCTTAATTTCTCTCTCCCACCGCTGCCATCGGCATTGTGAAATCATACTCGAGCTCTGCTCGTTTGCCCTCCCCCTGCAAACATCCAGCAGTGGGGGGGGGGCTGCGGAATTCATTAAAGCTGAGGCATCCGCCGGACGCATGCTCCAGCGGCCCCAGGGCAAACAGCCCACCAGAGTTTTTCCAGAAATCCCGGTGGGCCAGTCCGGCCCTGAATAGGATCAGAGAGAGTATACTGACATGATATACCTAATTATATTTAAGATGATGTAAAGTGATAGGCCCTAAAGTAATTGAAAATAAAACAATTCTAAATATATATAGATATATATACTTATCTAAGTAATGGCTTAGATGGGGTGTATTCCAGTGAGAACATATAAAAAAGAAAAATACAAAAAACAATAATGTGTGACACTTTACAGAAAGAAGTAGATGATGATAGTATCCCCCAATGGAATCAAACTCACACAGGATAGAGCCCAAATTACTGGCTCTAAGTGTTAAAGGTGTTAGAGACTCAAACTCCCATTATCCGCAGCTTGACACAAGATGTCAATTGGCGGGACCGTAAATTGCTTGCCAGTCGGAGATAGAGTGGATTTCAGAGGTAGGAGATAAAAGGTATATACAAACAGAAATATGGTGAAGTATATCAAAGTATGTTTTAATAGCCCCCAAGTATAATAAGGCTTACATAAAAAAGAGACGATCAACAGCAGTAAAAACAACAATAAAAACAGTGGCAGTCACCAATCCTCCAGATCAGAAAATGTAGTGTCAGCTCTACTATGGGATATCGACTACACACCACGAATGAAGGTGGACGAAGTGGGGGAAGTTCCGGGTGCACCTCTCGAATGACGTCACTCTCTACTCGATGCGTTTCACCCAATCCGGCTTCTTCAAGGCGATGATGTCCAAAAGAAGTGTCTCGGTTTATATAGCGTCCTCTGAAGCTCATATTGGAGGGTGAACACGTGGGAAGACACAAGCGTCAATCATACAAAAGAGGAGGATATGACATATATTTAGTAGCTAAAAGACCAAAAAATTAAAAACAATGGAAAGGGAGGAATTTAAATACTGTAGGTATTATGGTTTTGTTAAAGTACTAATACCTAGGTATCAAACAACAATAGTAAAAAATATAAGAAATATATATAAAAAGTAAGAATTTAAAAATTAGTATTATGTGTACATATATGTATGTCCAAAATATAGGAGGGAGACGGCAGAATAATAAAGTGCATTCATATATATAGTAAGCAAAGTGCAAAATCATATCCCTAAATACAAAAACATATATATGGATGCAGCACATATATGCAGAAAACAAAACAGAATATTTTCAAAGGAAATGATACAGTTCGAAGTCTGCATTCAAACCCATAGGGACTAGGGTATCCAATTCATAAATCCATCTCGTTTCTGCCCGGCCGAGGGTTTTAATCTTATCACCACCTCGCAAGTGTATTTTAGGTTTATCAAGGTGGGAGGGATCTTTGTTATGTGTTGTTAAGAAGGGGTGAGAAACACTGTGTTTCTCATATCCCTTGCTTATATTTCTCACATGTTCTCCTTTGTGGATTTTTAAAGTCCTAGAGGTCCTGCCTATGTAATATAGTCCACAAGGGCACCACAACATATAAATTACCCCACTTGATTCACAAATAATAACGTCTTTGATTTTATATATTTAATCACTATGAGGACACAGGCATTCTGCTGGCATCATTCATTAATGGTCCACTCCATCCTAAAAATATAATCCATTCATTTGGCTTAGCCCACCGCAAGGAGCATGCTTTATATTGCTATATATATATAAGATGCAGAATTAATAGCATGCTGGTCTTAGAGCTCATATTTGCAGATACCTAGCATACAGCTGTACTCTGTCCTGCGCTCAGTACATACAGAAGCTTTTTCTATGATTCTTCAGTGCAGGGAACTCCCAATGTGTGTCCATTAACTCTGACGCTTTGGCCTTTCCTGAAGTAGGCCAGCAATGTTACGGTGGGAGGATTAATCCCCAGGAGAAACCGTGAAAATGTATTTCAAAATCTACTATAAAAAATAAAAATAATAACTGCACAGGTATTTTTAAATGTCAGCATTACGAAGCATCTTTATTTAGTTGCCGGCTCCTTTCAGCTTGCAATTTACATTTAAAGTATGTGAAACGAATAAAGGTTTTGCAACCAAATTATTTCCAATTGTTAAAGCTTTTAAAGTGAATGTCATTTCCATTGAATGTTTTAGTTCTTTAGACTTAGATTCTTCTTTTCAGTTTATATACAGGAAGCTTCCGAAAAGAATGCAGAATTTCTCAAATATTAATTTACGTTTCCAAGAATTTTCCTTTAAGGGAAGGTTTACTAACAGAATATACGTCCCCTATCAGTGATATACGTCCCCTATCAGTGATATATGTCCCCTATCAGTGATATACGTGACCTATAAGTGATATATGTCCCCTATCAGTGATATACGTCCCCTATCAGTTATATACGTGACCTATCAGTGATAAACGTCTCCTATCAGTGATATATGTCCCCTATCAGTGATATACATCCCCTATCAGTGATATACATCCCCTATCAGTGATATACATCCCCTATCAGTGATATTTGTCCCCTATCAGTGATATACATGACCTATCAGTGATATACGTCTTCTATCAGTGATATATGTCCCTTACCAGTGAATACGTGACCTATCAGTGATATACGTCCCCTATCAATGATGTATGCCCCATATCAGTGATAAATGTCTCCTATCAGTCATATACGTCCCCTATCAGTGATATACGTCCCCTATCAGTGATATACATCCCCTATCAGTGATATACGTCCCCTATCAGTGATATACGTCCCCTATCAGTGATAAATGTCTCCTATCAGTGATATATGTCCCCTATCAGTGATATACGTGACCTATCAGTGATATACGTCTTCTATCAGTGATATATGTCCCTTACCAGTGAATACGTGACCTATCAGTGATATACGTCCCCTATCAGTGATGTATGCCCCATATCAGTGATAAATGTCTCCTATCAGTCATATACGTCCCCTATCAGTGATATACGTCCCCTATCAGTGATATACATCCCCTATCAGTGATATACGTCCCCTATCAGTGATATATGTCCCCTATCAGTGATAAATGTCTCCTATCAGTGATATACGTCCCCTATCAGTGATATACATCCCCTATCAGTGATATACGTCCCCTATCAGTGATAAATGTCTCCTATCAGTGATATACGTCCCCTATCAGTGATATACATCCCCTATCAGTGATATACGTCCCCTATCTGTGATATACGTCCCCTATCAGTGATATACGTCCCCTATCAGTGATATACATCCCCTATCAGTGATATACATCCCCTATCAGTGATATACGTCCCCTATCAGTGATATATGTCCCCTATCAGTGATATACATCCCCTATCAGTGATATACGTCCCCTATCAGTGATATACGTCCCCTATCAGTGATATACGTCCCCTATCAGTGATATACGTCCCCTATCAGTGATATACGTCCCCTATCAGTGATATACGTCCCCTATCAGTGATATACGTCCCCTATCAGTGATATACGTCCCCTATCAGTGATATACGTCCCCTATCAGTGATATACGTCTCCTATTAG
This sequence comes from Pelodytes ibericus, assembly GCA_036172795.1. NCBI lineage: Eukaryota > Metazoa > Chordata > Amphibia > Anura > Pelodytidae > Pelodytes > Pelodytes ibericus. The sequence continues at coordinate 6,100,273 of CM069864.1, read as the reverse complement.
TGATATATGTCCCCTATCAGTGATATATGTCCCCTATCAGTGATATACGTCCCCTATCAGTGATATATGTCCCCTATCAGTGATATACGTCCCCTATCAGTGATATACGTCCCCTATCAGTGATATACATCCCCTATCAGTGATATACGTCCCCTATCAGTGATATACGTCCCCTATCAGTGATATACGTCCCCTATCAGTGATATACGTCCCCTATCAGTGATATACGTCACCTATCAGTGATAAATGTCCCCTATCAGTGATATACGTCCCCTATCAGTGATATACGTCCCCTATCAGTGATAAATGTCCCCTATCAGTGATATACGTCCCCTATCAGTGATATACGTCCCCTATCAGTGACTCGTTAAAAAGTCTATCTCACCCAGCCCTTCCTTTGGCTTACTGTGACCCCAGCTGACTTCTACAGAGGGAGATTAATTCTACATCAGTAACTAATGAGAGCGTATCCAAGAGGTGGATATATAGGTGTATATTTAGGTGGGTATATTGATGGATATATAGGTGGGTGACAAATAGGCTTCTTGTTGACTTAATCCGGGGCTTCTAAATTCAGTGACATTCTAAGAAGGAGGGGCTTAATGTGATGTTGCTACAGCTTGTTTTTTAGGAGATAGAAAGGGAAAACTGAGACAGATCTGTTTTTTTCTTTTTACTTTGCATAATGCAGCATTTAACCTAAAATATGTTTTAGGACATCAAGGTGACACTGCCCCTTTAATGTGATGGCAGCTGCTCATCTCCAGCACCCATAACCATTCCCCATGTGAAATGACAGACATATAGATTTGGGAAAAAAACTATATGCACTATGTTTGCTCACAACTCTGTGCACTATGCTAGCTTAGAACTCTGTGCACAATGCTTGCTTAGAACTCTGTGCACAATGCTTGCTTACAACTCTATGCACAATGCTTGCTTAGAACTCTGTGCACTATGTTTGCTTACAACTCTGTGCACTTTGCTTGCTTACAACTGTATGCACTGTGCTTGGTTACAACTCTGTTCACTATGATTGCTTAGAACTCTGTGCACTATGCTTGTTCACAACTTACAACGGTGCATTATGTTTGCTTATATGCACTTTCTTAGAACATATTTGGCAGAGAGTGCCTGAGGAATCACTCACGCACTTCCTCTATCAGCGGCACTGGCTGGGGAGATCAAGAGATCTCCCCTCAGCAGCCCCAAAAAGTCCAGTAAATGTCAAACAAGGGTAGTGTTGGTGTCTCCTCCCTGACTAGAATATTTCTACATGGTCACAATTCACACTTTAGGGGAAGAAAGAAAACTCACTGGCATTATTCTTCCCAATACACAAAACAATCAGTGTGAATGATTCAAATAGTTTCATTTTTCTTTCTGGGAGTTGAAATGTCGGTATCTGCGTGTTTGTCAGGGGTTAATCTACCTACAAATAATTTAGGAATGGATATCAGCTCAAATCTTGAAATGACTGTAGCTTGTATTTATTTATGATGATTTTTAAAAAAAAATATGAACACGTTTGTAAAAGAAAAAGTTCAAATGAATAAAACTGGAATTAACATGTAGGATTTTTTGGGGGCAACAAAATGCTGCATAACCTCTCTCAAAATACTGACAATGATTACAGAGGATAAACTCACTATACTAGCAATTTGAAATCTATAAGCTCATACTCTAAGAGATTATTTTAATTAAAAGGAAGTTTGCACCATTCTTATATTGTTTCCTTTATACCTTATAGAAATATAATAATCCAGCAATACCTTCAACACACACTAGATGGCGACAAAGTACAGCAAATGCCACAAAGCGCTTGTGGGACAAATGAACCAAATCACTTATAACTCGACATAGATTGTATTCTACTCGAGTCGAATTATATAATATGGGAATTTTGTGGGAAAACGTGTGGGTGTGTTGGCACTTGTAGGTGAAGTATGGAATAAATCGATACCTTTAGATCCACGGATCTACCTCCTGTCGAGGCAAATCGAATAATTAACAAAATATAAAAACACATTTATTGCAAGCGTACCGTTAGTTCCTAGACCCTGGATAGCAGCTTTACAGAATAAAAAGGAAATACCATCATTAAACATAATTAAAAAGAAAATTAAAGAGGCTGTTGGAATGGGCCATTAACTGCAATGGTTCATAATAGTTTTTAAATCTGTTGATAAGATTTGGTCATTTTTACAGAGACTAAAATCAATTCTCTCTCAGCTTGGCAATAACTAATCATGATGTATTTTTATAATGCTAGTATTATATTATTGTCTTGTAATTTCAAATGCCTTTTATATGTAACTATCTATTATATATTTATATATATATATTAGTACATTACTATGTATTAGTTCATTTTAGCCAGGTTTCTTTTTTCCCTTTCCTTTATTTCATTATTTATCTGTTGAATTTTTGTTACATTTTAAAATCATTTTGACAAATAAAACATAAAGAATAAAAAATAAAATATCAAAAATCACCAGATTTTTGTCACTCAACACTTAAAGTTAAACGTGTCTTCAATGATCACCGTGAAAGTAGAGTTTCCAATAGAAGATGGAGTATGTTACCAGGGGATCCAAATAGTGCCAATAACGGGGTCTTGTATCCCATTTATCAATACTGCAAATAATTTAATCCCATCACACCCAACAGGGTTTTGGTCCTTGTGAACCAAAGTACCAAAAGAACAATTTTGTGTCTCTGGCTTAGATCAGCCGGGTACCTGGCAAAATATTGTAAGACCTTATGGGTATGGCACCATGTGGCTGAATGTAACTGGTGCATAACTGGTGGTTACTTTTAGCATCTTATCTGACATGTGGTCTCACCCTGCAGTCCTCTGCAGTGGGATACATAGTACAGTTCACCATGGGGAGGGGTGTCGAGGGGTACCATGAGCTGTTAAATGTTGGCTGCTCTATGGGCAATTCAGGCATATAACTTCCTACAGGAGGGAAGTGGTTGATAGTGTGTGTTTGATTTTTTTTGTGTGATTCCTGATTTTTATAGCTAATGCACACGGTGGGCTTTATTCAACGAAGAGGGGATTCCAGGGAATTGATATGGGAATTTCAAACTTGGCCAAGTATGAAAAACGATCCCATTCAACTGAATATTAGAATTCTTCCAAATCGGCTGCCATGGATTTAAGTTTGAAATTCCCTTTTCGCAGTTCTCTCTTTCATTCTCTCTGTGTGTAGGACACTTTCCATGCTTTATTTATTTATCTGTATCATTTGTACCCATTCAAATCAGTCATATATTTTGTGATTTCCCATTTTTTTATGGTGGAGAAAAAAGGAGAAGGGAAGAGGATTAATGTGTGATACTCAAATGAACGCGATTGAGAGACTAGTGATAGGCTTATGTTTAGAAGATCTCATACTAGTGATTTTGCCTGACACACTGTCATGTGTAGCAGCTATTGCAAGTGGATATTAGGGTGACCACACTGTCTGTCTATTCAGGGACATCTGGGCATTAATAACTGAGATGACAAAATGTTTTCAACAGTTCGGTTTTAGGGAATGGTGTCAAGGGAACTGAATATAAGAATAAGAGGTTCTCTGCACCAAAATAAAATGCTGTCCACATTCTTTATAAAACATATCCTTTATTTCATGTTGCAACAACAACACAAAAACTCCCCATGGCCTGTACAAGACAGAGACCCCAAACTCTTAATATGATGGTAATTATAGGCTGTTAGTAGAGGGTGGGCTGCACTTTACCTGGTCTACATACAGATGGATTGGAAGTTCATAAACTTCCCCCACCGGAGGGGGCCCAAGGACAGAGCAGCTTTATGTACAGATACCAGGATTGTCGCCCCCGGTAAAGGCCTCCATATTTATTGAATGGTTGCCATTGTCACCATGACTAAACTGTCTAGTAAAACTGTAATACAATGTTACATCTTGTTTTCCTTGTAAGGTGGATGAAGCTCGTCTTCTCCTCTGTCTACAGATTTATTTTACCTATCCCGATTTTCAGAGTGAGGCATAGATTTTTGAAGCCCCTTTTATTGGGATGTAATGGGATACCACTTTAATTTAATGGATGACAAATGATCCATACATCTTGTTTTACATGTGTCGGGGGTGTCTCCTGTATATGACCTCACCTGTGACTTGATTTGTAAATTAACTCTTTGTTCATGCAGGATGTGTCATTTGCATATCGTATGTTATGCATTTGGTGCATTTCTGCTCATACAAGGTATAGATAAATTTCAATCATTTTTTTCTTCTCTACCATCACAGTATGAAGAATGTTAAGGTGACAGAGTCCCTTTAATATCTTATTGTTCTCAACATTTGGAGAATACATTGCCATCTTGTCCAAATTGGAAGGTTTGCTTTGCATCGACCTAACACATCACAATGACCGTGCACTGAAGCCGGGGATCTTTAATAAACTTTCCTACCTTAACAACAACAAAAATCTCACTTTCCTCTAATCACCAATTCAGAAGAAGAATTTCCCAAATAATAAAGGAAATGTCAGTGGATAGTAACAGTTATCTCATTTGCTGCACTTCAAACAAATTATAATATTTCCTTTAACAAAGTGGCAACTGTAACAGTTTAGTATATTTGGATATAGATTTAAAATAGGAAGAGGTAAAACTATCTCACTGCTCTGTATTTTAAATGAACCTTTACTTTTCAAATGTAATAAAAAAAAGGTCATTGAAAATAAAACCAAACAGTGTTAGAAAGAAGGAAAGGAAGACAGAAGGAAGAACAGACAGACGGAAGGGAAGGAAGGAAAGACAGGTAGACAGGCAGATGGAATGAAAGACAGACAGACAGAAGGAAGGAAGACAGAATCTCCGACAGACAGAAGGAAGAACAGACAGACGAAGGGAAGGAAGGAGAGACAGGTAGACAGGCAGATGGAATGAAAGACAGACAGACAGAAGGAAGGAAGACAGAATCTCCGACAGACAGAAGGAAGAACAGACAGACGGAAGGGAAGGAAGGAGAGACAGGTAGACAGGCAGATGGAATGAAAGACAGACAGACAGAAGGAAAGGAAGACAGAATCTCCGACAGACAGAAGGAAGAACAGACAGAGGGAAGGGAAGGAAGGAAAGACAGGTAGACAGGCAGATGGAATGAAAGACAGACAGACAGAAGGAAAGGAAGAAGACAGACACAAATTCCATATAATTTACATAGAATGCCTCACAATATTGTCATTGTAAACAGTCAATGTTTGAAAAATATAACAATGTACTTGTCATTTAAACTAGATGTGACCTTTGCGCTACTATCAAAATGGCTCTCCGTTTACTTCCAGCAGGTTATAAAGTAATAAGGGCAATTAAGAAGCTCGGGGAATGAGCCCACAATGTTTTATTGGTTCATTCTCTGATAGTGTCATGCATTTCTTACAATAAATCTGAAGCAATTGTTTCCTTTTATGTTTTTTTTTTGTTTCTAATCACTGTTTTCCTTTTACAGAAATGAAAAGCTTATCAGTGTGTAGTTTCTTTAGTTTCGGAAAGGCAGTTTATGACAAGATAAATTGGTCTAGTTGTTGAATTTAAAGTCACCGAGGGTGAGAGGAAGGTGGCTTTGCTTTAGAAATGGTGAAGTCAGAATTAGGTCCTGGTTGGGTTATATATTTCATGAATGTTAGTGTGACTATTGGATGGGCATTTTGGACCTCTTCGGGATTTCATAAACCCTTAAAAACTACTCCAATGATCAGGCATCTCATATGAGCTAAATCAACAAATGGCCAGACCTTTCCATCATCTTAAAGAGGCATATGTAACTGTGTAATGTAACTGTGTAAGCTCCGTCTAAGAGGAGCACAAGGTATTAAAGAGGGAGAGAGGAGTTTATGTTAAAAATAGGAACTATTATTGTACATGGCACAGGATAAGAATGAGATCTACACCAATTTTTAAACTGAAAAACTAGTAATTAGAAAGCATTAAAATCACTTTTATGTAAAATAATTGCCTCAATGAAATTAGAGACAATATTTTAAAATTTCAAATTGCGACCATGGGTAAAGGTGACGGAACGAGCAGTAGATACCTGGAGTAGCCTCCCAGTAGAAGTGGTAAAGGTGAACAAGTACAGTTTTGACCTTTTCTTAAAATAGATGACATGTTCCAATGGGTCCTTATCTGGCTATGCTAAACATCAGAGGACGTATGAAGCTTATTGTAAGCTTGTTGGGAGGAATCCAATTTGTTACTATATTTTTTAATACAATGGTATTATTGATTAATGGCCTATAGATTATATTTCCAGTGTTGTAAACTGCTTGGCTTCTAATGGTGCAGTGGTTGACGGATGGGTCAATAATTTTGTGATACGATCATTTCAGGGAGTAAAAATCGAGGTACAAAGTCATTTATATTTCAGTTTAGCCAGCGACATGTATTTCTGTTAAAGGTTTAGATTTTGCATGTTTTATTATTTGCATGGCTTTGGAATGGACTAAGTCTATACGATGCTCTTGGCAAATCATTTATGCTAGTTCATGACTGCTTCCCAAAGTGTTAGAAGATCAGATGAACACAGTATTGTAAAATGTAGCCCGCGGCTCAGGTCAATGTGGGATGACAGGAAACTTGCGTTTTTTGGGGGGTAGTTCAGAGCCCACGGGGATTACTTGTTTTTTTTTTTTCTTTCTATCTGGTGATCAAAAACTTCTACCCTTCATGTGAAATTGGTGAGTATGACATCTCGTCCTTTCCCCTCCAGAGCCCGAGGCTGTTTCGCTTTTCTTTTCTGCTCCTTGTATCTTTGTCTTTGGCAGAAGCAATTGAACTGACAGGCAGCAAGCTGCCTAATCCAATTCCTCCTTTAACGATATAAAAGGCGTACCACCTTCAAGGCTATCTGTCATGATGGTATCATCCGGATGGCCATTTTTAAGATACACATGTTTTTTTTATTCCCTACAGAAACATGAAAAAAAAAAAAAAACATGCCTTATCATAGGCTTCAAATATGTGAGTTTTTTTTTCCCTTTTTTTTTTGTAAGTACCATCCACCTAAATTCTATAAATCACATCACAGAAAATAATGTTATTGCACTTTGGACAGATACTTCCAAAATCATCATCTTTTTTTTTTTAACTTGTAAAATTGGTAACAATATTGAATCTGAAAACAAAATAAGAATGTGTTATGTATTGACAGCCACTAACGCAAGAAAGAGAAGACATTTTAATATTCAATGAATCCTGAGGAGCCCCAGGTCTAAGTAACCAGATGTGCCAAGGGCAGGTAGAGAATTGCAAGATTATTAAAAAAAAACTTTTAAAATAAACTGGGCTACTAGGGCTGAACTATGAGGGAGAAGCAGAGAACATATCTGACGGTGTGCTCAACTTCATCCCAAGATGCTGGTCAGCTCAGGGGTGGGTGGGCTTCCATTGTCTTTATACATCCAGTAGCCTATGACTCTCAGAGTGGGCACTAACGGTGACAGATGTTCTCTTATTGCTACTGCATTCAGAAAGTCTGGTCTCCAGGAAAACAAAATAATCAAGAACCAAAGATCTCACTGTGGGGACAATGTGTGTCGGCTGGCCACTGGTTTAGTTAGTATGATTCATGTTAAATACACAGGCTCCGTATCAGGGAAGAAGGCATGTATTGTTTATTCTTACTCTCAGTACACATAGTGTTTTCTACATAAAATAGAGGGAATTATAGGTCGTTTTGAAACATAAGGCAAAAATAGCAAAGTTGGAAAAGATTCTACAGTTCAGCTGAATTCAAAAATGTTTTTAAAATCCCTGGTTTATTTGCTGCAGTTGAGGTGGACATGCTATTTTGAGTCTTTGCTCTGCATAGCTCGATCAGGGGGCAGACATGTTGTTTAGAATCTTTGCTCTGTATAGCTCGATCAGGGGGCAGACATGTTGTTTAGAATCTTTGCTCTGTATAGCTCTATCAGGGGGCAGACATGTTGTTTAGAATCTTTGCTCTGTATAGCTCTATCAAGGGGCGGACATGTCGTTTAGAATCTTTGCTCTGTATAGCTCTATCAGGGGGCGGACATGTTGTTTGGAATCTTTGCTCTGTATAGCTCTATCAGGGGGCGGACATGTTGTTTGGAATCTTTGCTCTGTATAGCTCTATCAGGGGGTGGACATGTTGTTTAGAATCTTTGCTCTGTATAGCTCTATCAGGGGGCGGACATGTTGTTTAGAATCTTTGCTCTGTATAGCTCTATCAGGGGGCGGACATGTTGTTTAAAATATTTGCACCGTATAGCTATATCAGGGGGTGGACATGTTGTTTCGAATATTTGCTCTGTATAGCTCTATCAGGGGGCGGACATGTTGTTTCGAATATTTGCTCTGTATAGCTCTATCAGGGGTCGGACAAGTTGTTTAGAATCTTTGCTCTGTATAGCTCTATCAGGGGGCAGACATGTTGTTTAGAATCTTTGCTCTGTATAGCTTTATCAGGGAGCGGACAAGTTGTTTAGAATCTTTGCTCTGTATGGCTATCTCAGGGGGCAGACATGATGTTTAGAATCTTTGCTCTGTTTAGCTCTGTCAGCAGGCGGACATGTTGCTCAGAATTTTGTGACAGATCTTGCTTCATCCTGGCCAAGGTACAAGAATACCAAGATCCTGAACATCTTAAGATCCACCATGTCTCCATATGCTTATGTTGCTTGGCAGGCTAAGCATTCTGGGATGCCGATGTCAGCATTTAGGGGTTTGTAGTTTTTGACTGGTATTCAATAATGAAACAAGAAAGGCTCTGCTCTCCAAAATCTCCTTCTTCACTAAAAGTGTATAATGGTCATAGGTGACAGCCCTAAATAACCTGACGCATTTTGTGTTCTCACCAACACTTTACCAAAACAATGTTTGACCGATCTTACTGCTGCTTAGAGGTTCTAGGGTGAGGCATAGAGGAAAGGTATAAAACCTTATGACTTAATTCAAACATGTCTACATATTGTCTATCAAACCAGCACTTACAAGATATAGGCATCTTTTAATCCCACAAAAGTGAAACTGTGAAAAACCCCTTGTGATTACATAATCTCCCAATTCCCAGCGCGTTTGTATATTTCCAGCATTGTCGCAGCTCAGCGTCCAAATTAGCCGCACAGCAGAGATCGGACTCTTTTTTTAATACACTTCAGTTAATGAATTCAGAAAATCTATTTCTTTTTCTTGCCCAAGAAATCGTGTGTTCATCCAGGAGAGGGGAAAACTCCAGACACCTGTTCATTTTTATCCTCCCAGATGTTTTCTGTCGGGAAGTCCTGGCTCGGAAAGTGAACATGGTTATTGTGTATAAAACATTTTCTGTCTCTCTTTTGAGCAGTTAACATCTGTCTGTGCAATTTTACAAAAAAAAAAAAAGAGAAAAGAATTTAGATTTTTCGCCAGTAGGGGGCAATGTTGATTTTTGCAAAGATCCACCAGTAAAACACATCAGGATAGCCAAATAAGATAGATAAATTAAGAGACAATTATCTATGTTCCACTCTCTCTGCTATGTGTGATTAAACTAGTTTCCTGCAGCCTCCAGGAAATTCTATAGGGTGTCTGAGTTAGTCAAAATTATTTCTTCATATGCAGAACTATCCCAGCATTCACCTCAATCTGTCATACAGATTTGACACTGCAGACTTATAGTGGTACCCTGGAATGACACATATATAATGTGGAATATTGTGCACAGTTCCAGGCAAGGATTTTTTACTGAAATAGTGGTAAATCTTGTCTGAATTGTTTCTCCCCTAAAAAAAAGAAAGAAATATATATATACTATTTGGGTCTTGCAGTGTTTATAAATACATATATAAATGTTATACTTTTGAAAAGGTAAAGAAACATTGTTAGCTGCCTTTTATAATAAAACACTCGTGGATAGAAACCTTGGTATCAAAGCTTCGCTTCTATTATGTACAATGTAGACATTTTGCAAAAAATGTTTTTCTGGACTGTATTTACAATGTGCAGTTATGTGAAACTGAATAAATACGAAGCCTTACTGGCTTGGTGAATGTAGATGTCTCCGATGTCATAAACAAATTAACCTCTACGTTGCCAGCGAGGTCAGGAAGATAAATATTGACTACCTCCGAAGCTAGCATTCTGTCTTGTGTCTGTATAGCCAGGAGAGAGGAGTAAGATGGCAAGTTACTAACAAAGTCACTTATCATGAAATTTATAACTGTAAACTATGTACATGTATCTAGTGTGTGTGTGTTTATGTATATATGTGTGTTGTTAATAAAATGTAGTGTAAAAAATGGTATCAAATATTTTTTTATAAATTCTTATTACATGAAAAGAAAGCATTTTTTAATTTTTTTTTTAAATTTAAAACACACAAGAAAAAAAATAAACAGAAGGAAATTAATGTATAAATGAGGTAGAAATTGTAGTGATAAACTTTATTATTATTATTTTTTTTAAATGCCAAATGAAAATACATAAGCAAATTATAGGATAAAACAGGCCTCTCCTGGGTAGTTATTGATTATGAAAAGAGTTCAAAAGCTATGATCAATATGTGTTCTAGTGGCAAGCTGTTCCTCCGAGAAATTGCTAATGGATCAATGGTTTAAAATATAAGTCACAGAATATATAATTCTGCAATTATTCCAAATATTAACTTGTCACGTGAGAATTTCGGCAAAGTGTGCATGTAATAGATGCATGTAATCCCTCCCGTTACTTAGCAGAAAGAATATTGGTGACTGTATTGAAATATATGTTTAGTTTTTCTTCGGATATTTCAGTTCCTGTTGAATAGAATGTTTATGGTAAATATTAATGAATTATCAGTTTTCATATTCGTCAATATTTCTCTCTGGGTGAAGTAAATACGTTTTTTTTCCCCCTACAATTATTTTAATGTTGAAACATTTTATTTGTATAGGACTTGAAGTTCTGGGCAGACTTGGATTACTTTGTCTTGAATCTTTGTTGATCTGAAGAACATGCTAAATTCATTCTCTGGCTCGGCAGATTGGCCTTTAGCCGCTGCCTAGACTTCAACAGCAGCTTCGAAACCAGGGTCAATTTATCAAGTTGATTTTATTAATACTGTTCAGAGTATCTGTGAAAAACTCTCTCATAATAGGAGTATCTTCATATGGTTAGATCATTGTCTGGAGCCAGCAAAAGGCACTTTAAACCCTCTCCAGTATCCCGATTCACTGACGTGGAGCAATATCGACAAATAATGTGTAACATACGTATTTATTCCATTTAAGGATATTTTTTAAATCACTTTGGCAGTTTTTTCTCCCCACTAGAAACCTCAAGTTAGTGGGTTTTTAAACCGGCATTTAAAAAAAAGCATAATACGAGATAGTGTCGATATTTTTTTAACCCTTTGAGTCTTACAATGCAGAACATGCAATTTTTTTTATTTATGATTTTTATTCCCAACAACATTTAAATAGAAACATTTTCTGTAAAAAAAAAAAATACTAGACAAGATTTGAGTTAAGAATTGTTCTGATTGTGGGCTTTCTATGCATTGGATTTAATCTGTAGATATATTAATATGGCTAATATTTTATTTTAACTCTTCTTGTACATCACAAGAATGGTTACACATTTGCTTTGTTTATTTTTATTTTATTGTGTGCTCTAAGTAACAATACCTGCACGGCTGTATCTTCTGTTATTCGGATGCCAGGCTTCTGTAGATAAAATTAGGCATTTTTCACCAGGTAACGTAATAACTCAGGAGTCTTATTTTAAAGAGCAATACCATTAGGAAATATACATTTCTAATGGGGCCACAATACCTTTTAAAAAGCAAAATATCCTTGATCACACTTTAATGTTTATATAAAATGTTGTTTACATTTTTATTATGACTTTTTTTTTTATTACTGCTCTCTCTTTTCTCCCTACTGAGAGATTAAAATTGGCCGCTATGTGCATTGTCTTTATTATTTTTATAAGATTTTTTTTTATTTTTAGGATAGTTTTTAAATCTTTTTTGTCACTGACATAAGCGAGTTACACCGTGCTACTGAGTCTTTTTAATGCAACTCTACATCCCAATGACCTCACGTATGAATGTAACAAAGCTATGCGAGGCACATGCATCGATGCAGAAAGATGTGACAGTTGGTTATTTTCCAACGAGCTGCTAGTTTGTTCCTGTGCAAGTGCTTCCCTTCGACTTGAAATGTTTGTCCGCGACATCGTAGGGGGTGTGGTCAGTCTCAACCAATCATATTTACCAAGAGGACGATACCATTTTTTTAAAATTAGCTTAATAACAATTGACATTTTTTAGAATAATTTACCTTTAGACCATGTATATTTTGGTAACAGAAATTTTCTAATTTTTAGCCATTTGCTGAGAGTTTTTTTTTTCGGGGTATCTGTGAAATGGGTTTTGTGAAATGGGTTATGTGAAATGGGTTTTGTGAAATGGTTAATTCAGTTGCCGATGGATAATTAAAAGCAGGGCTTGGCCTGTGCTATTTTTATTTTCCGGTTAAAATCCTTCACTGCTCTCGAACAGTCTCCAAACCATTTCAGATGATAAATGTCTCATGATATAAAAAAGATGTTGGTGTTGGTCATCGCAAATATAAGTCCACATTCTAATGATATTGATGTTTAACCTTTATATATGTGTTTTAAGTGAAAGGAACAGTTGTGACATGATAAAGTCTTTACTGTAATCAACAGAACACATGGTTGATATGAACATTTCTCAAAGCAGTTACTATAATATTCTCTGTGCACTTACTTTACCTCTCAAATGTGCGTAGGATTTGATCCCAGAAGACACCTGTCTTGTCTCCTGATTGGCTGCTTATTTAGCATCTGTTTTATAGCTGCTTTTGTAATCGTTTAACAGAAGGAGGGTTAGTTGTCTTGAAATGTAATATTACAAATATTTTAGACCGGTTTAAAAACGATGAACATAGAATGTAAATAATTTGTATTTAATCCCCTGACCAATGTTTTTTTTTTTTTGTCAATTTTTTTTTTTTTTTGCTTAAAACCTTTCAGAAATACATGCTAAAAGAAGATAAATGTTTTAATTTCATCTTTTCTTGTTAGTCTAGGATAATATTAAGCGTTTTGGGGATTTTGGTTCTCTGTTTTTTCAAAGGGAATTTTAGAAAAAATAAATCAACGTTGAGATAAAACAGTACTTTGCTCAATCGTTTCTAGATTTCTTTTGTCTATTTTCGAAATTCAGCAAAGTCATCAGTTCTTTAGTTTTTCTGATTTTTGAAAAACACTTTGGGTTAAGGAAATACAACCCTGTGAGATTTAATATAGTGAAGAACATTTACCTAGGAAACATGTGTAAAATTAACTACATTGCAGCTTATTTGTAATGTCGGAAGACAAACATATGTTTACATTAATAGAAACTGTGTTCCATATATATATATGCTGTGCCCCTCATGGGATGGACCTTTGTGTCACTATATGCAAATGATTCATTACAATACAGTGTAACTGATTTGCATATCATGGTACCAGCACTGCTATATCACTGATTCTTTCCACTGTCCCAATTCTAGTTCAGATAACAGGATCATTTCATTGATGGCTTTATTTAGTTAAAGCAAAACTGCCTACTGGTATTTACAGTGACAATGGAGAACATACAAACTGATTAATACTTTACAACAAATCTATAAATTAAACTTTATAGGGCCTGAGATTTCCAAAGTGTCCCTACATAGGACATTCCCTATTTTTGCCACAAATTCCCCTGTCCCTCTTTCCTCCTTATTAAATCTCTATGCCCTCGTTATTCAAATTATTAGATGTGTAAGAGTGAGTCACAGAGAAATAAAATTAATTATATAATGTGCTGTAAAGGCTAATTAAACAATATGTTCATATATCAGTTTTTGTCACTAAAATGAATTATTATTGTACAAAATGGTTCATCAAATTTAAAAAATAACGCTAAATTTTATAAAGATTCACCTAAAAATACCCTGTCCATAGCCATGCCTTCAGCCTCTATCCCCCCCTAATCCTGTTTCCCTCTTTGTCCATTTGAAATGTTGTTTCTTAATGTTTCAGTGCTCTCTCCTTTATATAACTTCACATCGTGGCTTAATATGCAAATTGCTCATTACGTATTGAAGTAGTTCATTAGCATACGGCGCCACAAGGTGATGCCATAACTAGCAGACACATTTTAAGACACATTTTTCTCTTTGTGTTTTGATTCGCACATTTTCTAACACAATATATACATGATTTTTCTGCTGTATATGTACATCATAAGTGGTGTATAGGTGACGAGAATCCTTTAAATGTATATCGTAGTGTTGTCTGCATTACAAGGTGTAGAATAAATTCACATTTTGAAGACAGAACTTGTTGTCTCTATTTTCAGTTGCGTATGTCTTTGGATGCTGAGTAATGTTATAATACAATGCTGTAGATTTATGTGGTTATTTTATTACAGTATCTTCTAAAGTCACAGTGTGATGTTAAAGAGGTGGATTCAGTCGAATCTTACGCATGTTTAACGAGCCGCTGTCACATCAAAAATAAGAAACTCTATGGGGGTTATGAGTATGTAATGGTTCCTGTTTTTACATGTTGATCCCTTTGGTCAAATTTTGCTCCTGTATATATTGTCTGAATAAACCTTTATACAAACAAGAGGCACAACCGGCCATTTTATATTTAGAATTTGCAATTTGCAATTCTTTTTTCTTGTGCGATTCAACTAATTCCAGAATAGTATTTAGCAAAGAATTGAAAAGTAACAAAATTATCTAAACAGTGACGCACTCTTGTCCGCAACAACATTCTAAAACGATAATTTGCTTGGTTCTCTGTTTCGGCGTAGTGGAGCTTTTTTTTTTTCCTGCAGTAATTATTTTATATATACTGTGATATTAGCTATTAATTATGGCACAAATACTTTACGTTAGTGACCGAAACAAATTTATACATAAAACAAGATATACTAAAAAGACAGAGTTCCTTAATAAGAAACAAAAATAACATGGCTCTTATTCTTTAACAAACAATTGATCAAGGATTTTTATCTTTCTTTCTGTGAGTTTCAACGTATTTTATTAAAAAAACAAAAACATGTGGTGCCTGTTCTTAACCACTCCTTGGCTCTGCTCATTAGCCTGTTTGATAGGCTCACATTGTCATCAGTAGAGTTCTACACGGGTTCAATGCTGACTATTCAGATGACGCACACGCACTGGATTAATTCAACAAAATCGTGACGCAAAGAAACCACTTTAAGACTAGAATTTTAGTGACCTCTGTAACATATAAAGGTTTTGTGGAACGAAGGGATCACAGTCCCCTTTGTATATTTGTGCTTCGCCACAGAGAATTTATTTTAAATTAATTAAAAAAAATCAAAAACTCTATGTGAAACGCATCACAATATTCCCAAAACGCAAATAAAATGGTGGTTTAAGGTAAGTTGTAATACATGTCAGATAAACAAGCAATCTATGATATGGATATCACAAGTCATCACAGAATTGCCAGAAACATTGAGAGGAGTCGATTCCCCCAAGGATGAGCTTTTGAATCATTGATATCGAGACATGAAGCCTTAGGCAAAGGGCTCTTAGAGACTAAAAGGAAAAGTCTCTCTGCGCACTGCAACAGGAATTTATTAAGTGAGTGCTGGAGTAAGAAAATAAAAAAAAAGCCAATATTTTTTTTGGGGGGGGGACTTTCCGATACTATTCTGTGCATGTTATTACATTCTAAAAGGAAAAATTGAGTTGACAACTGTAGACAAAAAAACCTTCTGTTTGAATGAAAGATTGCATCAAGTGAATACATTTTAAATAGATAAACGCTTTAATGAAATGCAGAATGCACATAACGTAACACTCTGTGCTCTGAATAGCTTTATCAATGGGCGTATATGTTGCCTTGATTTTTGGGTTACATCATCATTAATCCAACCGAAGATTCTAAACAACATGTCTGCCCCCTGAGAGAGCTATACAGAGCAAAGATTCTAAACAACATGTCTGCCCCTGATAGAGCTATACAGAGCAAAGATTCTATACAACATGTCCACCCCCTGATAGAGCTATACAGAGCAAAGGTCCTAAACAACATGTCCGCGCCCTGATAGAGCTATACAGAGCAAAGATTCTAAACAACATGTCCGCCCCCTGATAGAGCTATACAGAGCAAAGATTCTAAACAACATGTCCGCCCCCTGATAGAGCTATACAGAGCAAAGATTCTAAACAACATGTCCACCACCTGATAGAGCTATACAGAGCAAATATTCTAAACAATATGTTCATTCCCTGATAGAACTATACAGAGCAAAGATTCTAAACAACATGACCGCCCCCTGATAGAGCTACACAGAGCAAAGATTCTAAACAACATGTCCATCCCTTGATAGAGCTATACAGAGCAAAGATTCTAAACAACATATCCACATCCTGATAGAGCTATATAGAGCAAAGATTCTAAACAACATATCCACCCCCTGATAGAGCTATACAGAGCAAAGATTCTAAACAACATGTCTGCCCCCTGATAGAGCTATACAGAGCAAAGATTCTAAACACCATGTCCGCCCACTGATAGAGCTATACAGAGCAAAGATTCTAAACAACATGTCCTCCCCCTGATAGAGCAGTATACAAGATATCAGAACTGAACAGCCAATTAACTGAATGCTTCTCACAATCTTTTTTCTAATTTGTTTCCGGAAGTTACTGATCTTTTGAAAGTTTCCTTCCTCTTTCCATTAAATAGCAGTAAGTGCTCTAATTTTCAAACCAATAGTTTTAAACCAAAATCAAAAGTTTTAAACCAATAGCATTTGCAGCCAAACATGTTAGAAGATTTCTCACCGCATGACAGAGATGACAAGGAATCCAGGACCTTTATCACATGAATTGCAGCCTAAAGGGTTTTCTTGTGTCTGGGGTGAGCAGAGAGGGCGCCCGTAGATCCTTATCATTCGGATAGTTATAATTGTAGCAGTCAAGTGACCAAATTAGGGGTTTTACTTTTATTAGGACATTATCAGTATGAAGAATTGATTTACATGAAATGTTTGCAAAATGTGGACAGAGAAGCTTATTGTAATGCAGGAAATTTCTCTTAAAATCATTTTTTATTGAGTTTTAAAAGACATAATAAGTTACAGAAATGATAAAAAAAAAAAAGTTTTGATTATAGATTACAATATGGGGGTAATGACAATAACAAGATATACATCCATAATACTAAGAGAAAAGAGAAATATATATTGGTTATTTATATACAATGTTAAGCTGTAGATCTATTATCTTTTTTTCAACATGTACATGCACCCCTTCTGTGGAAGCATAATGGTAACGTACAGAAAATAAAGACACGTTTCCAGAGGTATTAAACATATAAATAAAAAAAATTATATAATTAAGTTATTTTTTCCTGGTCCAATGTGCTGGAACAATCAATTTATGCTTATGTCCTGTATTCCTTCTTCTACTCTAGCGCTGACACCGTGTGGTTTATGAGCAAAGGGATTTGTGGATAACTATTTCAGAGGATTCAAAGGCATTAGCCTATTATCAGTAGAAAAATAGAAGTGCTCATTCCATTGTACAGAGCACTGGTGAGACCTCACTTGGAGTATTGTACAGAGCGCTGGTGAGACCTCACTTGGAGTATTGTACAGAGCGCTGGTGAGACCTCACTTGGAGTATTGTACAGAGCACTGGTGAGACCTCACTTGGAGTATTGTACAGAGCGCTGGTGAGACCTCACTTGGAGTATTGTACAGAGCACTGGTGAGACCTCACTTGGAGTATTGTACAGAGCACTGGTGAGACCTCACTTGGAGTATTGTACAGAGCGCTGGTGAGACCTCACTTGGAGTATTGTACAGAGCGCTGGAGAGACCTCACTTTAAGTACTGTACAGAGCACTGGTGAGACCTCACTTGGAGTATTGTACAGAGCACTGGTGAGACCTCACTTGGAGTATTGTACAGAGCGCTGGTGAGACCTCACTTGGAGTATTGTACAGAGCACTGGTGAGACCTCACTTGGAGTATTGTACAGAGCGCTGGTGAGACCTCACTTGGAGTATTGTACAGAGCGCTGGTGAGACCTCACTTGGGGTATTGTACAGAGCGCTGGTGAGACCTCACTTGGAGTATTGTACAGAGCACTGGTGAGACCTCACTTGGAGTATTGTACAGAGCGTTGGTGAGACCTCACTTGGAGTATTGTACAGAGCGCTGGTGAGAGCTCACTTGGAGTATTGTACAGGGCACTGGTGAGACCTCACTTGAAGTATTGTACAGAGCGCTGGTGAGACCTCACTTGGAGTATTGTACAGAGAGCTGGTGAGACCTCACTTGGAGTATTGTACAGAACGCTGGTGAGACCTCACTTGGAGTATTGTACAGAGCTCTGGTGAGTCCTCAATTGGAGTATTGTACAGAGCACTGGTGAGACCTCACTTGGAGTATTGTACAGAGCGCTGGTAAGACCTCACTTGGAGTATTGTACGCAGTACTGGAGACCGTATCTCCAGAAGTATAATTGATACTTTGGAGAGAGTTCAGAGAAGGGCTACTAAACTGGTTCATGGGTTGAAGGATAAGACTTACCAAGAAAGGTTAAAGCATCTTAACATGTATAG
Source organism: Pelodytes ibericus (assembly GCA_036172795.1). Lineage (NCBI taxonomy): Eukaryota > Metazoa > Chordata > Amphibia > Anura > Pelodytidae > Pelodytes > Pelodytes ibericus. The sequence goes on along the minus strand of CM069864.1, from coordinate 6,081,639 downwards.
CTTGGCGGAAAGACGTAACAGGGGGGATATGATAGAAACCTTTAAAATACATAAAGGGAATCAACAAAGTACGTCCACAACAAGAGTACGTAGCTGTATATTAGAGGGGCAAAAAGTAATACCAGAAAGTACTGCTTTACTGAGAGGGTAGTGGATGTATGGAATAGTCTTCCAGTAGAAGTGGTAGAGGTTAATACAGTGAAGGAGTTTAAGCATGCGTGGGAAAGATATACGCTATCCTAGATATCAGATAAGGTCAGGGACTAATGAAAGTATTACTTTACTGAGAGGGAAGTGGATGCATGGAATAGTCTTCCAGTAGAAGTGGTAGAGGTTAATACAGTGAAGACATGTAAGCATTCATGGGATAGGTATAAGACTATCCTAGATATAAGATATGGCCAGGGACTAATGAAAGTATTACATTACTGAGAGGGTAGTGGATGTATGGAATAGTCTTCCAGTAGAAGTGGTAGAGGTTAATACAGTGAAGGAGTTTAAGCATGTGTGGGATAGGTATAAGGCTATCCTAGATGTAAGATAAGGCCAGGGACTAATGAAAGTATTACTTTACTGAGAGGGTAGTGGATTTATGGAATAGTCTTCCAGTAGAAGTGGTAGAGGTTAATATAGTGAATGAGTTTAAGCATGCATGGGATAGGTATAAGGCTATCCTAGATATAAGATAAGGCCAGGGACTAATGAAAGTATTACATTACTGAGAGGGTAGTGGATGTATGGAATAGTCTTCCAGTAGAAGTGGTAGAGGTTAATACAGTGACGGAGTTTAAGCATGCATGGGATAGGTATATGGCTATCCTAGATGTAAGATAAGGCCAGGGACTAATGAAAGTATTACTTTACTGAGAGTGTAGTGGATGTATGGAATAGTCTTCCAGTAGAAGTTAATACAGTGAAGGAGTTTAAGCATGCATGGGATAGGTATAAGACTATCCTAGATATAAGATAAGGCCAGGGACTAATGAATGTATTACTTTACTGAGAGGGTAGTGGATGTATGGAATAGTCTTCCAGTAGAAGTGGTAGAGGTTAATAAAGTGAAGGAGTTTAAGCATGCATGGGATAGGTATAAGGCTATCCTAGATATAAGATAAGGCCAGGGACTGAGGAAAGTATTACATTACTGAGAGGGTAGTGGATGTATGGAATAGTCTTCCAGTAGAAGTGGTAGAGGTTAATACAGTGAAGGAGTTTAAGCATATACTAGATATAAGATAAGGACAGGGACTAATGCAAGTATAGAAAAAAACATCTCTTTAGGATGAAATACCGCAGACAAGATGGGCAGAATGGTTTGTATCTGCCTACACATTTATCTTTCTATATCTTCTCAGTTGCTATAGTTTCTGTCCACTTGTCCTCAAATACTACAGTTATGATTATAAAAATAAATATATATATATACATGCAATTTTATGAAAATGTCCAAAATCCAAAACACATTTTTGTTTCAGATTGTAATGAGAAGAAGAAAATCGAGAATGTAATATTCTGGCAATAAATAATTTCACTTGGAAATGTTTAAAATACAATATTATGAGAGAATATTCAGCTTTCTATATCAGCATGTTTTTATTTATAAAAGGTTCATTGATATTTACAAGACATAAAAACAACAATATAATGTAACCAACCCCTCGAGCGAGTCCTAGTGATCTGTCTGGGCGCTATTCAAACAAAGGATTTAATTGATACACAGTATCTCTCGCGTGAATGATAAATCCATATTCTGTGAGTCTTGCATTTTAATTTCATAAAGCATCAATTTATTAGCGGTTACATTATAAACAAGACAAAAACCCGTGGTTAGCATGGTGCTAAGAAGACTTCTTTGATTGTCAGGAATGTTAGATGAGGATAATAGTTCACCAATTTGTCTGTTTCACCAGAATCAATATGTATTGATTTTCTAACGCGTATTCCTTGGAAATTTATTTGAGATGACCCAAAAAAGGAAGAGGTTATTTCTTTTATTAGTAGAAGGGCAAATGATGAAATGGTGGTAAACTAATGAAAATAAACTGATGTAAATGAAATTGAAGTATTTTTAGAAAAACAATATATTCTTTATATGATACCTGGAGATAAAGTAGTAATGTATTTTTTGTTTTGTTTGTTGTTTAGTCTCTTACATCTTCTGTTGATTTATTTCTATTCTGAATATTTGTCAATTATAGGAAATAAGAAATACTTTTTATGTGATAGATATATTTCCAATAACAGCTAATCACAACAGGATCGTTGGTAATGCAAATGACGTATGGGCACATATGGATTGCACATTCTGCATGGGTTTAACAGATGCATGGAATCAGAGGTGGGAAGAGTTAAGTTAACATTTAAACAGTTTATAAGCAAAACATCTATAGTAATTAATAAAGTATTGTTGAGAGTTGAAGTGAGTCTTTAAAATAGACTGGGCCTGCACCTCCCAACTTATGGTGAAACTGGATACTGAGGGGGTGGAGCTTGGGAGGTCCGATGTCCGTGCAAACGCGCATGCACTGTTACTGGGAGCATGACTGCACTAGCGTAGGATGTGTTCTCCCATGTCCCAGATGAAGAGGATCCCGCTTTCCCACCGAGCTCTACCTCTGTCCTGAAAAGTGGAACAGAGTTAGAGCTTAGCAGGACATTGGGAGACAGACCCCATAAATTAGGACTGTGCCATGCAAAGTGGAAAAGTTGGGGGGTATGCGCTGACATTTTGTTAGAGAAGCTACTGTAGGTCATTGTAACTAATCCTTGAAAGTTGGTTTAGCAGCTAGTGGGGTAAGCACATTACCCTTTTATTCAGGGATGAAAAATGCTCTCTATCAGTCTGTCTCTCTATCTCATGTATCAGTCTGTCTCTCTATCTCATGTATCAGTCTGTCTCTCTATCTCATGTATCAGTCTGTCTCTCTATCTCATGTATCAGTCTGTCTCTATCTCATGTATCAGTCTGTCTCTCTACCTCATGTATCAGTCTGTCTTTCTACCTCATGTATCACTCTGTCTCTCTATCTCATGTATCAGTCTGTCTCTATCTCATGTATCAGTCTGTCTCTCTATCTCATGTATCAGTCTGTCTCTCTCTCATGTATCAGTCTGTCTCTCTATCTCATGTATCAGTCTGTCTCTCTACCTCATGTATCAGTCTGTCTCTCTACCTCATGTATCAGTCTGTCTCTCTATCTCATGTATCAGTCTGTCTCTATCTCATGTATCAGTCTGTCTCTCTACCTCATATATCAGTCTGTCTCTCTCTCTCATGTATCAGTCTGTCTCTCCACCTCATGTATCAGTCTGTCTCTATCTCATGTATCAGTCTGTCTCTATCTCATGTATCAGTCTGTCTCTCTACCTCATGTATCAGTCTGTCTCTCTATCTCATGTATCAGTCTGTCTCTCTAGCTCATGTATCGGTCTGTCTCTCCACCTCATGTATCAGTCTGTCTCTCTATCTCATGTATCAGTCTGTCTCTCTATCTCATGTATCAGTCTGTCTCTCTATCTCATATATCAGTCTGTCTCTCTCTCTCATGTATCAGTCTGTCTCTCTCTCATGTATCACTCTGTCTCTCTCTCATGTATCAGTCTGTCTCTCTCTCATGTATCAGTCTGTCTCTCTATCTCATGTATCAGTCTGTCTCTCTATCTCATGTATCAGTCTGTCTCTCTCTCTCATGTATCAGTCTGTCTCTAGCTCATGTATCAGTCTGTCTCTCTGTCTCATGTATCAGTCTGTCTCTCTATCTCATGTATCAGTCTGTCTCTCTCTCTCATGTATCAGTCTGTCTCTCTACCTCATGTATCTGTCTGTCTCTCTATTTCATGTATCACTCTGTCTCTCTATCTCATGTATCAGTCTGTCTCTCTATCTCATGTATCAGTCTGTCTCTCTATCTCATGTATCAGTCTGTCTCTATCTCATGTATCAGTCTGTCTCTCTATCTCATGTATCAGTCTGTCTCTCTACCTCATGTATCAGTCTGTCTCTCTATCTCATGTATCAGTCTGTCTCTCTATCTCATGTATGAGTCTGTCTCTCTATCTCATGTATCAGTCTATCTCTCTATCTCATGTATCAATCTGTCTCTCTATCTCATGTATCACTCTGTCTCTCTCTCATGTATCAGTCTGTCTCTCTATCTCATGTATCAGTCTGTCTCTCTATCTCATGTATCAGTCTGTCTCTCTCTCTCATGTATCAGTCTGTCTCTCTACCTCATGTATCAGTCTGTCTCTCCACCTCATGTATCAGTCTGTCTCTCCACCTCATGTATCAGTCTGTCTCTCCACCTCATGTATCAGTCTGTCTCTCCACCTCATGTATCAGTCTGTCTCTCTACCTCGTGTATCAGTCTGTCTCTCTATCTCATGGATCAGTCTGTCTCTCTAGCTCATGTATCAGTCTGTCTCTCTATCTCATGGATCAGTCTGTCTCTCTACCTCATGTATCAGTCTGTCTCTCTATCTCATGGATCAGTCTGTCTCTCTATCTCATGTATCAGTCTGTCTCTCTATCTCATGTATCAGTCTGTCTCTCTATCTCATGTATCAGTCTGTCTCTCTATCTCATGTATCAGTCTGTCTCTCTATCTCATGTATCAGTCTGTCTCTCTATTTCATGTATCAGTCTGTCTCTCTACCTCATGTATCAGTCTGTCTCTCTATCTCATGGATCAGTCTGTCTCTCTACCTCATGTATCAGTCTGTCTCTATCTCATATATCTGTCTGTCTCTATCTTGTCTCTATTGGTATGCCTCTCTCATATATTGGTCTGTCTCTCTATCATATCTATCACTCTCTCTATGTTCATCTAACATAGTATGTAGTTCCCTTCTTTGCTCATTATTAGGTGCTATGTACATTGTGTGCGCTTTATAAATAAATGTTAATATAATGGATAAACAAATGGTATTTCCTCAGGTTTTTACTGGTTACAATATTAATACAAGTTTCCTGCCGAGATCTCATGACCCTGGGTAACACATTTCCAAGTATTATTTTAGAAACTGAATGATTTCAATGATTTTAGAGCCAGACACTACCACACCATCCTTCTGCACAATATCCGCACAATAACAGATGCAGGAAACAGGAGGACGAAATACATATTGTCAGTGGTTACAGTGAGTCACGCATGACATCTCCGGGATCCTGTTCATGGTTCATCATCGCTGATGTGGGCGACCCCGTTCCTGTGGGTTATCTCAGCCTTTCATTGGTGTGGAGTAAGTAAGATGAGTACCATAAAGCTATGTAATATTATCTCGAATTATCAGCTGCTAATTTGATAACTTACTAGCTGTATAGGATGGTGAGTATTGCTAGATCTATCTTGTACATAAGGGAAAAGGCAAAAAAAATACCAAAAAACATGCATGTTGGTTCCCATTATGCGACATTAGTACAAGAGTCTTTGTGGGAGTTTTTGGTTATGTGCCTATTGCCTTAAAACTTTTTTTAAGGAAACGTATGTTTTTCTTTAGACGCTGTATTGTTTAGAGCAGAATTTAATGTTTTTTTTAAACAATTGTCCACGCCCCCTGTTTACATTTATGACATATACATGTCATGTGTCCTTAAAGGGACTAAGCTGAGTAGAGAATTTATCAAACGTCCCAGATTACATTGGATTCTACTAATTTAAACGGACAAAAAAGATCTGCCTGCTTTCCAAGCAAACTGCAAATTCTATATGACGTAGATTTTACTTTCTATATGTGTACTTTGCAATACTGAAAAGGTTCATAATTATATTTTAAAAAGCTTACCGGCTAAACATGTTGTGTTTTAAACACCTGGGCTTTATTTCGAATTAGACCAGTGGCACAAGTTTGAATTAAAATAAAACATACGTAGGTCGTCCACTGAGCTGGTAAAATAGTTTTCTATATGTCGTACTCTGAGGCAGTTTCACTCAACTGCTCTTCGGTTAAGTAGTAAGAATCGTCCCTGTATCTGTCTAATGTTTCTTTCAAGAAAGCAATAATTAAAAGGGAATCATTTACGTGCCCTGTCTGGAAAGGTGATGTTAATTGCTGCACACTTCCAGACATGTCTGTTCTGTGTTTTACCCCTCCACGTCATATGCTGGACACACATGAATTAAACACAGATAATAACATTAGTACAAATGTTGGTCTATTAGCAGTAGGGGACTTGAATTGCGCTTCATAAAAAGAACGTCTTAAAAAAAAATGATTAACTAGGATTAATTCTTCTAATATGAATGCAAAGAAAACACATACCTAACAGGGGCCCTTTGAAGCCAAATTAAACCGGGATCAAAATAGTAGAGTGTTGATGGTTGCCTCTCGAAGATTTTCTTTCTTGCACAAAGGCTGGTCTGACATTGTGATGTGCAGTCGATGACAGAACGACTTTTACTTTCTTAACTGATGTTCAATGGCATGGTATTAATTTATTTCAAGCTCGCAATGTTTGAAATTTGAAAGAACCTCGGTTAATGTTGTATCGAGCCATTTGCACACAAAAAAAAAAAAACCATTCCTGAATGTTTCTAATAATAAGGAAATATCTTATTCGCAAAACGCCTTGAGTAAACATGTGGAGTAGCGATTTTTTTAAATAACCATGGAGTTTTATTTTTCAAGGAGTCAACATGTTGAGCCAATACTATATTATTTGTTTCTTGGGCTGTGGCCAGCCTTCCTAATATTCATGCATTCTAGTCAAACAAAGTACGTACTTCAGTTGTCCGAAAAAAAAAAGCCCTTTGTCTAGAGTACCTGTCTGGCTAGACTCTAGCCAAATTACTGCTCCAAAGGTCTTATTATGTTTTACATTTAACTAGTTGTATGCCTGGCTATGCAGACATTTTTTTAAACTTAAGGAATAAAACACAGACTACAATGAATACATTTCATAATTCCTCTCATTCTTAGAAGGACAGAAAAAAAAAAAGATTATTCTCTCCTTCCCACTGGAGAAGAAGTTAATTATAACACTGCAATGCTGCTACTTACAGGTAGGGAGTTATGTAGCCTGTATCAGTTTGTTTATATCTTAATTTCTTTTGCTTTTTATATCATGTGACCCACATTTTATTTCATTTCTATTGGTTAAAGCAAACAGAATCTTTATACTAACATTGTCTAAACAAACAATTAGACGGGTCAAAAATGTAACTTATTGTTCTAACCTTGATTTGTATTTTTTTTTTAAATACATTGCTGTTTAAAATGTCTACACCTGAGGCATTTCTTTAGTTACATATAAGTTAATGTTTTGCCTGTAGTGGCCATTTATATCACATAAACAATATGCCACGCAAGTTTATATTTAAGCAGCTCATAAAAAGGGAAAAAAAATCTAAATCTTGTTGAAATTGAAAACAAATCACTGTTCACTCCTACACACACACAGACACACACAGACACACACACACACAGACACACACACAGACACACACACACACACACACACACACACAGACACACACACACACACACACACACACACACACATACACATACATACCCACAACTGATCTGAATTCTAAATCTGAGCTTTGTGGGAAACCTGAGTAGCTATTAAATTAACAGATTTTTCCAAATCCCGGTTTTCCTGTATTATTATTTTATTTATTATTAAACATGGAAATGAAGTTGAAGAATAATTTGTTTTCCTTAACACCATATAATTGTGAGTCCAAATGAATTCCTGTTTGTTCAAACAACACAAAAACCCTTTTTGTTTAACTGGTTACATGAGGTACATAAGCCCATTACATGGAGGTGACAGGCAGAACAAGTTTATCAGGGAGATTAATTTCTCTCAAACATTGCAGAAAATGAGTATTTTATCAGAAATAAATTAATTACAAGAATGAACACATTTTACAGAAAGTGCCAACACAGATTGTGATTCTAATACAATATGGCAGCAACCTTAAAAATGTCCCCCTTGTACATTCAATGTCGATTTGGGGATCTAGACATTTTTTTTTTAAACTTTTTTCTATTTACAATCAAGTTACATTAAGAAAAGAGAAACCTAAAAAGGTTTGTATCCAACTGTTTTGGAGGAAGAACCTGTTTAATGAATCACACTTAATAGAACACTAGAGTGCTGTTTTTTACATTGTAAGGAGAACATGTTGGTCTTACTGAGCTTGACAAATGTTTATCTTCACAGTGATGTGTCAGACCATGTTCTAGAAGTTTATCCTGCCTGATGATCACAACATCCAACAAAGAGAATGATAACAATTTGGGTGCAGTGGCAGGGGGCAGATGTCATGTGCTAGCTTTTTATATTTTGAATAAAGTTTATTTGTGACAGAAGGGAATGTGTTGTAACTATTTTGGTGCTCGTACCTCTCCCCATGGCCTTTTATATAACACTTTCTGAATGGTTATTGTTGGTTAGCAGTAAGTTATTCCATGAGGGCTGAACCTTTAATCTAACTGATGTTAATAATAACATGCTTAAAGGACGAGTACACTTTTTTCCACATTGCCAGTGTATCCTCTGACCAGTGCAGTGAGAGGTAATTCGGTCCCCTCTATTGATCCCCTTTGAAAGCATAGGTTTTCAAAGACCCCCATCATATAAATGGGGTGAGCCCCTGCTGTGCTCACTGACACTGTGAGCTCACACCAGTCTCCAGACTAGCTACGCCTCATCTCTCTCATGAGTCAAAAGGCGTGTACTTCCTTTATTTGGGAGAAGACAGACACTATTTTTTAAACTATTTCTGCTAGTAAGGGTTAAAAAAACAGCTGTTGTCCTTTTACCAGGAAGGGTACATTCAGATAATCTCTTGTTTTCCAGTACATCTTGGGGGTGTTACTTTTATCCCAATATAGGGAATACGAGCTAATTCAGCCCCACTAAGAATTGAACCTTGAAATCTGATCAGACCCTATAGATGGTGCATTAGCCTGCTGGGCTACCTCTCCTACTTCCTTGGTAGTTCCAGGTTCAGAGCACAGTACGTCTAAGGGCTTCCATGGAAAATCTTGCAACATTCTGGATAATTCATCATTTATAGAAACACAAAATCTTTTAACAGTTGTACACAACTTCCAAACAAAAAAAACATTGACCTCACTAATAAGGTTTACCTAGATGTTAGTGGAAGCCAGATGGAATACACATGAGTATTGCAAATGTTGTGTTTCATCCAGATTCCTTTACAATTAAAATGCAAGAGAAGTGTGTGCATGTGTTCATTTGTGGACTTCATATACATCCCATTGCTCTATTTGAAGCAAACCAATTAAAACACAAGATGGTTCACACATCAGTTGATTTGCCATACAAACTCAGCAAACAATAAATCAGAGATGTTTTTTTTTTTTTTGACAGCCCTTGTACAATTGTTTGTAGCTGTATTGTAGACAGGTTAGGTTAGATTTTAATGAGTGCTGCAGTTCAGAGGATAGAAATGAGTGTACAGCATATTCAGAATAATATTAACCTGAGTTTACTGTAATCATTTCACAATCAATCCATGACCATTGACCACATTCATTGACCACTCTGTATTATCAAGAGCTCTTCCCTATGCTCACTCAGTAGTGTATCTTCCACAAGGCAAACAAGGCACTTGCCTAGGGCGGCACTTTGCCAGAGGGTGTTAAAGTACACTTCTGGTGCTTCAAACATTTTCTCTCCCTCCCCCACCGTTCAGCAAGCTTTAGCTCCTTCCAATTAATCGGAGTGATGGGGGCATGTAATGGACGTGGTGGGGGTATCTAATGACGGTGATGGTGTAAAGGGGTTGATGGGGCATTTAGTGTGTATGCCATGTGGATGATGGGGGCATGTAATGGGGTGATTGGGCATTTAATGTGTGTGCAATGTGTGTGATGGGGCATGTAATGGGGTGATGGAGCATGTCGTGGGTGTGCAACGTGGGTGATGGGGCATGTGGTAGGTGAGCAACGTGGGTGGGGGGGTGCCCAAATTTTTTCTGCCTAGGGCAGCACAAAACCAAGATACACCACTGTGCTCACTACATGCTAAGTAAGGATGGTGTTTATTTAAATCCTACTCATTTTCGTGATTTGCATCACTAGTCCTCACTGTTTCAATCTACTGAGTGACAGATGAACTAAAGGGCACAAAAAAACAAAATCATATCAATATTGAGGATTTTATTCATTGTTAAGAAATGACCACTTTGCACATGGTAGCTTTGGGATTGACAGAATGTTGCTTGTTCTACAGTTCAAAACAATCTTCTCAAAATTGGTCAGATTGTCACTTAGCCCCACCCACTCCTGACCACACTAATCCAACTGTCACATGCCGCTGCTCGTGTTGAGGCTTGTGTTAGCAATGTTTGTGCTAATTCAGTTTTATTTACTACTCCAAGAGGAAGTAGTAGGTGGTGAGCCTTTCAAAAATAAATGGATACGTAAGTGGGAACATTGAAATTCCCCTTTGATAGTAGACACATTGGATGCAAGACATAAAAGTCCATTAACAAACCAAAATCCCCACTAGTTTTGTGCATCTAAGGTGGAATTTTATGTGGTGTAGTTTAACAAACACCCTCATAAAAATCACACTCTTAAAAAAAAAAAAGAACTGAATCCACTTTTCCAAAGCAGCACCAAACAATCTTTCCGACTTGTGACAATGTAGGTTTAGGCAAAAGATGTGTCCAGCAAGAATTTGGTTTTGACAGCAATTCTAGAAAATAATGATTGTAGGGCTTACTGCGGTCTGTGGGGAACTAAAACATTAGACAGTCCCAGGGCTTTCAAATGCTTAACAAGTCGACAATCACATTTTAAAATCAATGGGAATCTTGACAGGAAGCCAATGCGGAGACACAAGAATGAGTCTTGACGTGATGGGGTTCTTTCGAAACGTTTAAGTAGCTCCCGGTTTGTGTTAAAATCCCTGTCAGCAAATCACTCGACAAACTGCTGTAAAACAGTGTAAAATTTGACCATTATTCTCACCATAAAATGCGTGATAAAGTGCGCTCGTTCGTATTCTTATACAGCAGACGCTTGTCAAAATGTTTAATGAGTCTTGGTACAACATATTCATCAAAAACGACTAATGTAATACTTGGTTGGGAGTCATAATCAGTGAGAAGAAAATGCGCCTGAAATGTGATATTTTTTCAATTAAGTTTTACCCAACTAACAATGTAAATAATGCAAGATGATGTCTAATTCAGTTGTCCTTAGATATGGTTTGGTGTCTACATATGTAAATCAGGGGCGTCCAATTTAGCACTCAATGCCAACAGAGATTTAGGATTTCCTTGATTAGAAACAAGTAAAATAATAAACAATATCTGTGCAATATGTTATTTATTAGCCTGATGATATAATGTACACTGCAGTTGGACTGCGCCGACAAAGGGGTATATTCTCTAAAAAGTGAGTTAAGGTGATATTAGCATTTCATCTGACTAATTAAGCTGTACATTACGCTGGGACGAACCTGGCGAGCTTCCCCCGCAAACCAAACTCACCAAGTTTTTATCTGTGTAATGTGTACCTAAATTGGTGAGAGGAATTGGCCATCTCAACTCTAAAACCCCGACAACTTACCTTTTTTTTCAATAGCCCTCATAGTTTTAATAATGGGACTTTGACATTATTTGCTTCATCAGTTTTATTATTCAAGTTGGGGAGTTTTATTAAAATGGTTTTCTAAATAGTACGTTTTTGTAACTAAAATAATTGAGTGATTATTTAGATAAGTCACTTGTAGTGATCTAATCAGTAGGACTATTCCATTGGATTGCACTGGTCAAGAGCAAAATGTACTTCCTTTGTCCCAATACAGTAAAAACATGATATAATACCATGTCATTTAGAAACTGGACTGCCTTGCATATTGTATTGGAATAATAAAGATTATTCCAATATAATATGTATTGAAAGGGGGCAGTGCATGTTTTAAAAATGGAGGAGAGTTCATGAATAACTCCTTCTGTCCAATGGCTGTATTAAAAAAAAAAACAGTTTTAATTGTCAGTAGCCAGGAATTTTTGCACCAAGATTCTAGAATACCAACGCAAAGTTCTAAATTAAGGAACATTCCATTGGTTTCCATGGTGACTGCTTCAGATTTGGATCTTGTCCTAGAACTCCTAAAAAAGCTGCGATGTTCTAGAGCGTGCAATTTGTCGTTTGAGAGAGTAGGTTTCCTATTACATACAACTTTAGGTTCTAACCCACCAATATTGAAGGACTGTACATTAATGCAGTTTTGGGGATGAGCATAATGTACCTTTAAAGTCTGTCTACGATTAAGAAAAAGATGGAGGATGTAAAGAAATCTGTAGCTTTAAAGGCATTTGGAACTTTCAGTGGGTTATCTTTTCTGTGACTGTGCGGAAATGCCTGGATCATATACAAAAATGCTAGATTTTCTACTAACAGAGTCCCAAAGAGTCCAGATGCAAACAACGTGGAATCTCAGCTTTATCTGGTGATGTTATTTCAAAAAAGCATTGCACTTTTAAGGTATTTTCAATTAAAATTCCCATCACAAATTCTATTATATTTTGTGGTTAGTATTCCGGCATTGTATTGGATGTCAGTGCATCATAACCTACATTTAATGTTGGAGCATCTGATTTTTATTTCTCCCCATAACATATCTAATTTCTTTTCCCAAATATTTGCTTTTGGTCTCAAATATCTTGTATTTACATTAAGATAAAAAAAAAAAAAAAAGATCATCTTGATGCAGCAGATCTAGTTCAGTGTGAGAACGTCCCAAATCCAAGCTTTCAAAGAGATTCAACACTTTTACCCCAAATAGTCACTAAGCTGGTGTCATTAACCAAATACCAAAAAGAGATTGGAACATTTGTATGAAAGCTTTTTATTCCAGATATGAATGATAGAGAGGAACAAAAAGTTTTTTTCTAATATACATATCTCTAAATCTATTTGTATCTTTCTGTCTTGGAGTATATACTGCATATAAAAATTAAACTCTATTTTCATGCACTTAAATGATTGTTATTGGAAAAAAGTTCAGTTTAGTTGAAAGACTGTGTGGGCATTTTAAACAGAAACAATTTAATGAAAATGTACAAGTGGGGCAGACATCTTGGGCCAGATCTTTCTTCATCTGACTAGTCCAGTCCAAGATTCTAAACAACATGTCCGTCCTGTAATAGAGCTCAACAGAGCAAAGATTCTAAACAACAGGTCCGCCCCCTAATAGAGCTCAATGGAGCAAAAGGGAGCTCAGCGGAGCAAAATGAATAAACAAATTCATTTGTATACTTTGATTGAAGCATTTCTATTTAAAATGTCTACACTTGATGCCATCTTTCAATTAATCCTAAGGAGGATTGTCAGGAAATTGGTAAGGGTCTTCAAATTATGTTTAAAAGTGGGGTGTTCCACGGCTGTTAGTATAGCTTTAATTTATTATGACCAGCATTATCAAGGAACAAACATTAAAAAGTAGAGGAAAAGGCTGTAAATACAGCATACATAGTCATCACTCACAAAACCCTGGTATTTAAATAATTCACCTTGGGTGCTTTTCTATTATTGAATAGCAGAGCCTGTATTAAAAAAAAAACCTAATTACTGCTACTTCTCTTTTAAGGATGCACTGTGCCAAAGATATGCAGATTTTATTGGATTCCGATTCATGGCAAGAAATCCATGCATTGAAATATGTAACAAAAACAGAAAGAGATTTACTAAATTGCCACAACAGATCGCTGCCGTCCTTTGTATGTCTGGTAGATATTCCATATAATGCATTCTTTGAGGCATTCTCATTGCATTCTCATTAAGAGGTAAACTGTTCTTGGACTGAGTGTTTTATCAATCAGCACCTTCCTGCAGACCCCACGGCCTCCCCTTTTCTATGTTAGAAGCTGTTATCATCTTCAAAGTTCTATCAAAACACTGTTTGTTCTGTCCTTTCATTTCCCCCACACAGTTTTCAAAGCTCATGTCTATTTGTGAACGTCTGTATATTGCAGAGGCTGGCTGAGCATTTGGCTTCAGGTGAGATGCAAGGACCGTTTAACCCATTGAATGCCACAGGGTGAGTAAAGTGCTGCAAACACCCACTCCAGGTAAACTACAGGGCTGATATTATTTTAAACTTAGGGCCTACATATTATCAAAATCATTTTTGCATATTACTGATATTTTTAAGGTTACACAGTGGAGCCAAATCTTTGCAACATCCCATTTTAATTTATTTATTTTTCATATTTTTTTTTTAAATAAATTTAACCTGCTACAATTTAGTAGTAATAGATGTTCTGGTTCGCGTACTCGGACTGTTTTAAAATGGAGTATGTCTTTGCTTACTCAATTTTATATTTATAGAGGGAGATCTTTGTTATGTTTTTTTTTTTTTTTTTGGTATTGGATTGTAGATTGAACAGCTGTGTAATGGTGTAGAAGAAGGGAACTAGCTAGCATTTTTATTAGTACTAGGCATGGTTCCAAATCTTCTACTGATCTATGCAGCCTTTCCAAAAACAAAACCATGTTTCACCGTTCCTTTAGTCTCCCGCTGAGATGGATAGGTGGGCTAATGTGTCACGTGTAGAATCTGCTCAATCCCTAGGGTTAAAGGTTTGATTCCTGATGAGGGTAACATTCCTCTGCCAGAGCTTAATAAAATGAGTGCCACAAAGTTTGGTAACAACTGTACCTTACTGTACTCGGAAGCCAGACATTCTCAGTGTACCCTCCCTAATGTATGAGTTGTTTATTGTTATATATAAGAATTCTTTAACAGTGCTATTATTGAAAAGGAAGGTAAAAAATAAAATAAAATAAATAATCAATAAAAAAGTAAGAGAATGGACGAATGGATTAATTGAGGCAGGCTCAAACCAACAGAAATTCTGTAATATTTCTATAAATACATAAGAATGTCTTGCCAATTAAAATAGTCATGATAATTGTTAGTCTTTAAAGATGCCCCTTTATTCATAATCAACACGATATCCCAATAGATCTGCTGAATTAAAATAATCAATGAATGACGTGGAGACATTTATAAAATCAGCCCTTGGTGGGAAGTTTGTATTGAGCATTTTATATATATATATATCTATATATAATATTCAATTTATAAATGTTATTGGCCATTGTAAATATTCCAATTAAAAGACAACCACAATATCATTAAAAAAAAAAGCAAAAACCAATCCTAATTAGAACAATAGTGGAGCAGTAGAAGGAGCACCGGAATTATTATAAATAAAGTGAGATGCTCTTTAGTCACTTAGGATGACAGGCGACAAGCGGACAAGAATTATGAAACTTGAGCGTACTCGGAGCAGAGATTTATGGGATTTGGCTATTGTAAATATTATAATTTATGCAAATGAATCTTTCCATAACTCTTGTGCTTGTCACTAAAAACCTGGGTAGAGTATTGTTCCATATTAATATGTATTAAAACAATGGTGATGTGACATATAGAAGCCTAGCTATCTATGTTATATACATTAATATCTGTATATACATGATGAGTATTGTTTGATCTGCTGTAAATCATTCAGGGAAATCAGGAGTGTCTGCATGTTTGCAATTGTGCAAAATGGGCACATTCTCTCCATGTCTCC
This sequence comes from Pelodytes ibericus, assembly GCA_036172795.1. NCBI lineage: Eukaryota > Metazoa > Chordata > Amphibia > Anura > Pelodytidae > Pelodytes > Pelodytes ibericus. The sequence goes on along the minus strand of CM069864.1, from coordinate 6,066,064 downwards.
TCTCTGTACCTTGAATGGTTAGACATGCCCCCCTCAATGCCATCTGTGATGTTCACATAACCTGCGCAGGAATTAAACATAAAGTCAAGTCTACCATGAAGCTCAGATGCAGGGCCCCAAAAATATCTTTAATTTAAGTGCTACATCATTTGATGTAAAGATGTAGAGAAACAAATCTGTCGTTTTTTCCACAACAATTCCCATCTCCTAAAGACTGCATCAGTGTCTGTGGGGTCTGCTGCTTATGACATCACCCTGGGGCCCAGTATGCAAACGACACCTTTCCCATTGAAAGAAGTTCACTTGCAGATCAGGCCACAAGGTGATGTCATAAGCAGGGGACGAAACAAACACATTTAAAACATGTTTGTTCTCTTAATGTTTCCATTTGCTTGACTAATAACATATCATTTTAATTATAAAAATGTGTGTGTCACCTGCCATTTCACTAAATTAGGATCTTTGTACCTATTATTCTGCAACACAATGCACTTTTTTATTCATTATATTTACAGTATAATCAGTGTTCAGGTGATTATTTGTCTATGATTTCTAATAAACAAACCAGCTCAGGTAAAAACTATTCAATTTTTTGTGTGTTTTTAAAAAAGTAAAAACTCTTTTAACAGTACTGGAACATTTTTGTTTTTTTAACCCTTCTATGACATAGACCTTAATTTACCGCTACCAGCTTAGTATTCCCCTTGCGTTAGTTCAGTAGCCCTTCTAGACCACGTCTGTCCCTCGTATTTACTGTACTCTCACAATGTTTGCATTTAGCCTCTTAAATCTCAATGTATTTGGTTGTTGTTTTCAGCTTACTGCATGTTGTATATGTCTCTCATTTTTTATTATTCTTTATTTTGAGAAAGTTTCTCTTTTTGAACATAGTAGACATCATTCAAAATCATATCTGGGTGCGCTCAGTATTTCTTATCACTATGGTTTTGGTGTATTGAAAAGGTTATTACACTGAGTATTCTTGCACATTTCAAAGCCACACAATTGGCAGTTTTTCTTTACTACATTATTCAAAATCATATTTGTACAATAGATTAAATAACACAAAATATCTCAATCTTATTCAATTACATTAAATACATTGTACAACCTTGAATATGCAGTACAATTCTGGGCACCAGTCCTTAAAAAGGATATTAAGGAACTAGAAAAAGTGCAAAGGAGAGCTACAAAATTAATAAGGGGATTGGAGGATCTTAGTTATGAAGAGAGACTTAAAAAATTGCATTTATTTACTTTAGAAAAAAGGCGTCTTAGAGGGGATATGATAACATTATATAAATACGTTCAGGGCCAATATAAGGAGCTCTCCAGGGACCTGTTCATTAATAGAAATGTACAAAGAACAAGAGGTCACCCCCTGAGACTGGAAGAGCAAAGATTTCATAGGCAGCAAAGGAAGGGATTCTTTACAGTTAGGACAATAAAGTTATGGAACTCCCTGCCAAGAGAGGTAGTGCTATCAACCACAATAGATGCATTTAAAAATGGTTTGGATGTTTTTTTAGGAAAGCAGAACATACAGGGCTATTAATAATAGAATGAGCATTAATAATAGAGCTTTTTGATCCAAGGAGAAATCTGATTGCTCTTTGGAGTCAAGAAGGAATTTTTTTTCCCCTAGGAGGCAACATTCGAAAAAGCTTCCTTAGGGGGTTTTTTGCCTTCTTTTGGATCAAAACGCAGAAATGATAGGTAGAAGGGTTGAACTTGATGGACTTGTGTCTTTTTTCAACCTAAATTACTATGTTACTATGTTACTATGTAAATAACTCTTCCAAATATCCAATCCATCCTTCCTTTTTTAATCTTCTTCCCAATTTTGTTTATTTAGTGTAATTATGTAATAAAGTAATTTATTATTTAATATAATTTAGGAATATATATGTATATTTTTCCCATCCCCATTTCTGTCCTGTATCTGTAAATATTACATGTCAACTATATGGATATCATCAGATTCATTTTCATTTACATCAACATTTGGAACGTATTAAATATTACTATATATAAATACAAACATGCAAATGAAAGAATTAAAACTATGCCTGTTGCATGCAAGAAAAAAAAAAGAGATTCAGCGGATGGAACAAGGCGTCTTCCATATAATCCCTTCTCATCTTCCTCTCTCCTTTCTTCACAAACTGTATTTCTGCTGTTGTACAAACTCCACCTAAACTCATTCTTTTTTTGGAAATAAAAACACCTACCAGTCTATTTTCCTGCACAAAAATCTACAGTCATTTTTCTTTTAGCTCCAGTTGTCGATATTCCATCAAAGGTACAGAGCCCTTCATTTCGTTCTTAAATTCATAAAGCAGCATTCAGCAGTTTTTAATAATTCATTGAAGGCTTTGCTGCGGGGCTGCTTTCTTCTGAAGTTCACACAAATATAAAGGAAATAAAAAAGCAGAGTGAAAAGCTAGTACAACCAAACTAGTCTGGATACTAGTTAACTGTATGTTATTATTCTGATATTTCCAACTTTAAAGAAATACTTCACTATATTTTGCCAAAATGTAACATATCTCCCATTTCCACTCGACGAATCAGAATTCCAAGGGGCAGAGCTTGGGAGGTTGAGTGTCAGCTCTGTCCCGTGTGCCTGGTTGCAACGTCAGTCATCCTGACAGCTCTACTCGCCATCGCTGGTGTCCAAGACACTGGAGAATGTGATCAGGACCACGGAACTAGTACTTCCAAAAAGTGGGACAGAGGTAGAGCTCAGCGGTACAGACCCCCCAAATCGCGACTGTCCCGTGCAAAGAGGGACAGTTGGGGGATATGATTTAATGTTGTTGTTTTTCATACCATAGCAAGAAAATGGGATTTTACTAAGCAACAAAATAGTAAGTCAAACTTGCTGAAATTTTACTGTTAAACTATTCATTCTGAATAGATCCTACATTAACTTCTCCTACTTCTCATTCCACGCATAGAGCTGTATGATCAGCTACCTGAATAGATCTGACATTAACTCCTCCTACTTCTCATTCCACGCATACAGCTGTATGATCAGCTACCTGAATAGATCTGACATTAACTCCTCCTACTTCTCATTCCACGCATAGAGCTGTATGATCAGCTACCTGAATAGATCTGACATTAACTCCTCCTACTTCTCATTCCACGCATACAGCTGTATGATCAGCTACCTGAATAGATCTGACATTAACTCCTCCTACTTCTCATTCCATGCATACAGCTGTATGATCAGCTACCTTAATAGATCTGACATTAACTCCTCCTACTTCTCATTCCACGCATACAGCTGTATGATCGGCTACCTGAATAGATCTGACATTAACTCCTCCTACTTCTCATTCCACGCATACAGCTGTATGATCGGCTACCTGAATAGATCTGACATTAACTCCTCCTACTTCTCATTCCACGCATACAGCTGTATGATCAGCTACCTCAATAGATCTGACATTAACTCCTCCTACTTCTCATTCCACGCGTACAGCTGTATGATCGGCTACCTGAATAGATCTGACATTAACTGCTCCTTCTTCTCATTCCACACATACAGCTGTATGATCAGCTACCTGAATAGATCTGACATTAACTCCTCCTACTTCTCATTCCACGCGTACAGCTGTATGATTGGCTACCTGAATAGATCTGACATTAACTCCTCCTACTTCTCATTCCACGCGTACAGCTGTATGATCGGCTACCTGAATAGATCTGACATTAACTCCTCCTACTTCTCATTCCACGCATACAGCTGTATGATCAGCTACCTAACTAGATCTGACATTAACTCCTCCTACTTCTCATTCCACGCGTACAGCTGTATGATCAGCTACCTCAATAGATCTGACATTAACTCCTCCTACTTCTCATTCCACGCGTACAGCTGTATGATCGGCTACCTGAATAGATCTGACATTAACTCCTCCTACTTCTCATTCCGCGCGTACAGCTTTATGACCGGCTACCTGAATAGATCTGACATTAACTCCTCCTACTTCTCATTCCAAGCGTACAACTGTATCATCGGCTACCTGAATAGATCTGACATTAACTCCTCCTACTTCTCATTCCACGCATACAGCTGTATGATCGGCTACCTGAATAGATCTCACCTTAACTCCTCCTACTTCTCATTCCACGCATACAGCTGTATGATCGGCTACCTGAATAGATCTGACAGTAACTCCTCCTACTTATCATTCCACGTATACAGCTGTATGATCGGCTACCTGAATAGATCTGACATTAACTCCTCCTACTTCTCATTCCACGCATACAGCTGTATGATCAGCTACCTGAATAGATCTGACATTAACTCCTCCTACTTCTCATTCCATGCATACAGCTGTATGATCAGCTACCTGAATAGATCTGACATTAACTCCTCCTACTTCTCATTCCACGCATACAGCTGTATGATCAGCTACCTCAATAGATCTGACATTAACTCCTCCTACTTCTCATTCCACGCGTACAGCTGTATGATCGGCTACCTGAATAGATCTGACATTAACTCCTCCTACTTCTCATTCCACGCATACAGCTGTATGATCAGCTACCTCAATAGATCTGACATTAACTCCTCCTACTTCTCATTCCACGTGTACAGCTGTATGATCGGCTACCTGAATAGATCTGACATTAACTGCTCCTACTTCTCATTCCACACATACAGCTGTATGATCAGCTACCTGAATAGATCTGACATTAACTCCTCCTACTTCTCATTCCGCGCGTACAGCTTTATGACCGGCTACCTGAATAGATCTGACATTAACTCCTCCTACTTCTCATTCCACGCGTACAGCTGTATCATCGGCTACCTGAATAGATCTGACATTAACTCCTCCTACTTCTCATTCCACGCATACAGCTGTATGATCGGCTACCTGAATAGATCTCACCTTAACTCCTCCTACTTCTCATTCCACGCATACAGCTGTATGTTCGGCTACCTGAATAGATCTGACAGTAACTCCTCCTACTTCTCATTCCACGCATACAGCTGTATGATCAGCTACCTGAATAGATCTGACATTAACTCCTCCTACTTCTTATTCCACGCAGACAGCAAAACAATGACTGACCTGGTAATCCTAGCTGTATAACTGAATAATAAAATCCTATAGATGTTTGCTAGGTACAGCTTCCTGTGCATTATACTGTATGTATGCACACATTGCACATATAGCTAGCATTTTGGGGCCTTTCTTTTCTTGAAAAAGCTCAATTTTGCTTGTATATCCCTCTCAAGTTCCAGCCAAATGTACAACCTGTAAAGCTGATATCTGTGAGTATATTATACATCTATAGAATACAGATATTCAAATTCTAATAAACATACATGTTCATAGTTATTTAATTTTAATATGCAAAAAAATATATAGGTCATTTTCAAGTGAACCTTTAAATTGGCAAAATTAGGAAGAAACATTTATATACATTTATAATGCCTTTCCCATTGTGCTGTACCAATATAGCAATATAGGAGCGAAGTTTAGAAGATTTGACTTTTCTTTTAAAACCCTATTCAATTGTCAACAAACAGTGTTCTATTATTGGCAGCACTGACATTGGAATCGGCTGTAGTATTTGATTTAATTCAATATTTATCTAATTCTCAGCTCTTGCTATCACTGTTTGCCTTGTTCTCTAGTATTTGAATTTTTATTTTTCTTCTACATCTGTTGTTTCTGGGAAAAATACAAGTTCACATGGAGAGATATGATAGGAATATATACGGAAAACGCACAAGGGGAAACCGACTGGCAAATATTTGGTACAGTCCTATCCCCAACATCTGAGGAAAGGGATTTAGGAGTAATAATTTCAGAGGACTTGAAGGTAGGTAGGCAATGCAATAGAGCAGCAGGAAATGCTAGCAGAATGCTTGGTTGCATAGGGAGAGGAATTAGCAGTAGGAAGAGGGAAGTGCTCATGCCTTTGTACAGAGCACTGGTGAGACCTCACTTGGAGTATTGTACGCAGTACTGGAGACCGTATCTCCAGAAGGATATTGATACTTTGGAGAGAGTTCAGAGAAGGGCTACTAAACTGGTTCATGGGTTGAAGGATAAAACTTACCAGGAAAGGTTAAAGCATCTTAACATGTAAAGCTTGGAGGAAAGACGTAACAGGGGGGATATGATAGAAACATTTAAATACATAAAGGGAATTAACACAGTAAAGGAAGAGAGTATATTTAAAAGAAGAAAAACTACCACAACTAGAGGACATAGTCTTAAATTAGAGGGGCAACGATTTAAAAGTAATATCAGGAAGTATTACTTTACTGAGAGGGTAGTGGATGTATGGAATAGCCTGCCAGCAGAAGTGGTAGAGGTAAACCCAGTCAAGGATTTTAAGCATGCGTGGGATAGACACAAGGCTATCCTAGATATAAGACCGGGAACGGGGGACTAATAAAAGTAATAAAAAAAAATTGGGCAGACTAGATGGACCGAATGGTTCTTATCTGCCGACACATTCTATGTTTCTATGTTTCTATGTTTCTATATGTTACCAGTAAAAGTATTTGTAAAATATTGGGACAGAAAGGACTCGGATGAGGAGCAATATTAAAGGAAACACAACAGGTAAACTAGAAACAGTGCACAAATTATGTTCAGTAACATAGATCAGAAGGCAGTGGGCAACTTCAGTACAGAAAGGACAGGGCAAAACAAGTTGTTAGTAGACCACAGAGCACTATATTTGGACATTTGCAGAGAAGCCTCTGCTATGAGATTCTTGTCTACAAAGGAAAAGATTTTTGGTCGACTTGACCAATCACTGAATTAAAATGTTGTAATTATGTCTGTAAAACTGGCAACAACAAGGTAACGTGAAGCACTTTCAATATATTTAAGCTAACCTTGTGCATCAGGATTTAAACGGGTGGAAAGTAATTGTAACTTCGCGAGAAGTATGAAGACACTGCTGAGAGATAAAGGGGTTTACACTTGGTGAAGCCAACAGGGGGCGAAACACATCCACATCCTGACCAGCCCTTTAATTCTAGAAGTATATTTACACCATTTATATCAATATTGGGTTTTATACTGTGTTTAAAAAACTTTTGCGTCTTTGCCTCACATAACTCTATCAGGGGGCAGAAATGTTGTTTGGAATCTTTGCTTTGTATAACTCTATCAGGGGGCAGACATGTTGTTTAGAATCTTTGCTTCATATAGCTCTATCAGGGGGTATATATGTTGTTTAGAATCTTTGCTTCATATAGCTCTATCAGGGGAAGACATTGTTTAGAATCTTTGCTTCGTATAGCTCTATCAGGGGCAGACATGATGTTTAGAATATTGGGATAGTTCTATACAAGCAGAAAGAACTCAATAAGGTACAATACTTTATTGAGAGCTAAAATGCCTTAGTTTGACTGAATCTTTCAGACCTTTATTTTGTATCTACAGTTGCCATTTAAAATGACCTGAGAATCCCTTTAACCAAAATTGGGAAAATGCCTTGTTTGTAATATAAAAATCTGTTCTTCCCACGTCAAAGTGACTCTGTATATTCATAAATTACAGCTTCTTTTTTATTTATTTATGTATTTTTTTCTGACTAATTAAATCCAGCGTCGGAATGTTATTATATTATGACATACAGCATCCTTTGCTCTATTGCAAAAATATCCGCCTTGGACTCAAATGAATTCTACAACTACAAGTTATTTTTAAATACCACCGCCTATTAAATCCTAAATGATTCAGCATTTGTAGAGGAGTATTCACCTCTGGACCCTATCCCATGCCCCCCCCCCCCCCCCCACAAAAAAAAAAAAAGCAGTCTCTTTGATTTACCTCTTGTTACAATATACAACATTTGCTTATCTCGGCACTTTTTAATGACATAGCATTTCTGTGCCCAAACATAATGAAGCATAAAATACTCGCTCCGATTATATGCTGCTCTCTTTTTTCTGATGCTAGTGAATTGGCTGGTATTATTTAAGTTGCTTTGTTCAGTAGCCTGAGGCTACAATAAAGGAATATTGTTAAAGTAGTAGCCTGTATTGTAGTTTACATGTTACCCGTGGATATCATCTAATTTTCTTTGCTGTCACATATCACATGCATGCTTTATTCTGGGTGGAAATAAAGAGCAAAGAGCATGACATTTTTGGAATTCATTTATGGAAGGCACGCGAGAAGTTAATATATCCTCTTTTGTACATATGCCTGCCAATGTGAGCTCTCTTTCCCAAAGATTGATTCCAACCGTCGTAGACACTTCCGTCTATAATATATTACAATGTAAGCCGTTTAAGATGCTGTTCCGTGTTCGTCGGACCCCTATGGAACGTGTGGCACAATTAGAAGTTGATTGCGACGCAGTATGTTCGGAGTTATCAGAAAAGTAGTAATAATAATAGCGAACATAAAACAAAGTGGGAATTAATCATTGGCAGACTTAAAGAGACTCCAAAGCATAGTGTGAACATAAATAATAATAATAATACAAAATTCAAAATAAGCTATACATTGGGGGTAATAATGGGAGGGGGGGTAAAAATCCTGCATTTCAAAATGTTGGGAGAGGAATAATAAAGGTGGGGTATGTATAATGGCAGTTGCCCCTTTTTATAATTCCATAGAACACTTTGTAGTGAGGGAGAGAAGGACCTCCACCAAAAACTGATACTAATCAGGTGCTTTTAAGTGCTTGATTGTTATACATTGTCTGCTCCAGCGCAGTGAGCGCCGGTACGACCAGGAAGTACTATTTAAGCGGAGGCAAATTACACATTTCTCATTGAAAGGGGTTCATTTACATGTGAAGTCACTGGTGATGTCATCAGCAAGAGAAACGACAGACAATTTTAAGACAATTTTTTTAATCTTTGCATTTCCTTGCAAGTCTGCTAGCAATGTATACACATTTTAGTTTCTAAATTCAAATCTATGACTAGGTCATATTTTATAGTCACAGTGTGAGGGTATCTGGGAAAAAAAAAACAAATCGCTAGAAACCAAGTGATGTAATAGAGCCAGCTTCCTGTTCCATTTGCGGTGATTCCATCACTTCCTGCGTGGAGTATCAAGTCAGAAGATCACAAAGCCTGTTTTGTATTTAAAGGGAAAAAAAAAAACATGTTTCGTTTATTAAATCTAATTTCTCTATTTGGCATTTTTGCGAAAAAAGTTGTCATCCGCTGGGTTGTCGGGAAGGATTTTGTGCTGGCAATTGTACTGGCGACTGTGATCATGATTTGTACTTTAACATTTGCTCTACTGAATTTATTTATTTTTGTATTTTTTTCCACTGATTCTTCTTTTTAAATCTGATTAATAAGATAAAACATTAGAATTAGTGCTGGTGTAATAACATTTCAGACAAGTGCTCGGTCATTAATGTGAAGGGGATTATGCGGCAACTGGATATCAATGAAATTAACTTCATTAGCTGATAATGGAATGCAGTTATCAGACTTTTCCTATTGTGAAGTGGATCAAAGTGTCATTTCCTTTCAATATGTAACAATTAAACATCCCCTGGAAGAGTAATATACCAGATGATTTGTAAAGAATTGTAAATTCGGTGACAATTGTTACCAAAATATCTTAAAGGGACAGATAGACCTTTGAAACAGGCCATGTAGTAGGGACAGACTGGAGGGGGCGACAGCAGAGATCTTCCATTGTTGGTGATAAATACTCACTCACTGCCTCCACTAGAACACGGGGGACAATATGGTGCAGTGAGAAGGCATGTGGGGGTAATTTGGAGGTGTGTACATATGGCACTGTTGCAAGGTATGTTGGGGTGTCGTAGGAATATTATGCATGAAAAAATACAACCTGGAGGGGGTTGATAAATGGGGGTTGGGCGTTGCATGGACTTAGTCAGGCCTAGAGCAGCAGAAAACCCAAATCCACCATGGCCGCCGGTATACAAATCGTCCGGAGACGAAGGTGACAAATCCACTTTGTGTTCTTTGCTTTGTTTTGATTGCGGCTGGGCAGAGTTTGACTTCTCTCACCGTGACATCGCTGGCTCTGATTTCTGTGAAGTGTGTCCGTCTATCCCAGCGTGGTTTCTGCTTATTTCTATAGCATGTCATTTGGGGGAATCAAATGGCATCTCAATGGCTTTCCTCGCGCTCCTGTCAGCCACTGTTTGAAGTGTATTCGCAGAAATCATTCCTTTTGCTATGCCACACTTCAGAAATGTTTGATAAATTAGACATTATGGGTCAGTGGCTCACAAACTGCAAATAATGAGTAATAAATTGGCATGTTACACCAAATGTGCAGGTTTTCATAGAATATTTAAATCTGAATAAGAAATCAGAATAGCTATGATCTGTCAGACATGAAACATTGGGTTTAAACTGCCAATTATAGGAAATGTTTGGATTTGACTCTTCACAGTGCAGGATCTGTAAAACAGCTTCTCACTGATAATATTTAAAGAAACTTATTTTTTTTAAATCCAGTATATATATTTTTATTTTAATTTGCAGATAAAATATTTTGGGATTGAAATAAATTTTATTTTACATCAAAATAGAAAATCGCCCAAGCTGTGACAGTCCAAACACCCCGATACAGAGATTATCTGCAATCTGTGACACAAAGAACAATGTAAGACAACATTTCTGGCTTTACCCTTTACACATACTCACACATACTCACACTCACTCATAATCGCTCATACTCACTCACTCACACACACTCACACACACACACTCACACACACACTCATACACTCACACTCAGATACACTCACACACAGTCACTCACATTCCCTCACACACACACACACACACACACACACACACTCACTCACACTCACTCACACATGCTCATTCACACATGCTCACACACACTCACACATGCACTCACACATGCACTTACACTCACACACTCTCTCACACTCACTCACACTCACTCACACACACTCACTCACACACACTCACTCACTCACTCACACTCACACATGCTCACACACACTCACAAACACTCACACACACTCACACACTCACTCACACTCACACATGCTCACACACACTCACATACACTCACACATGCTCACATAATTTCATGGGAAAGTTCAAAATACATTTACAATTTAAGGGGTGCAGGTAAAAGTGGGGTTAAGGCCTGTGAGATAAACATGGGGATCACTGTGGGGAAAGGGCAAGGCATGGGGGGAGGGGCAACAGTTAAGGGACTGAATAAATGAATGTGGGCCAGGGGAGGGGGAAGGGACTAGTCAACTTCCTCTGGAAGACTGTCTATTGTTGATCAGCCTATGACAGTCATGATTGGTGATCTGCTCTCTCTTTAGAACCAGGTGATACCTGGTAAATCACAAAGCATCCTGTGCACAATACATAAAGCACCAAACATCTTCAATAACAACCTCCATGTGTGTTCCTGGAAACAATCCATACCACACCGAGTGACAAGACAGGTGCTTTCTGTCCACTGAGTCACTGAGCTCCCTTTTCAAGGTTTCCATCAACGTCTGTGGAAACATATGAATGGTGGTTTCCTCGTCAATACACATTGCGTGAAATGTCTGTATCAGCCCCCTCGCATGCATAAAAGTCGTGAGGGACATGCCTCCCTGACTGGCAGGCCAGCTACAAACCCCTTTATTGAGTAGAACCTTAAGTGATGTGTAATTGAAAGATTGCATCAAGTGTAGACATTTTAACAACAGAAATGAAAGAATCTAAATAAAGCACCCGATTGAGCCCTCCTTGCTCCTCAGGGGCCTGACATCTTGTTCAGAATGGTCAGATATTCCTTCATCCTACCCAAAGGGATATCTGACCCAAGGTTCTAAACAACATGTCCACCTCCTGATGGTGCTACATGGAACAAAGAGGGTTCAATAAGTATTTTACTGATGTTCTTTCATTAAAGAATTGCTATTTTAATGTCTACAGTTAATGCGATCTTTCAATTAAATATATGTTTATTTTTGCTCACAGTTACCCTTTAGGAAAGCACCCCACTGCTACAATGATTTACCCATTCAGTTTACTAAAGCATCAATAGCCAGGCTGGAAGTGAATCTCCTTATATTGTTCTCCAACTAGGGAGTCCATCACCTGGCTGCTTTCGTACCTTATTAAAAGCTAGGGCTCACTTGTTATTTCCTACATTAATCCAAAGTGGTGGACTTCCAAGGAGTAGGCATTGGCCACTAGAGAAGTCCTGCAAATTCTGAATCTGCTGTTGTACCAGGTAGTCCAGAAAAATCATCAGGTTATGATGTCATAAGTGACATCACTGAATCACGATATTGAGAGGCCTGAGACTAGAAATCTAGTTCTGCATGAGGAAGAGGTTCTACCTTAATTAAACCTTAATTAAGCAACAAGGCCGGTAGCACGAGGTGAGTATAAAGTATCATATGCCCATTTAAGGTGTGTAATCATTACTGAATTTTATGTTCTTTTTTTAATTTTTTTATTACAAACATACAAAACAATTACAAATAAAATTCAACATAAATAGACGAGTATACATTATATTAGTCATCAATAGTTCTTGAACGTGTGACGTCAAGTGACTCACCAACAAGAAAGCTTATCTGAGGAATGAGGACTAATTAACAGATAACATACACATAGATTGTATATTAAATCAACATTTCTATAAGTTATATAAATTTATACAGTTACTAGGAGCAAAACTCATTCATAACAGACAGACAAAATACTATTCTATTTGGTGTGGAGGGCGCTGGGGGGGCAGCCTCAAGATCCTGGGTAGGAAGGGGGCATCACAGTTTTAGGCATCCTAAGGTTAATGTCCAGGGGGTAATAAGATGATAAATCCTCCTCGAGGGGAATTACCCTTACTTCAAGCTTCGGTAGTGGGTCTAGGACACTTCTTCGCCGCATCTTCATCGCTGACAGTTCAGCGCGGCAGTTAGAACGCTGAACTGTCAGCAATGAAGAATAACGCGGCGTTTCATCGCGGCCGCGGCTATGTAAGAGCTGACAGTTCAGCGCTGAACTGTCAGCTCTTACAAATGTAAAAGTAAAATGAAAACAACCCCCCCTAATAAATGATTCCCAAACCCTAATACTAAAAATAACAACAATACTAAAATTAACCCCTGAACCTAATACTAACCCTCGACCCCTAATACTAACCCCCTAAACCCTAATACTAACCCCTGACCCCTAATACTAACCCCCTAAACCCTAATACTAAAATAAATCCCTTAAACCCTAATACTAAAATTAACCCTAATACTAAAATTAACCCCCTAAACCCTAATTCTAAACCTATAAACCCTAATTCTAAGCACCCTTAAACTAAAATAGGTAAAATACTTACCTTTAGCGAAGAAATGTCCCGCGATGAAATCTCCAGCGACGATCTGTGTTGTGCTGCAGAGTCGGCGGTGAAGCGGCTGCGCAGAAGCAGCCGGGATGAAGAGTCCCATCCCCTCGGTAGTTCAATTTTGAGCTCGAGTCCTTTATTTTTATATATATATATATATATATATATATATATATATATATATATATATATATATATATATATATATTGTTCACCCTGAGATTAATTCAGATTAAAGGTTTTAGAAATGAGAGCAAGGTTTCCCAGATTTTATTGTATTCTAGAATCCTCCTCTCACTAAAGAATAGCACCTTCTCCATAGTAGCCTGATAATCTACTTGTTCTACTATATCTTTTAGGTTAGGAATTGTAGTTTTCCTCCAGTGTCTCGCTAAACATAATTTGGTAGCCATTGTTATATGTATCAATAGCACCATTTGTGTTTTGGATAGTCTCGAGTAACCAAGAGGAAAAAGGAAATTAGCTGGCTAAAAAGTTCCTATATTAAGACCCATTTTTTTTTTACTAGGAATGTGATATTCTCTCTAATTTTATCCAGTGTCTTGCATTCCCACCAAATGTGTAGCAGCGAACCTGGGAATAAGCAAAAGCGGCAACATAAGTTAGAGGTTTGATTTTGAAATGTACATAATTTTGTAGGGACCATATACCATCTGTGGAGAATTTTTACGTAGTTTTCTTGGATGTTAATACAATGTATGTTTTTCCTAACATTGTCAAAGGATTTTATCCATTCCTGAATTGAGTAAGTCTCCCCTAGGTAATTTTCCCATTTAATGATGTTTGTTAATTTCCCGGGTTCTTAATTTCAGTAGGGCGCTATAGTATAGTTTTTCTAAGGGGCCTTCGTTGGTGTTGGTAAATTTCACCAATATACTAACTAATCGTATATATGTAAAAGCTTCTGAGGTCCTGAGTGCAAACATTTGCTTGGAGCACAGGAAAGGGAAGAAACCCTAACTCATTACTTATGTCTGATATTTTAACAATACCCCGCTCAGCCCATCTACGTAAATTGAGATCCTGAGACAACCAGGTACAGAAATCTAAGGGGGTCTCTTTGGATATAGAATTCCTTGTGTATAACTTGTCTCTGACCAGACCTATGGAGAGATAAGTTTGTTCAATTACTTTATTGTCCGTGTTCAATCTCCCAAAAGTCCACCCAGAATAGTAATATCGGATCGATAGGTTTACAAAGTGATTTCTCATAAATGTACCAGCTTTTTTTTTTAGAATGAGGGTTTCCCCCTATCATGAAATGAGAAAACATTATTGTGTCGTGTAGGAAAAAAACATCAGGAAAAGATAGACCCCCTCTAGCCATAGTTTCTAATGGGATCCTGGTTTTATTTCCCCCCCAAACATATGAGACAATGAGTCTATGGAATAACATTAGCGGTTTCCTGGGGACGCGGAGCGGAATTGTTCGAAGGAGATACTCCAATTTTGGGACAACATATGACCTTAGCATATTCAATCTTCCCAGCCAAGAAGTATACAGTTTAGTCCATTTTGTGAGTAAAAAGGATAGTTTACTGTACAGATCCATATAGTTAGTTTGAATCCATGATTCAATTGTAACATTTATTTTAATTCCTAGGTATAGGACCTGATCGTTTGTCCAATCAAAATTGTATCTGGATTCCAAATTATACTTCTGGGCTGGGTTGAGATTGCAGTGGATCACCTGTGTTTTGGTCATGTTTATTTTATAATTAGAATATCTATTATATTCCTCTATACATTTGAGGACTGATAAAATTGATCGTTCCGGGTTAGAGATTGTCAATATAATATCGTCCGCGAACAGTGTTATATTTTGAATTTTATGTTCTACGGAGTCTCATTGAATTCCAACTCCAAGATATTTTTTATAGTTCCTCCTATATGTACATTTATCCCGTGGATCTTGCACGCGCCCTGTGTACTATTTTTAAGTATACACAGTTACCATTTTGACACATTTCTGTGCTTCGAAAATTCAGAAATCGACAGTGTGAAAATATGTCTCCTTTTTAGACCCAAATTGTTTATGGCCCACATTATGCCCCTGGCTGATTTTGGGAGCAATTTTCAGATTTCAGTCAGTTGCTTTTTTATGTTTGTGTTTGGAAAAAAGTATAACACACGTGTGGTGGTTGACCAAAGTCCAGTTTTTACTTTTGTATGTATTTGTATTTTAATGAACACACACACAATAAAACATTTTTTTTTAAACTGTCTGCGCTTCTTACGCTAATAAAGTTGGCAACACATATATAAACATAATATAAATGAGAGGTTTTGGTTATATGAATTGGCCAAAGCATAATTACGCTCACCTGCCATGTCAAGACACACTTTCAGTAGGATGAGAACCTAACCTCCACTCTAGTGGGCACACAAAGCAGTTTATACTGCGATCAAAACCTTTTTAATGTGTGGGAGGAGGTGCAATTAAACTTTCCCCCAATTAACCCCTTGACAGCAAGCTGCAACCAGACAATGAGGAGCCAACAACCTCAACTATGTGCAAGCAGGGAAAATAAAATGTTGGTGCGCTAAGCTAGTCACAGGCTCAAATAATATAAATGTATAAAATGAATCCTTGCAAACAGGTGTGAGCATGCTGCAAATACAGTGTGATTGGCTGTACAAAGTATACAAAAAAACAAAACTGTCTGCGCTTCTCACCCTAATAAAGCTGGCAACAAATATATAAACCTTATATAACTGAGAGGTTTAATTTCACCTCTTCCAACACATTAAAAAGGTTTTGGTAGCAGTATAAACTGCTTTATGTGCTCAGTAGATAGGAGGTGAGGTTAGGTTCTCACCCTACTGAGAGTGTGTCTTGACGTGGCGGGTGAGCTTAATTATACTTTGGCCAATTCATAGAACCAAAACCTCTCATTTATATTATATTTATATATTTGTTGCCAACTTTATTAGGGTGAGAAGCGCAGACAGTTTTGTTTTTTGTATACATTGTACAGCCAATCACTCTGTATTTGCAGCATGCTCAGACCTGTTTGCAAGGCTTCATTTTATTCTTTTATATTATTTGAGCCTGTGACCAGCTTAGCGTACCAACATTTTTATTTCCCTGCAAACACAATAACAAATAGTGTTACACATTTCAGATTTAGATGCAATCAATACCCTAAAATGCACTGTTACGTCATTTCTGTTCTTTTACATGATTGAGACGGGGATTTTACTGCATTACATTGTAACTTCCCATAATTATTATGTATATAACGGTGGGAAATAAAGACTTGGAAGAAAAACAAATCTTATTTTCTCTTCTACACTGATTTGAAACTTGGAAGGTTGTAAACAAGGCAATGTCTGTATATGTGTAAGGGGTGATTCATCATTGCCAGGAACATGTAGCATTTTGCAAAATTACGGAACATTTTTTTTTTTTTTTTGCAAGTGAAAAATGGGAGAAACAAATGGGATTTTTTTCATTCCTTCAGTCCCCATTTTTCAACGACAGATCACTGGTCAGGCTCATGTATATTTAAATGAGCCAAGTTGCCTGTAATCAAAGCATCTTTTGGCATTAAGACAAATGATTTACAAGTGAAATAAATACATTGGAGATAGACTTTATCAAATGCCATCATCGATACTCACTCCAATGAAAGTTCAGCAAAAAAAAAAAAGTTGGATTGTTTTTCTTTTAATGTCAGATGTATTGATCAGATTATTTGGAATCTTTCTACACAATAATTAAGAATTCCCGCCCCGGTTATCATGCTTTCAAGGCTCCTTGTCAGATCATATATATTTCTACACTATATCCCTCCGCTTTGCATTCATTGAGTCAGTAAAGTGATGCACAGGTGAATTCTACAAATCAAAGGGACCCTGTCACCTAAACATCACACTGTGATTGTAGAATATAAAAAAAAATGAAAAATGATGTATGCACTGTGCTAGCAGAAAGCCGAGCAAATACAAATACAAACATATGTTCATTATATTTGTGATGTCTCGTGTTTATGACATCACTGTGTGAATTGATATGCAAATGACTACTTGTCAGTGGGAAATGTGCAATTTGCTTATTGGAACGCATTGTGATGTCATACACAGGAGGCACCACTGACATACTTGCGATTCTGTTAACACAACGTATGGACCATTTTTTCTAATTGTTTTTTCTATCTGCATATAAAAAAATATAAAATAAAAAAAAAATTGTGTTGGAGACCATTTAAGAATTTAACTGAACGCATTAAAAAAATGATGCAAATAATGAACTTATGATGTATTTTGTTTTTGTTTGTTTTGTTTTGAAAAAACTTCCAGGTGGGCATTTGTATTTTGATCAAAGTACATCATCAAATACTAAATAGCTATATAATATACCTGTCTGTAGAGTTTGGCTTAGAGCTCTGGTATCTATGTTGGTTTACTGGAGTACCAGCATGTGTTTACTGAATGGTATATGGTTGATTTGTGTTGATGTAGCATTGTTTTGGGTTTGCAACTAAATGTTTTTAATATTATTATACGTCACATCCAGTATTATTTTTTAAAATGTTATTCCTCTAACGAAAATATTCCAAAAATCAGGAACATTTACATTTTCGTTTCAGTGAAATGTAACTTTGTTTTTTTAAGAAAAAAAATATGTGATGGAAGTAATAAGAAATCAGGCTTCGCCCGACTCATTTCAAAGACAATCGTCATAATTAAAAAGGACAAGGAAGGAAGACTCCTGAATTCTTTCAAATAATAACTACTTTGTGGATATAGGTTTGTCCAGCTGGTAACTAAGGGTCGATTATAACAGAGGGGAAAGCCAAGCTTGATTGGTGTGGTACAGAACGGCAAAATCATTTACTATGTTCTAATTAAGGTCTCGGTAATGTAAATCACTGGACCATGGCAAACCAATGTTTAGTGTTATATCCTCCGGAGGATTTTGAAAGTATGAATAAATCTGCCCCCGGGCTAATTGAGGGATAGTTTTGGGGTGGTGGGGGTAATTAAAGGTTATACAGAGGCTCTTTTCATAGTGTTAGTGACAGTGCTAAAATCTCCTCGGGAAACCAATTTACGTATGAAGTGCGCATTCGATATAGTTCCCCAGACTCTGCCGTCTGTAGGTCCTGTAGTTTGTCACTTTGGGTATTATTCCATACAGCTGTTAAGACACTTCATAGTCGCTTTTACCATCAATGGCCAAAATAATATGACATTGGAAGAGGATGCTGACATACTAATTGATTTACTCACATCAGCAATATAAATTGTGACAGCTGGAAGTGACGGAGAAAGAAGGGAGAAAAAAAACTAAATTAATTAATAATCATACAGTATGTGAAGGAGGAATTTAGCATTTTCTTCTCTACAAATTATCCTCATGTCACCTTGCGAAGAGATGTGAAGTTATGTCAGAAAGGGACCGGGAGCTAGTTTGGGGGTAGGGTGAAAAGGCAATTAAATATTCATATGTAGAATGATCCGTTCTCTTTGTCTCTGTTTTATCTCTCAAACGCTCCCTCTTCTAATTTATCCCCTCACCTTTGTTTCTCTCTAGTGTTCTTCTCAACTGCTCTGTCTCGTGTACTCTCTCTCTCTCTCTCTCTCTCTCTCTTTTTGCTATTAGACATCTATTTATAAAAGGTATATTATGGCTTGTTATAGAGACATAAAACATTTCTTGAAATGATGGTATTTACTTTACATTTCTAAGTAAAAAAAAACTCCCTGGGTTCCAAGGTTAAACATTTGGGTGGCTATATATAAAGAAGGAAACATTCTAAAAGTGGTCTAATCAGTAAGAACATTCCGTTGGTTTCCAATGGCGACTAGACCACGTTTAGAACTTTGCCCCACAACTGACTTTTGTACATATCCCCCACTGAGTGCTTCTCTTAGTTTCCTAAATGAGAGAAAATCTCAAAATGGGATTTTTTTTCCCATTTTTTTCAACGTCAGACAAACTCTGTTTGGAGGTTCTCTCTTGGTTATCCAGTACATTTAACAAGCTATTTATGTCTCTGGGACTGCAAGTTTCCCCGGGCTGAGCCAGAAGTCTGTGACAGATCTGGTAGAGTCTCTAGCTTGCTCTCATGGGCTCATGGGCAACTTTTAAGTACATGTAGCCGCTGGGCTGAACTTCCAGTAGTGGCCGCTCTTTACTCATTCCCAATCATATTTACAAATTATGAAAGCTATTACAAAATGTAAATACCAACTGAAGAAAAACAAATCATTAACGATTATGAAACCATCTCCAAATCTAACCATGGACATGGTCATCTCTTCATCTATCTAGTGTACACTGTCTGGCCTGTAGAATGGGCCCACAGTTAAGACATAAGATTTTTCAAACTCTTCTAAAGTCTATTTTTCCCTCTCTTAATTATTCAAACTCTTTTTTCCCCAACAAGAGGAAATGGCTGCTATGGAGTGCCCTTATCAAACACCTACATTGTCCATTCGATAAGATGATCCTGCTCTATTCTGCTATGGAGCAGCATATGCTGATGATCCTGCTCTAGTCTGGCACACATCCAGATATACATTATGCACATTCAGTCACTTACCAAATGCACATTTATAGACATACTCAACTGTGCAAAATGTACACAGATACACCAAGACATGGATATACACAATCGGGTCACTTTACTGCCTGTTTACTCAGGGATGCCTATGAAAAATGCACACTCCAGGGTTGCATTGGGTAGAATTAAGACTACCGACCAACCCATGTTTTTATAGCTCCGGGGTTTACATTTGCCTTTCAGCAATGTGGCCCCCTCGTACAAGCACATACATATAGAAAAAGATGAGGAAGACTAGCTCACCTTCAAGTAAGTAAAATGGCATTCCAAGGAGTAAAAAAATAATGCAGAAAACTGTACTCCAGTAAATGGCAAAAAAAGAGCAAAAATATCAGTGACAAAAAAAATATTTTTTTATATATATATATATATATATATATATATATATATATATATTGAATCCCAATTCCACCCAAAGAATATTTAGAAAAAGTTCATCCATAAATACATGTATAAATGCAAACAAGAAACTGAGACACACAAACACATGCACACAGAAGAAACCTTCCCTTGCTGAGACATTCAGATTCAATAATGCAGCTGCCACTCCAAGACACTTTACATGGACTGTGGTGAGATAATGTGAACGTACGGTAATGGTCAGTGGACACGACACAAGCCTGTTTTCCAAATCATGTCGCCTCTAAGGCTTGGAATGAAAAATAAACGTCCGGATTGAGTTTGGACCTCTGTGAGCCGTGACCATGTTCCCTCCTCAGATTTATTTGTGTTGACTCGTACAGTCGAAAAAGATGACAGTCTCCGAGTTTGTGAATCAGTCAAGGCGATAATACATAGCGCGTTACTCGGTCAGTGACAGGTCTTGTTCCCTCGCCTGGCATCTGAAAAGGAGAGCATCTCTTTGCGTCATTTGAAATGCTATAATCTGACAGAATAAAGGATCTTTGCAGAGGGGACATCAAATACCCTGTCTGTTACAATTTTTACGAGAAACGAGTTTCCAGGGTGTCTTGTTCAGGAAATTAGTGTCATTCAAACTTTGCCATCTCTTTTATTTCTCAGTCTTTTATTCTTTTTAATAGATTAACTGTATAAAAGTAGAGACGGCAATTTTTTTTTATGGGTTCAGATGATTGTTTTTGGGTAGGTTTATTTTGTAAATCCACTTTGTTTTTTTAGTGACCTAAGGATTAATATTGGAATAATAATCATTTCTAAGACCTTTAAACCATCTGTCATTTCAGTGTTGAGTATGCAGTTTCTTTTTTTCGTTAATAATGATGTAAGAAATCGATTTGGAAGATTAGAATCCTTTGGACCAATAACCCTCTGATTGCTCAGGATTTGGCAAATGTTGAGAAATTGGGAAGCTTAAAAGAGAAATGTTGGCCAAAAAATTGAAGTTTGGAATGGAAAGATTGCATCAAATGTAGGCAAGAAGAACCTTATTGAGCACCTTATTGCTTTCCATATATTAGGGGGCAGACATGTTTACATTATTCGGTCAGATGGGTCAGATCTTCCTCCATCTGACCCAACATGTCTGCCACGTGATAAAGCTATACAGAGCAAAGCAGATCTGATAAGGCACTTTATTTGTATTCTTTCATTTAAATATTAAAATTTAAAATGGCTACAATTGATGCAATCTTTAAATTAAACATAACTTCAATGTTTGGCTACAGTTATCCTTTAATCACAAAAATTTCCATTTTGGTTCCAGGTTCAAGCCACCAGGTCTCACTCTGTCATTTGTTCACATTCTGTCTTGACCCTTTGAATTTTTCAGTTGCATTATGCCCTACCACCTTTGCTGGAAGGCAATGCCATGCTTCTACAACTCCGCACATTTTCTCCAGCCTTCAGGTGTTCTTAATCCCCAGGACATACACAAAATGAGAGACATCTTGATGTATTCCTCCTGGTATTATAAATAAATGGATAAACTCGCTAAGAACAAAATGCCACTCACTTCTACATATCACATTTTTATAGTGCCATGTTTCTACGTTCAAATGATTCTGAGTCTGGGGAATATTTTCCTATTATATGTGGAACGATTCAACACAAGACATCCAAAACACATCAAGCTTTTTTTGTGGACATTGTTCGTGAAAGAGGGATTTGAGAAGGTAATTTCACACTTTAAGCAAAAGTTGTCGAGTTGGAAAAACTCTCCATTTCAGCTTTTACTTCCAAATGCTGCCATTTTGGCCTTAATGTTGCAATTCCCTCTTTCATGAGCAAAGCCCTCTTATGTTTACAAATCTGCTACCATTTGTGCTCCTCTCCAAAAAAATGCATCTACAAAGTTTATCCAAAAGAAGCTTGTCCCATATTGGTACAGGGTCCATGGCAGGGTCTGTAAAGGACAATAGAACATCATTAAATTGCCCCTCACACAGTCCACCAAATTTCCGCCATGATGAATGCTGATGCCTTAGCCTATCTTTCCTTTTGGTTAGTGTGTATAAACATATCGTTGTAGGCGATGTCCTCCTTAGAGGAAGAACCAGAATTTTGAGCTGTAAGTAAGTACTTATGAATCTGGCATTGGCAAAACTCTATAGAGATCTGGATGTTTGCCTTTGGATGGATGGATAACTATCCCTACTAGCTGGCTTCTACATTCAATAAATGTTGGTGCATGCCAAAATTCACCAAATAAATGGGAAATCAGGCTCCATTTGACAAATCATAACCAAACACCTATAATATTTTTAGTAAGAAATGTAAAGTGTTCAGAAATGTTTCCCCCACCAGCACATGTATTTCCTACAAGCATCAATACACAAGGGGCTGAACAGTAAATTGTTATCAAACTTGAAAAATTAAATAAATCTGAGCATTTACCAGTAAAACACTAGATAAATGTAATAGAAAAAAAGATTTAAGAAAACGTCACACTTATATGTGTCAAGTGGATTTTATTGTGCAATAGAAAAGAAACAGTGAATCACGATATCACCAATAATTCAAATCTTAATGTGTTTCACGCCTTGACTGGCGTGTAATCATAAGCATAACATGCTTCACACCTGCGCTGGTGCTTAGTCATTGCTAATAAGCTAATGGTTAACTTCCAGTGAAGGCGTGGAATGCGTTACGCCTATTATTACACGCCAGTGAAAGTGTGAAATGCGTTAAGCTTTTGATTACATGCCAGTGAGGTTGTGAAACATGTTAAGCTTATGATTAAGTGCCAGTGAAGTTGTGAAACACGTTAAGCTTATGATTAAGTGCCAGTGAGGTTGTGAAACATGTTAAGCTTATGATTAAGTGCCAGTGAGGTTGTAAAACATGTTAAGCTTATGATTAAGTGCCAGTGAGGTTGTGAAACATGTTAAGCTTATGATTAAGTGCCAGTGAGGTTGTGAAACATGTTAAGCTTATGATTAAGTGCCAGTGAGGTTGTGAAACACGTTAAGCTTATGATTAAGTGCCAGTGAGGTTGTGAAACATGTTAAGCTTATGATTAAGTGCCAGTGAGGTTGTAAAACATGTTAAGCTTATGATTAAGTGCCAGTGAGGTTGTAAAACATGTTAAGCTTATGATTAAGTGCCAGTGAGGTTGTGAAACATGTTAAGCTTATGATTAAGTTCCAGTGAAGTTGTGAAACATGTTAAGCTTATGATTAAGTGCCAGTGAGGTTGTAAAACATGTTAAGCTTATGATTAAGTGCCAGTGAGGTTGTAAAACACGTTAAGCTTATGATTAAGTGCCAGTGAGGTTGTGAAACATGTTAAGCTTATGATTAAGTGCCAGTGAGCTTGTGAAACATGTTAAGCTTATGATTAAGTGCCAGTGAGGTTGTGAAACATGTTAAGCTTATGATTAAGTGCCAGTGAGGTTGTGAAACATGTTAAGCTTATGATTAAGTGCCAGTGAGGTTGTGAAACATGTTAAGCTTATGATTAAGTGCCAGTGAGGTTGTGAAACATGTTAAGCTTATGATTAAGTGCCAGTGAGGTTGTGAAACATGTTAAGCTGATGATTAAGTGCCAGTGAGGTTGTGAAACATGTTAAGCTTATGATTACGTGCCAGTGAGGTTGTGAAACACGTTAAGCTTATGATTAAGTGCCAGTGAGGTTGTGAAACATGTTAAGCTTATGATTAAGTGCCAGTGAGGTTGTGAAACACGTTAAGCTTATGATTAAGTGCCAGTGAGGTTGTGAAACATGTTAAGCTTATGATTAAGTGCCAGTGAGGTTGTGAAACATGTTAAGCTTATGATTAAGTGCCAGTGAGGTTGTGAAACATGTTAAGCTGATGATTACGTGCCAGTGAGGTTGTGAAACACGTTAAGCTTATGATTAAGTGCCAGTGAGGTTGTGAAACATGTTAAGCTGATGATTAAGTGCCAGTGAGGTTGTGAAACATGTTAAGCTTATGATTACGTGCCAGTGAGGTTGTGAAACACGTTAAGCTTATGATTAAGTGCCAGTGAGGTTGTGAAACATGTTAAGCTTATGATTAAGTGCCAGTGAGGTTGTGAAACACGTTAAGCTTATGATTAAGTGCCAGTGAGGTTGTGAAACATGTTAAGCTTATGATTAAGTGCCAGTGAGCTTGTGAAACATGTTAAGCTTATGATTAAGTGCCAGTGAGGTTGTGAAACATGTTAAGCTTGTGATTACATGCCAGTGAGGTTGTTAAACATGTTAAGCTTATGATTAAGTGCCAGTGAGGTTGTGAAACATGTTAAGCTTGTGATTAAGTGCCAGTGAGGTTGTGAAACATGTTAAGCTTATGATTAAGTGCCAGTGAGGTTGTGAAACATGTTAAGCTGATGATTAAGTGCCAGTGAGGTTGTGAAACATGTTAAGCTTCTGATTAAGTGCCAGTGAGGTTGTGAAACATGTTAAGCTTATGATTAAGTGCCAGTGAGGTTGTGAAACATGTTAAGCTTATGATTAAGTGCCAGTGAGGTTGTTAAACATGTTAAGCTTATGATTAAGTGCCAGTGAGGTTGTGAAACATGTTAAGCTTGTGATTAAGTGCCAGTGAGGTTGTGAAACATGTTAAGCTTATGATTAAGTGCCAGTGAGGTTGTAAAACATGTTAAGCTTATGATTAAGTGCCAGTGAGGTTGTGAAACATGTTAAGCTTATGATTAAGTGCTAGTGAGGTTGTGAAACATGTTAAGCTTATGATTAAGTGTCAGTGAGGTTGTGAAACATGTTAAGCTTATGATTAAGTGCCAGTGAGGTTGTGAAACATGTTAAGCTTATGATTAAGTGCCAGTGAGGTTGTGAAACATGTTAAGCTTATGATTAAGTGCCAGTGAGGTTGTAAAACATGTTAAGCTTATGATTAAGTGCTAGTGAGGTTGTGAAACATGTTAAGCTTATGATTAAGTGCCAGTGAGGTTGTAAAACATGTTAAGCTTATGATTAAGTGCTAGTGAGGTTGTGAAACATGTTAAGCTGATGACTAAGTGCCAGTGAGGTTGTAAAACATGTTAAGCTTATGATTAAGTGCCAGTGAGGTTGTGAAATATGTTAAGCTTATGATTAAGTGCCAGTGAGGTTGTGAAACATGTTAAGCTTATGATTAAGTGCTAGTGAGGTTGTGAAACATGTTAAGCTTATGATTAAGTGCAAGTGAGGTTGTGAAACATGTTAAGCTTATGATTAAGTGCCAGTGAGGTTGTGAAACACGTTAAGCTTATGATTAAGTGCCAGTGAGGTTGTGAAACATGTTAAGCTTATGATTAAGTGCCAGTGAGGTTGTAAAACATGTTAAGCTTATGATTAAGTGCCAGTGAGGTTGTGAAACATGTTAAGCTGATGACTAAGTGCCAGTGAGGTTGTAAAACATGTTAAGCTTATGATTAAGTGCCAGTGAGGTTGTGAAACATGTTAAGCTTATGATTAAGTGCCAGTGAGGTTGTTAAACATGTTAAGCTTATGATTAAGTGCCAGTGAGTTTGTGAAACATGTTAAGCTTGTGATTAAGTGCCAGTGAGGTTGTGAAACATGTTAAGCTTATGATTAAGTGCCAGTGAGGTTGTAAAACATGTTAAGCTTATGATTAAGTGCCAGTGAGCTTGTGAAACATGTTAAGCTTATGATTAAGTGCCAGTGAGGTTGTGAAACATGTTAAGCTTATGATTAAGTGCCAGTGAGGTTGTGAAACATGTTAAGCTTATGATTAAGTGCCAGTGAGGTTGTGAAACATGTTAAGCTTATGATTAAGTGCCAGTGAGGTTGTGAAACATGTTAAGCTTATGATTAAGTGCCAGTGAGGTTGTGAAACATGTTAAGCTTATGATTAAGTGCCAGTGAGGTTGTAAAACATGTTAAGCTTATGATTAAGTGCTAGTGAGGTTGTGAAACATGTTAAGCTTATGATTAAGTGCCAGTGAGGTTGTGAAACATGTTAAGCTTATGATTACGTGCCAGTGAGGTTGTGAAACATCTTAAGCTTATGATTAAGTGCCAGTGAGGTTGTAAAACATGTTAAGCTTATGATTAAGTGCTAGTGAGGTTGTGAAACATGTTAAGCTTATGATTAAGTGCCAGTGAGGTTGTGAAACATGTTAAGCTTATGATTAAGTGCCAGTGAGGTTGTGAAACACGTTAAGCTTATGATTAAGTGCCAGTGAGGTTGTGAAACATGTTAAGCTTATGATTAAGTGCCAGTGAGGTTGTAAAACACGTTAAGCTTATGATTAAGTGCCAGTGAGGTTGTGAAACATGTTAAGCTGATGACTAAGTGCCAGTGAGGTTGTAAAACACGTTAAGCTTATGATTAAGTGCCAGTGAGGTTGTGAAACATGTTAAGCTTATGATTAAGTGCCAGTGAGGTTGTAAAACATGTTAAGCTTATGATTAAGTGCCAGTGAGGTTGTGAAACATGTTAAGCTTATGATTAAGTGCCAGTGAGGTTGTAAAACATGTTAAGCTTATGATTAAGTGCCAGTGAGGTTGTGAAACATGTTAAGCTTATGATTAAGTGCCAGTGAGGTTGTGAAACATGTTAAGCTTATGATTAAGTGCCAGTGAGGTTGTGAAACATGTTAAGCTTATGATTAAGTGCCAGTGAGGTTGTGAAACACGTTAAGCTTATGATTAAGTGCCAGTGAGGTTCTGAAACATGTTAAGCTTATGATTAAGTGCCAGTGAGGTTGTGAAACATGTTAAGCCTATGATTAAGTGCCAGTGAGGTTGTGAAACACGTTATTAATTGCCTTGTTGGCGCTATCCATATACCCTGCTCCTAATGGTACTTCATTGCACAATAAAATACACTTGACGCAAATGACTACAAAGCTTTCATCTTTTTACATGTCATGGTATCTGAGGATCACCGCTTATCTCCGGCACCACCAGCTATAATAGGCCGGACAGACGTCTAACTAGACACCCATCTGGCGAGTATCTGGTGGAGTGAAAGTCTTAATAAATGTAACCTTAAAAACAATTTAGCTGCAGGCCAGTTGTTATATAATTAACTGTTCCTCATTAATGTATTGGATTCCAATTAGACCTTCTAATTGACGTGCTAATTGATACAATATCGCTAAAGTTATTAACATACAAATCAATTAGTTAAAGAGGGATTTCAAATCTGGATTGTTGCCTTGGCTTACATTTAAATACACAGGGTACAATCGCTATTTGTGATTACCGTATTTGCTCGATTATAAGACGACCCTGATTATAAGACGACCCCCCAAACTTTGTATATTCCTTTAGGAAAAAAACTAAAAGCCTGAATATAAGACTACCCTATAGGAAAAAAAAAGTTTAACTTGTATATATGTAAATTGCTTTTTAATATGTAATAAAAAATTGATATTATACAAATGTATTTCTTGTTTTTATTTCCTTGCGGCCTCTCTCCCTCCCCCCTCCAGTGTAGTCTCTATCTCCCCCCTCCCTCCCCTAGTCTCTCTCTCTCTATCCCCTCTCTATCTCTCTCCCCCCCTCTCTCTCTCTCTATCCCCCCCTCTCTCTCTCTCTCTATCCCCCCCCTCTCTCTCTCTATCCCCCCCCCCCTCTCTATCCATCTCCCCCCTTTCCCTGGTGGCTAGTGGGGGATGTCTGCACTATACGTGCAGATATCCTCCATGCTGCCCGACACCTCCGTCTATTATGACGGACAGCTGGTCCGTCATAATAGACGGAGGTGTCGGGCAGCATGGAGGATATCTGCACGTATAGTGCAGACATCCCCCAGCTGCCCGCTTTTCCCTGGTGTCTAGTGGGGCAGCAGAGGATGTCTGCGCGATGAGCGCAGACCTCCCCTGCTGCCGCCCGGCACGCTCGCCGGGACTTCTGTGACGAAAGCGGAAGTTCCCGGCTTCTTCACAGAAGCCCCGGCGGTCGTGCCGGGCGGAAGCAGGGGAGTCTGCGCTCGTTGCGCAGACATCCCCTGCTGCTAGAGAGGGGGATCCAGGTCCCCTGCAGCTCTGCTGGGGACCTGGATCCCAGTCTTATAGTCTGACCTCAATTTGTGGTCAGATTATAAGACGACCTCGAATGTAAGACATTCATTTTTTGCTCTGAAAAAAACCTCGTCTTATATTCGAGCAAATACGGTATGTTGCTAATTTCAGTTAATACCGTTAGATCCTATTTTGGATTTTCCATTCAAAAAATTGTTTCCTTTTAGTTTGAAAAAATAAAAATCCTAGCTGTATTTGCTGAGGTCTGCTAAAAAAACAACAAAAACAAGATGGCTTCCCTCATAGATCTCAGTGTTTCGTAATGTCCTCACAAAGAATAAGTCTTTGCCAGATAACTTGCAAATGTGGATCTTCAAAATTAGGGGGCAAGTATGTGATTTAAATCTCACCCCCCAAAAAAACTACAGAAGATAATTTAAATAGACAATAGCAATTTGCACACTGTTTATATAAGAAGTGGTGCTCTGCCTGAATTAATTTCATTGTAGAGTGAACTGACAAGGGAATTGAAAAAATCAGGCATCAATAGCAGAGTTGGAAAAATTATCCAAATTAATGCCTGTTTTTTTAGAGTTCACTAATCAGTTCACCACAGTTTACTCTTAAGTGAATAGACCCAAAGTCTAAAACATCAGCTACACGGAAGGCTCCATAACAGGTCCGTGTAAAGCTACACATAGACCATGTTTCGCAGATCACTCATCGGCCACAGGCTCGTGTAAAAAAACATCTGTAATGGATGTGATGGCCCCTGATTGGTTACTGTCCAATGGCATGGCAACAAATCAGACAGAACATTGTACTGATGTCATAGAACAGGAAAGAGCCCTTTTTGTTTCTGAATTTCCAGCTAATTTATTTCCCTTCCTGTGATCCAGACGGATAAAGTGCTAATTAAATCCAAATAATAATATTTTTGACCCTTTTAGTCCAAGGGAATCAAGCAGTGTATTTCCATTGTGTGGATCGAGCAATCTCAAGCAACCAAGGATTAAATATTCTTCAGTTGTTTGAAAATGTATTTAAAAAAATGAAATCTCAAATGGGATTTTAAATGCATTTCTAACTGTGTATTAAATTCAAAAAATGCATGTCAAATAGGGTAATAGTTTGGATATAAATGTGTTTTAGCAAAAATGTACATCTCATGTTTTATGGTTTTAGAGAGTCACTATATATATGAAATGCTAAACTCCGTCATATATTACTGTTTATTTAAAGCTATCAGAGCCATAAATACTTCCCTCCCCTAGAAGTAATCCTGCAGAACGTCTACCTTTACATCAGATATGCAGCTATCATTCACATTATGCAGATAACATCAATATCAGCGACAGCTGCAAATAGTATGGAGGGGATCTAGAAATTCATGCATCAAGCTTTCTATGGGAAAAAATGGAATTTGAATTGTTTTTAACCACGATAATAAGGACTTATTATGGTCAAATCGATATCTTTTTAAATTCTTTTCAAATATTAACCTGTTGGATAAAGGTGTGGCCTCGGTTTGGAATTGACTGTGACGATAGTAGCTCAGAAAATTGGCTTTTTTTATTTTTATTTTCCCTTCCAAATTTAAATCAGCTTTTTTTTAAATCTCTTTTTTTTATCAGGGACAGACATGTTTAGAATCTTGGGTCGAATGGATCAGATCATGTGACCCAACGTGAAGGAAGATCTGACCCAAGATTCTAAACATGTCTGCCTTTGATAATGAAAAAAAAAATTGAGCTGGTTATACCACCAGTTTGCTTAATTTATCAATTAATATCAGATTTTTTGCCCCCGTTCAGTTGACCACAGTTAACTCTTTCCTACTTCCAAATGTTTACCAGCATGCCAGTAAAATACTGTCTAGGTGGTGATCATGGGTTACATAATTTGCATATGCCTACCCAGAATGCCTTGCAGTGGTGGCAGCACTGCAACCTTAGGATTCCTCTGGGAAAAGCAAGTCTTCTTCTGGCATATCTGGTGTGTGTAGATTATGTTTAATAATAATATTGTCTCGGCTACCCACTGAATTTTAAGTGGCGGGGTTTTCCCGTCACCTTTACTTCCACCGCAACCAATGTTTTACATTGTTTATTTTGGTAGTCAATTTGTTTTTTAATGATCTAAATCCCCTGCACCAGTCCCTGATGATACACCTAAAAACACAGACTTGGGACTTGTTGGCATTACTAATTTGCTTTCTTTTCCCTTCCTTTTTGGAGGTCATAATACTCTTTTGACTTTTTTGCCTAATCACCATGAAATTCTGCCTACTAAGAATCCTTATGCAGACCCTAACTTTGACAATCGACTCTGGTTTGGAAATATGGTTTCACCAACTGCACAGTGACATCGTTTGAAACTGGCAGGAGCTGTAGAAGACAAACTGATGGAGTGATGCATGCAATGTTCATGCCAGTGATGTTACAAAATTGTGCACCTCAGTACGGAATGAGGGTATCGATTTGACTTGTTAGCTGGTTGACTAAAATACTGGACACCAAACAAATATCATGATATTAATTTCATAGAAAGCCAATGAGTATTAGATTCATTTGCTTGCTTCTTCAAAGAGGATAGATATACTAGACTGTATAGGCCACAACTAGAAACCATGTGATAGATCAACCATATTTTAAGATGAAAATCTTCTACTGACTCGGATATGAGGCCAGATATCTGCAGAATGCATGGGGACATGGTTTGGGAGGCAGAGAGTCAGTAATACTGCTCATGTGCAAACTCCACTGAAGTGATGAGAATCAAATGTGGACCGTTTGATGTGTGCTCCCTGTCAGGACTACCATGCTTATTAAGGTAGGGTGGTATCTAAATACTCTGAGGAATTTTTAGGTTTAGAGAATACAGGCACTTGTAAATTTAGCATAACTCCCTGAAAAACTTTGCAAATACAATCAATGCTCAAAGACGACTCAAAATACTGCACGAAAATAAGACAACAAACATAGAGTCAAATCAACATTAAAATTGAATAACATAAATGTCCCAAATGTTTTTTTGTCCAGCGTAACATGTTTAGGTTAAATGAAAAGTCCTGTATGAGAGATCCCGTTATGTTTTTGTTTTTTTGAGAGGTGGTTTTATATTTAAGAATCCCTTGCAAGCATGAAATATCATAGCAGCTTCAGCGTGAGATAAATATATAAATATTTTTTTTTTTTTTTTTGAATTTTGACAGCATATTTTCAAAAGATATAATGTCTTAATGAAATTCTAAATAGAACGCTTTGCCATAGAGCTCAGCCCTGGATGTAAAAATTATATCACACACATGTTTTTTATGCTTTGTCAATTACATCTGAAATAGGGGACTGTTTGCTTCAATCTTTCTTAAAAAAATAAAAAAAATAAAAAAATGAGAAAACAACCTATTTCCTTATTAAGATCAGGAGTCAAAGGACAGAACCAGGAGCCGTAGGCTTCAAGAGCACGGAAGATTAAGACATATATTGGATTCATGATGGAGGGCAGGAAGTTCATTTTCAAAATAAAACAGAATATTATTCATATTCCTTTTAAAATTCAGATTGCTAGATGACCTGTGACATGTCGGTACTGTATTACATTCGCAATGAGCAGTGTGTGTGAAGCTCGGAGATGAGGAAAATGCTCAATGTGTTTTTAAACTAAAATATTGTTGTCAGAATCTTAAGTGTAAATAGGGACAAAAAAAAAGCATATTTATTTTCTAATAATTATTCTTTTTTTTGTTGCTGGCATTTTACTTGCTGGCTTAGTGCACAAAAAATTATCTGCATTTTTTTCAGCTTTATTTTTTATACAAAGGACAGCGTGAATTAAAAAAATAATAAAAACTGGACAAATTAATAATAATTAATAATTACATCAGTATACAAGAGCTTTTTTTAAAAAACAATAAATAAAAAAATTAAAATTCAAGTTCTGTGCAAGTTAAGCACCTTTTTTTTTATATTGTTGGAAATTAGATTTAGCTAGTTCACCATCTGCGAAAAATGATATTATTGAAAGCACATATGCATGCATAGAAGACTGCTGATTTTCATATATATTAAAACCCATAACTGCAGCAGAGGATGGGGTTGCAGGCCGAGAAGGTTCTTATTTAAAAGTTTGGCGTGCTTTGTTGTAATGCCGATCAACATCATTTTTTAGGAATAAAAAAAAACAAAAAAAAAAAAAGAAGAAAATACCAAAACGGGCAATCATTTGGAACTTTTTTTAACATGAGTCAAACATTGAAACAGAATAAATGAACAAATTAAGATAATTAGGTAATGAATATAAATTTGTTAGAAACATAAAAAAAATGCCTAAAAAATATTTAAAAAATAGAAAAAAAAAATATTATAGAAAATGTATAGAATGTAAAATGCAGAATTTTTATTTTGAAGCATTAAGATATAATTTACCTTAAAATCCAGTTCTAAAAATATATATATATATATATATATATATTTCTCAAATAACGATGGTAGAAAACATAGACCAGATCCACGTTAAGCCAGATCTTTAATTAGTATTCTGTGGTTTAAAATAAATTAAAATTTAAAGGCATTCTCTCTGGACGTACATAAAAACTCATTAATGTCTAATAAGGTATTATATAGAAAACACAGTGAGAGTATATGACACAGCTTTTAATTAAACAGATGTAATAAGCAGAAAAGCTTTTAATTTGTGACTGGACAAGCAAGAGTTAACAAGTGAATACCTATATGATGATGGATTAGTCACTGTGGATAAGACTAATTTCTCACTGCATGTTTTGCACCATTAACCCTTTTGTACCTACTGCACAATTATGTTGTGTACGGTGTTGTCAGATATAATATAAGCATAAGCCAAATTTTTGAAAATCCATGTAAGAGTTTGCATTACCTGCACTTGACAAGTACGGTTTAATGTAGAGTGGTGGCGTTGTGGTTTTTGTTTAAATACATTCATACTCTATTGGGTGAAATTAAAGAAAAGGTGATTCTTCAGGACTGCGGATTTTTGAATCTGGTGATGCAGTGTGCATTCTAAATTGTGCTGCCATTTTGACATTGCACATGCTCCACCTCCTGCATTAAGACCATCCTCCCTCATCTATCCTTCTGTCCTAGATTATTGATTGGTGTCCTGATTCTCCAGGTCACTGGAAGGAGTAAAGAAGCCTAGGCTGGTGTATGGCGGATAATTTCTCTAAGAGGCACTGTCATGGCTGCCAGCTTGGTGGGAATGTGAGTGGGTCCAGCTATGAAGGGACATGGCTACACACCATTGTGTTACATGACATGACACTTTGTGACCCCAAGAGATTGATCCCCTGGCTTCACTGTATATGTCTCCTAGTTTAGGTTACGGGGCTATCTTGGCAAGTGTTGGGCAACTATGCACCAGTGTTATTTTAATTGACAAAAACATTTTCGTCGTAGTTTTCAGTGACTAAAATTAAACAATAACTAAATAAAAACTAACTTGATAGGATTAAAACTAGGACTAAAATCCATTGCGATTTTTATTGCATTTACCTATTTGGACTTCTGGTTCCCATGGATCTCTGCCAAAGCCCAGTCCCCTGACTCTATCTGCAGCTGGATTGGCTGAGACGCAGGCTCCCTGTACCTGTCTGACCCCTGGAACAGCACCCTGCAAACTGCAGAGAAAGAGGGTACTCCTTCATCTGAGTCACCTGGTACTGTCACATGAGTGTTTCCAATCTCCCTAGCAAGTTAACTTAACACTATGTAACAGCTTCTCAGACCTGTTCCCTCCCATCTCCCTAGCAAGTTAACATAACACTATGTATCAGCTTCTCAGACCTGTCCCATCCCATCTCCCTAGCAAGTTAACTTAACACTATGTAACAGCTTCTCAGACCTGTTCCCTCCCATCTCCCTAGCAAGTTAACATAACACTATGTAACAGCCTTCTCAGACCTTTTCCCTACCATCTCCCTAGCAAGTTAACATAACACTATGTAACAGCCTTCTCAGACCTGTTCCCTCCCATCTCCCTAGCAAGTTAACGTAACACTATGTAACAGCTTCTCAGACCTGTTCCCTCCCATCTCCCTAGCAAGTTAGCTTAACACTATATAACAGCCTTCTCAGACCTGTTCCCTCCCATCTCCCTAGCAAGTTAACATAACACTATGTATCAGCCTTCTCAGACCTGTTCCCTCCCATCTCCCTAGCAAGTTAACATAACACTATGTAACAGCTTCTCAGACCTGTTCCCTTCTATCTCCCTAGCAAGTTAACTTAACACTAAGTAACAGCCTTCTCAGACCTGTTCCCTCCCATCTCCCTAGCACGATAACTTAACACTTTGTAACAGCCTTCTCAGACCTTTTCCCTACCATCTCCCTAGCAAGTTAACATAACACTATGTAACAGCCTTCTCAGACCTGTTCCCTCCCATCTCCCTAGCAAGTTACCGTAACACTATGTAACAGCCTTCTCAGACCTGTTCCCTCCCATCTCCCTAGCAAGTTAACTTAACACTTTGTAACAGCTTCTCAGACCTGCTCCCTCCCATCTCCCTAGCAAGTTAACTTAACACTATGTAACAGCTTCTCAGACCTGTTCCCTCCCATCTCCCTAGCAAGTTAACTTAACACTATGTAACAGCTTCTCAGACCTGTTCCCTCCCATCTCCCTAGCAAGTTAACTTAACACTGTGTAACAGCCTTCTCAGACCTGTCCCATCCCATCTCCCTAGCAAGTTAACTTAACACTTTGTAACAGCCTTCTCAGACCTGCTCCCTCCCATCTCCCTAGCAAGTTAACATAACACTATGTAACAGCTTCTCAGACCTGTTCCCTCCCATCTCCCTAGCAAGTTACTGTAACACTGTGTAACAGCCTCTCAGACCTGCTCCCTCCCTCACTGCTGGAGATTTAGTCAACTAAAACCAATCAGATGACTAAAATACGACTAAACTAAAATGGAATTTTACTCAAAAGACTATGACTAAAACTAAATCAAAATTTACACTGCGTGTCAGTGTGTGTCATCCAAATCCCCCTGTCCTTCTTTTCTCCTTTATTGTCCTTTTTTCGGGGAGCTCAGAATTTTTAGTTTGTATAACTGTGTCACACTACATGTCTACTTTAAAACAGTTTACAATTCTCCTGTAGTTTTACACTGAAAATAATTTTACCGGGGCTTCTAAATTCAGTGACATTCCAGTGAGGAGGGGCTTGGAGAGAGAGGAGGGGCTTGGAGAGAGGGGAGGGGCTTGGAGAGAGAGGAGGGGCTTGGAGAGAGGGGAGGGGCTTGGGGAGAGAGGCAGGACTGTTGCGAAAATAAATAACTATTATACTTTATGGCAAGTTTTAGGAGTCCTTCCATGCTGAGAACAAAAAAGATTAGCTCTGTTATTATTTCTTCACTTTATATGAAGAAGTACTTATCTAAATATATATATATGACGTAACACTTCCAATAAAATATATGAAATGCCTTATCTGTAATAAAGTTATTTTAGAAAGTTTTTAATTCAACAGTGTACAATAAAAGCCAAAATTTAAACGGTTGGCATTTTTAAACAGCGCAATTTTCTCGCATGTGGCTTTCTTTTCCAGATATCCAGAAGTAACAAAATGTTCTCGTTTCTGAGGTGAGTCAAATTATTGAACGGGAGAACAAATGGCCTCCTTATATTGTACCGACAATTTTAAGAGAAATTTAGCAACACCGTAACAATATTAACACACAACCGAATTCACCGGCCCAAAAAGACTCTCTGTATCCGCTGCTCATCTCATCACTCTCGATGAAATAGAGGATCCTTAATTGGCCTGTGCTTTTCCAACATGGTTTTAATGAAAATACAGCACATAACTCTAAGTTTGTTGGCTGGCAGAGTCCAATTTACAAAAGTGAGAGCACCAGATAAGAAAAAGAGTACATCTGCAGAGCCGACTGTGTAATGAATCACACAATGCCACGATTGAGCAGAATATAATTGAGCCCAGCATCTCTACACACTTTCACCATAATTAATGATAATCTGTAACAGAGGAATCCAAAGATTCCAGTTCACAGGACTGTTTAATTAGGCCAAGTAATGAAAGCAGAAGCAGTACAAGAATATGGCCAGTTTCATGATTAATGATTCAGACTACTGAACACAAAAGTGCCACATGGTTAACCCTACCAGAAGCATCATCCTTGGCATTTGCAAATAGTGAAATGCATGCAATTTTTATATATTTTTAAAATATAAGAAGGCAATATACCTTTTTCTGAGCTATTTACATGATAGATATAACTTAAGTGACTTTTTATTTTTTTATTTTATAAATTTCCTTGCTCTGGTGTAGTTGAAAATAAATATACTCTCTATACTAACTTCAAACATCAAAGTCTCTCCCGTCCATCTACAGAGTAATGACTATTTTACATTGGTGGGATCACTATGGTATTTTTTTTTTATTCTTTGGACTTTATTCATGAAATAGAGAATTGCAAGTAATGGGATACTTCTTCCAACTCGGCAACTTTGATTTTAAGTTTGAAATTCTCTGCTGTTCCATCTTTCACGAATACAACCTATTGATGGGTATTACACTCACACTTTATTGGTGTTTGTCTTGGGTGCACAAATTGGTAGAGGCACAAAAGGTTTTTGGTATTTGGAGGGAAAAGGAAAGTTAAAGAAGAAGAAGAAAAAAAAAAAGGAAATGGAAAATCTGAGGCTATTAAAGGCCAATCCCACTTGGGTTAACATACTCGACTCATGTAGAAGGCATTTAAGCATAGGTGAGATCTGACATATAGGGACATGACACAAAAAGGGATAAGGCTGCCTCAGGCCTTAACTCAGAAGCCATCAAATTACATGGGTTTTACGTGACTATTTGCTCTGCTATTCAATAAACAGAGCCGCTCTACTCCTTTGCTCTGCAGAAATATCTGCACCATAAAAAAATGCCTTGAGAAGAATCAACGCTTACCAGTGTCTTGTGGATCACTCTACCTCTTGTCTCCATAGATATTTATTTTGTTGTCTTGCTAAAAAAAATTGCTTATTCTGTTGAGAATATATTGAATATAATTTTTAAAATTTTTATTATAATAATGATGAAAAAATGCATGAGGCGAATGGCCATGTGCGAGCTGTGTAGATGTAAGTTCAATTTCACCCAAGTGAAGATATGTTTACAGCTACATGTTAATTAAAAGTGATCCCTTAAAGATGCATAATGCTGCAAGCGTTCTTCCGGAAAATATGTGTCAACAATCCCTACGCTAGCAAATCCCAGCTGGAAGTGTATGAAATAAACGCTGAGCTGTGCGTCACACTCTTAATTAACAAATTAGTTGATGAAGTAGGCCATACTATAATCTTTTTATTCTTCGAAAAAATTATATATACAGGTGAGCCTCGCTCAGGATCCACACACTTACTACCACGATAGCGAGTCCCAATGTGCGATTTAATACGGAAGAGAGATCCGGTGCTGCAGTACATCTTTGGAAGCTTATGGAGCTCTGCATTCTAAGAGGAACCGTAATCCAATGGGGTGTACCTGTATTCCATTTGGTATATCATGCCTTCAAACATACACCCACGGTGATGGGAACACCTCGGATAGCGTGTCAGTGCTACACATGTGATGTATCAATATCAATTAAACCAAACATTGCTCTACTGTAACTTATATAAATATTGTTTTCTGGATACTGCTTACCACAATGCATTCTTTAATCAGGATTCAATGAATGATGCTCCAATTATTTGGTGAATGGTGCAATGTTATTTGTAGAAACTTCCTCTGATTTTCCTTTACTACTTTCAATCCTGTCTACCCAACCTCTTGTCGTAGCGATTGGTTCTTAAAAAAAACTTAAACAGGGAGAAAAAGTGACATATATTAAATTTAAAATGGAAAAGATCCCATTGTCAGGAAGACAGTAAACATAGTGAAGAACTGATGCCATTACAGGAGTTTGCAGCACTGGAGGAGGGAGCATGCGATTGGGCAGA
This sequence comes from Pelodytes ibericus, assembly GCA_036172795.1. Taxonomy (NCBI): domain Eukaryota; kingdom Metazoa; phylum Chordata; class Amphibia; order Anura; family Pelodytidae; genus Pelodytes; species Pelodytes ibericus. The sequence continues at coordinate 6,027,791 of CM069864.1, read as the reverse complement.
CTAGATGGACCCGATGGTTCTTATCTGCCGACGCATTCTATGGTTCTATATTTTTATGTTTCTGTGTGAGGGTAGAAGCTTGAAATGGCAGCTCTGGGGAAGATGGAAGTAGCTGCTGCCAATTCTAAGTTAAGTGTAGTTTTACAGCCACAAATGCCCATGCCAGAGGTAAGTATTGGGCCCATAGTTAGATCATTTGTAAGTGCCTCTCGTCCACTTGGGTTTACCACTACTTACTGAAAATTCGTACTCAAGACATTAGAGTGACCCTGTGGAGAACCAGCTATCCTATTGAAGCCATTCATCAGACAGATGGGACTCCATCTTCAAACACATCAGCTATTATTTTGGTGAGATCTCTCCATATTTTTCTTATCTTTCAGTGCATTGTTTTGACTTTCTTTAGAATTTTTTTTATATTTTTCCTTGATTTTTTCTGCAATATCCAGGTTTGTTCAGAGCTGAATTTAAGCTCTTGAGACCCTTTACGCTAGCATGGACTGTGTTTTCCCATCATTACGGATATCTCTATTACCACTGTACATATGTGTATATTTTTTTTATATATTTGTCACAAACATTTATCTCACCTGTGTTTTTATACAATTGTTGTGCTGTAATGCTCTGACCGGCACAGTTATGTTTCTATACTCTTCCGTTACTCTGATTGATGGTATTACTTATTCGCTCAGCTTGATATAAGTACCACTTTCACTATAGTAAAGTATTTTTGGCATACTATCCTGCCTTCTAGAGCTATTGTTCATTTTTTCTTGTATTAGTTTCATATACCACTTAATACAAAATTAAGGCAAATTGGAGAATGGACGAATTCCACAGATCAGATCCAAGTCATCTGTCAAAATTTATTAAGATGAGTTGTTATTCCAGATAGCATTATGGAATGCAGAATAAGAACTCATCCAATACTGACTCTCTTATGACTATGATCCGTACAGTTAGATCAATTCGGTTTAATTTCTACAAATTTTCGTCTCAATTTCAGCTTAAGTTGCATATGTAACTACACCCTGTTCCAAATTATTATGCAAATTATATTTTTCTCATTTACCTAAATAATTGTTGTAAATAACAGTCAGCATGATTCTCATGTTATCAACTATTAACAGTGCAATTCCAGTTTTATTGAACAAACCTGCTAAAGATAACAGTATTTTTTTAAACATAAAAAACTTACAATGCACTGATCCAAATTATTACGCACAGTAAGTTTCAAAACACTTTATAGATTGTAAAGAACTGAAAATTGTCATTTGTTGTGTTTGCAGCATATTTAATGAAATCAAAAGCTATTTCAGTCAAACTTATAACAACATTTTAACTTTTTAAACATTTCAATAGGTCACGTTACATTTTAACATAGGTCCCCTTATTTGATAGCAGCTTCACAAGTCTTGCATCCATTGAACTTGTAAGTTCTTGGACAGTTTCTGCTTGAATTTGTTTGCAAGATGTCACAATAGCCTCCCAGAGCTGCTGTTTGGATGTAAAGCGCCTCCCACCCTCATAGATCTTTTGCTTGAGGATGCTCCAAAGGTTCTCAATAGGATTGAAGTCAGGGGAGGATGGAGGCCACACCATGACTTTCTCTCCTTTTATCCCCATAGCAGCCATTGATGCAGAGGTATTGTTTGCAGCATGAGATGGTGCATTGTCATGCATGAAGATGATTTTATTATGGAAAGCATAGTTCTTCCTTGTGTAGCAGCTTGGTGAGTATACTCTCTCTAGCTGGGTGAGTATACTGTCTCTAGCTTGGTGAGTATACTGTCTCTAGCTTGGTGAGTATACTGTCTCTAGCTTGGTGAGTATATTGTCTCTAGCTTGGTGAGTATACTGTCTCTAGCTTGGTTAGTATACTGTCTCTAGCTTGGTGAGTATACTGTCTCTAGCTTGGTTAGTATACTGTCTCTAGCTTGGTGAGTATACTGTCCATAGCTTGGTGAGTATACTGCCTCTAGCTTGGTGAGTATACTGTTTCTAGCTTGGTGAGTATATTGTCTCTAGCTTGGTGAGTATACTGTCTCTAGCTTGGTGAGTATACTGTCCATAGCTTGGTGAGTATACTGCCTCTAGCTTGGTGAGTATACTGTCCGTAGCTTGGTGAGTATACTGTCTCTAGCTTGGTGAGTATACTGTCTCTAGCTTGGTGAGTATACTGTCTCTAGCTTGGTGAGTATACTGTCCCTAGCTTGGTGAGTATACTGTCTCTAGCTTGGTTAGTATACTGTCTCTAGCTTGGTGAGTATACTGTCTCTAGCTTGGTGAGTATACTGTCTCTAGCTTGGTGAGTATACTCTTTCTAGCTTGGTGAGTATACTGTCTCTAGCTTGGTGAGGATACTGTCTCTAGCTTGGTGAGTATACTGTCTCTAGCTTAGTGAGTATACTATCTCTAGCTTGGTGAGTATACTGCCTCTAGCTTGTTGAGTATACTGTCTCTAGCTTGGTGAGTATACTCTCTCTAGCTTGGTGAGTATACTGTCTCTAGCTTGGTGAGTATACTGTCTCTAGCTTGGTGAGTATACTCTCTCTAGCTTGGTGAGTATACTGTCTCTAGCTTGGTGAGTATACTGTCCCTAGCTTGGTGAGTATACTGTCTCTAGCTTGGTGAGTATACTGTCCCTAGCTTGGTGAGTATACTGTCTCTAGCTTGGTGAACTTGCTGAGATCTTCTTTTCTACTGATACAAGTAAGATTCATTTAGTCAAGTTATTGTGTGGTGGTTTGTACTGATTTCCTGCTTCAAATTGCTAAGGAATTTGAATTGAATACTTAGGTGTTTGTCATTGTTTGGTTCTAATTAGCATAGGCTCACTCAGGTGTTAAAACCTTCCTTGGTGCTTGTAGGTGTGTGCTGTGGGTGTATATAAGGCATAGTAGAAATTAGCTTGGCTAATTTAATAGCTTGGCTGCTCTTCTAAGAGCTGCTTTTCAAAGAGTATATTTAAGAGATATTCTGGAGACAGACTTGATTTTTGAACTTGCTGAGATCTTCTTTTCTACTGATACAAGTAAGATTCATTTAGTCAAGTTATTGTGTGGTGGTTTGTACTGATTTCCTGCTTCAAATTGCTAAGGAATTTGAATTGAATACTTAGGTGTTTGTCATTGTTTGGTTCTAATTAGCATAGGCTCACTCAGGTGTTAAAACCTTGCTTGGTGCTTGTAGGTGTGTGCTGTGGGTGTATATAAGGCATAGTAGAAATTAGCTTGGCTAATTTAATAGCTCGGCTGCTCTTCAAAGAGCTGCTTTTCAAAGAGTATATTTAAGAGATATTCTGGAGATACTCTGGAGGTAGTCTGAGGTATACAAGAGGTGAGAAAAACTAAAAGATTTTTTGATTTAAATTCTTAAAATGGCAGATTTGGTTTACTGTGATAATTGTTCTGCATTTGTTTCACATTCCATTTTTTGGAGGTTTGGAGGCTGTCTAATCTGTAGACAGTTCTCAAGATTGCAGCAGGAGATTGCATTTTTAAAGTCCGAGATTTGTAATTTATCTGTAAAACAAACTCGGGCTGAGACTGTTGCGAAGTCACTGCCACAGAGGCCATTGCCGCAGAGGCTTCCTAGGAATGGCAGGTGGATTACTGTTGGATCTGGTAGGCTTAGAGTTGTGGATAAAAGGCATGTCCCGCAGTCTGTGGCTGTCCAGAATTCATTTTCAGCACTTGCAGAGTGCAGTGGTGTTGTGGAGGCAGGCTCAGACGCAGAGTTTGAGGAACCACTCTCCTATGTGGCTAAGGTGTGCAAGGAGAAGGTGAGGCCTGATAGAAAGCAGTTGTTGTTGGGCGATTCTATCATAAGAGGTGTGGAGCTGGACAGTATTGGCTTAGTGAGATGTCTTCCTGGAGCTACTGCTCGCAGAGACAGGAGGCGTATTTCTAATATTGTTAAGCAAGCAAATCAGGAAGGAGAATTGGATGTACTGGTTCATCTAGGGACAAATGATTTGGCTTGCAATGAGGTTTCAGAGGTGAAGGAAGCTTTTTCGTGTTCTTGCCAATGATATACGGCAGGTTGTGTCCACACTGTCCTTTTCTGAAGTTCTGCCTGTGCACAACATTCAGAATGATAGACGAATGCGTATTAGGAACTTCAACTTGTGGCTTGGAGAATGGTGTCGGGAGCAAGGATTTGGCTTTGTTTCTCATGGAAGTTTACTATGGGATAGAAAGAAACTGTACAAAAAAGATGGTTTGCATCTTTCTCAAAAGGGAACGAATGTTCTCAGTGAGCAGTTCAGAGGTTTTGCTAGGAGGTTTTTAAACTAAAAGAGGGGGGCAAAATGGCGATAAAACATCAATCCAATTGCCCCCCAAAAAAGGTACAGAAGTTACCTGTAGTCAGTGTGCTGAAAAATGATAAGCTTAGGGTCATGTCTACAAATGCTCGCAGTTTAGGGAATAAGATCCATGAACTTGTGGCAATATTGGCAACTGAGAATGTAGATTTAGTGGCTGTTACTGAGACATGGTATAATGAAAAACATGACTGGGACATTTCAATACCAGGGTACTCTTTATATAGAAAAGACAGAGAAGGTAAAAAAGGGGGAGGGGTGGCCCTGTATGTGAGGGATAGCTTAAAATGTAAAGTAATACAAGTTAGTGAGGCGAACATAGAGTCAGTTTGGGTTACATTAGAATTTGGTAATCATATGGTAACTCGGGTAGGTGTGATTTATAGGCCTCCTGGACAAATAGAGGAGTTAGATAATCTACTAGTTGAGGAAATAGCTAAAATGACAATGAAGGGAGAAGTGATCATCATGGGTGACTTCAATCTTCCTGATGTGAACTGGAAATACAAAACAGCTACTTGCGCCAGGAGTACGCATATCCTAAACTCCCTACTGGGATTATCTCTAAAACAAGTAGTGGAGGAGCCAACTCGAAAGCAGGCCATACTAGACTTAGTGTTCACAAATGGAGATTTGTTATCAGATATTACTGTAGGTGAAAGTTTAGGATCTAGTGATCACCAGACAGTGTGGTTTAATATAAGAACAGTGACCCAGTCACACCACACAAAAACAAAAGTTTTAGATTTTAGAAAAACAGACTTTTCTAAAATTAGATTAGATGTGAAGGAGTCATTATCAGACTGGAGCAATTTAAATGGAGTCCAGGAGAAATGGGATTATCTAAAAGTTGCACTACTGAAGGCAACAGAAAATTGCATAAGGCTTGTCAGTAAGAGCAAAAAATTGAAGAAACCACTGTGGTACTCTGCAGAGGTGGCTAAAATAGTAAAAAATAAAAAGCTAGCATTTAGTAATTATAAAAATACTCAGAGTGAGGAAGATAGAAAGATCTACAAGAGTAGGCAGAAAGAGGCAAAGCAAGCTATAAGAGCTTCCAAAGCACACACAGAAGAGACTATAGCCCAGTCAGTGAAAAAGGGGGATAAAACATTTTTTAGATACATAAATGAGAAAAGGAAAGTAAAACAAGGATTAGTTAGATTAAAAACAAAAGAAGGATGCTATGTAGAAGAGGATAAAGGCTTAGCAGACTGCCTTAATGAATATTTTTGTTCAGTTTTTACAAATGAAAATGAGGGTAAGGGACCTCATTTAGGGAAAAAGACTAATGAGTCTTTTGATGCATGTAAGTTTACAGAGGAAGAGGTTTTACTTCAGCTGTCTAAAGTAAAGACAAATAAGTCGATGGGACCTGATGGGATACATCCAAAGTTATTAAAAGAACTTAGTGGTGTACTAGCAAAACCGTTAACAGATTTATTTAACCAATCATTGTTAACGGGAGTAGTTCCAGAAGATTGGAAATTAGCTAATGTTGTGCCCATTCACAAGAAAGGTAGTAAGGAGGAGGCGGGCAACTATAGACCAGTAAGTCTTACTTCAGTAGTGGGGAAAATAATGGAAACCTTGTTAAAGAATAGGATTGTTGAACATCTAATGTCGCTTGGATTTCAAGATCAGAGACAGCATGGGTTTACTTCAGGGAGATCATGCCAAACTAATCTTATTGATTTTTTTGATTGGGTAACTAAAATAATAGATCAGGGTGGTGCAGTAGACATTGCTTACCTAGATTTCAGTAAGGCTTTTGACACTGTCGCACATAGAAGGCTTATCAATAAACTGAAATCTTTGAGTTTGGATTTCAATATTGTTGAATGGATTAGACAATGGCTCAGTGGCAGGCAACAGAGGGTTGTAGTCAATGGGGTATATTCGATGCAAGGTCTTGTTACTAGTGGGGTACCTCAGGGATCTGTTCTTGGACCCATTCTCTTTAATATTTTTATTAGCGATATTGCAGAAGGTCTTGTTGGCAAAGTATGTCTTTTTGCTGATGATACAAAGATTTGCAGCAGGGTTGATATACATGGAGGGACAAGCCAAATGGCAAATGATTTAGCTAAACTAGAAAAATGGTCAGAGCAGTGGCAACTGGCATTTAATGTGGACAAGTGCAAGATTATGCACCTTGGGCGTAAAAACCCAAAAGCAGAATATAGACTATTTGGTACAGTCCTAACCTCAACATCTGAGGAAAGGGATTTAGGAGTAATAATTTCAGAGGACTTGAAGGTAGGTAGGCAATGCAATAGAGCAGCAGGAAATGCTAGCAGAATGCTTGGTTGCATAGGGAGAGGTATTAGCAGTAGGAAGAGGGAAGTGCTCATGCCATTGTACAGAGCACTGGTGAGACCTCACTTGGAGTATTGTACGCAGTACTGGAGACCGTATCTCCAGAAGGATATTGATACTTTGGAGAGAGTTCAGAGAAGGGCTACTAAACTGGTACATGGGTTCGAAGGATAAAACTTACCAGGAAAGGTTAAAGCATCTTAACATGTATAGCTTGGAGGAAAGACGTAACAGGGGGGATAGGATAGAAACATTTAAATACATAAAGGGAATCAACACAGTAAAGGAAGAGAGTATATTTAAAAGAAGAAAAACTACCACAACTAGAGGACATAGTCTTAAATTAGAGGGGCAACGATTTAAAAGTAATATCAGGAAGTATTACTTTACTGAGAGGGTAGTGGATGTATGGAATAGCCTGCCAGCAGAAGTGGTAGAGGTAAACACAGTCAAGGATTTTAAGCATGCGTGGGATAGACATAAGGCTATCCTAGCAATAAGACCGGGAACGGGGGACTAATAAAAGTACTAAAAAAAAATAAAAATTGGGCAGACTAGATGGACCGAATGGTTCTTATCTGCCGACACATTCTATGTTTCTATGTTTCTATGTTTCTAGCTTGGTGAGTATACTCTCTCTAGCTTGGTGAGTATACTGTCTCTAGCTTGGTGAGTATACTGTCTCTAGCTTGGTTAGTATACTGTCTCTAGCTTGATGAGTATACTGTCTCTAGCTTGGTGAGTATACTGCCTCTAGCTTGGTGAGTATACTGTCTCTAGCTTGGTGAGTATACTATCTCTAGCTTGGTGAGTATACTGTCTCTAGCTTGGTGAGTATACTGTCTCTAGCTTGGTGAGTATACTGTCTCTAGCTTGGTGAGTATACTGTCTCTAGCTTGGTGAGTATACTGTCTCTAGCTGGGTGAGTATATTGTCTCTAGCTTGGTGAGTATACTCTCTCTAGCTTGGTGAGTATACTGCCTCTAGCTTGGTGAGTATACTGTTTCTAGCTTGGTGAGTATACTATCTCTAGCTTGGTGAGTATACTGTCCCTAGCTTGGTGAGTATACTGTCTCTAGCTTGGTGAGTATACTCTCTCTAGCTTGGTGAGTATACTGTCTCTAGCTTGGTGAGTATACTATCTCTAGCTTGGTGAGTATACTATCTCTAGCTTGGTGAGTATACTGTCTCTAGCTTGGTGAGTATACTGTCTCTAGCTTGGTGAGTATACTGTCTCTAGCTTGGTGAGTATACTATCTCTAGCTTGGTGAGTATACTGTCTCTAGCTTGGTGAGTATACTGTCTCTAGCTTGGTGAGTATACTGTCTCTAGCTTGGTGAGTATACTGCCTCTAGCTTGGTGAGTATACTGTCTCTAGCTTGGTGAGTATATTGTCTCTAGCTTGGTGAGTATACTGTCTCTAGCTTGGTGAGTATGCTGTCTCTAGCTTGGTGAGTATACTATCTCTAGCTTGGTGAGTATACTGTCCCTAGCTTGGTGAGTATACTGTCTCTAGCTTGGTGAGTATACTGTCTCTAGCTTGGTGAGTATACTCTCTCTAGCTTGGTGAGTATACTCTCTCTAGCTTGGTGAGTATACTGCCTCTAGCTTGGTGAGTATACTGTCCCTAGCTTGGTGAGTATACTGTCTCTAGCTTGGTGAGTATACTCTCTCTAGCTTGGTGAGTATACTGTCTCTAGCTTGGTGAGTATACTGTCTCTAGCTTGGTTAGTATACTGCCTCTAGCTTGGTGAGTATACTGTCTCTAGCTTGGTGAGTATACTATCTCTAGCTTGGTGAGTATACTGTCTCTAGCTTGGTGAGTATACTGTCTCTAGCTTAGTGAGTATACTGTCTCTAGCTTGGTGAGTATACTGTCTCTAGCTTGGTGAGTATACTGTCTCTAGCTTGGTGAGTATACTGTCTCTAGCTTGGTGAGTATACTGTCTCTAGCTGGGTGAGTATACTGTCTCTAGCTTGGTGAGTATATTGTCTCTAGCTTGGTGAGTATACTCTCTCTAGCTTGGTGAGTATACTGCCTCTAGCTTGGTGAGTATACTGTTTCTAGCTTGGTGAGTATACTATCTCTAGCTTGGTGAGTATACTGTCCCTAGCTCGGTGAGTATACTGTCTCTAGCTTGGTGAGTATACTCTCTCTAGCTTGGTGAGTATACTGTCTCTAGCTTGGTGAGTATACTGTCTCTAGCTTGGTGAGTATACTGTCTCTAGCTTGGTGAGTATACTGTCTCTAGCTTGGTGAGTATACTGTCTCTAGCAGGGTGAGTATACTGTCTCTAGCTTGGTGAGTATATTGTCTCTAGCTTGGTGAGTATACTCTCTCTAGCTTGGTGAGTATACTGCCTCTAGCTTGGTGAGTATACTGTTTCTAGCTTGGTGAGTATACTATCTCTAGCTTGGTGAGTATACTGTCCCTAGCTTGGTGAGTATACTGTCTCTAGCTTGGTGAGTATACTCTCTCTAGCTTGGTGAGTATACTGTCTCTAGCTTGGTGAGTATACTATCTCTAGCTTGGTGAGTATACTGTCTCTAGCTTGGTGAGTATACTGTCTCTAGCTTGGTGAGTATACTGTCTCTAGCTTGGTGAGTATACTGTCTCTAGCTTGGTGAGTATACTGTCTCTAGCTTGGTGAGTATACTATCTCTAGCTTGGTGAGTATACTGTCCATAGCTTGGTGAGTATATTGTCTCTAGCTTGGTGAGTATACTGTCTCTAGCTTGGTGAGTATACTGTCTCTAGCTTGGTGAGTATACTGTCTCTAGCTTATTGAGTATACTCTCTCTAGCTTGGTGAGTATACTGCCTCTAGCTTGGTGAGTATACTGTCCATAGCTTGGTGAGTATACTGTCTCTAGCTTGGTGAGTATACTGTCTCTAGCTTAGTGATTATACTATCTCTAGCTTGGTGAGTATACTGCCTCTAGCTTGGTGAGTATACTGTCTCTAGCTTGGTGAGTATACTATCTCTAGCTTGGTGAGTATACTGTCCCTAGCTTGGTGAGTATACTCTCTCTAGCTTGGTGAGTATACTATCTCTAGCTTGATGAGTATACTGTCTCTAGCTTGGTGAGTATACTCTCTCTAGCTTGGTGAGTATACTATCTCTAGCTTGATGAGTATACTGTCTCTAGCTTGGTGAGTATACTGTCTCTAGCTTGGTGAGTATACTGTCTCTAGCTTGGTGAGTATACTGTCTCTAGCTTGGTGAGTATACTGCCTCTAGTTTGGTGAGTATACTGTCTCTAGCTTGGTGAGTATACTGTCTCTAGCTTGGTGAGTATACTGTCTCTAGCTTGGTGAGTATACTGTCTCTAGCTTGTTGAGTATACTGTCTCTAGCTTAGTGAGTATACTCTCTCTAGCTTAGTGAGTATACTGTCTCTAGCTTGGTGAGTATACTGTCTCTAGCTTGGTGAGTATACTCTCTCTAGCTTGGGGAGTATACTGTCTCTAGCTTAGTGAGTATACTGTCTGTAGCTTGGTGAGTATACTGTCTCTAGCTTGGTTAGTATACTCTCCCTAGCTTGGTGAGTATACTGTCTCTAGCTTGGTTAGTATACTCTCTCTCGCTTGGTGAGTATACTGTCTCTAGCTTGGTGAGTATACTGTCTCTAGCTTGGTGAGTGTACTGTCTCTAGCTTGGTTAGTATACTGTCTCTAGCTTGGTGAGTATACTGTCTCTAGCTTGGTGAGTATACTATCTCTAGCTTGGTGAGTATACTCTCTCTAGCTTGGTGAGTATACTGTCTCTAGTTTGGTGAGTATACTGTCTCTAGCTTGGTGAGTATACTATCTCTAGCTTGGTGAGTATACTGCCTCTAGCTTGGTGAGTATACTGTCTCTAGCTTAGTGAGTATACTCTCTCTAGCTTGGTGAGTATACTGTCTCTAGCTTGGTGAGTATACTGTCTCTAGCTTGGTGAGTATACTGTCTCTAGCTTAGTGAGTATACTATCTCTAGCTTGGTGAGTATACTGTCTCTAGCTTGGTGAGTATACTCTCTCTAGCTTGGTGAGTATACTGTCTCTAGCTTGGTGAGTATACTGTCTCTAGCTTGGTTAGTATACTGTCCCTAGCTTGGTGAGTATACTGTCTCTAGCTTAGTGAGTATACTGTCTCTAGCTTGTTGAGTATACTGTCTCTAGCTTGTTGAGTATACTGTCTCTAGCTTGTTGAGTATACTGTCTCTAGCTTGGTGAGTATACTGTCTCTAGCTTGTTGAGTATACTGTCTCTAGCTTGTTGAGTATACTGTCTCTTTCTTAAAATTGATTCTGTACACTTCTGCTTAATCATAGAAAAATAAATGTGGAATCTGAAAGAAAAGTATCCCCCAATGTCTCCTAAATGTGCAGAAAATAGTATATAAAGTCACCCATCCTACTCAGTGTTTCTGATGTTTAATTTGGAGCGATTTCAATAAGTGCAGCATGCAATAAAAACTCATATACACTACATTTAAAGGTGTGCTACAGCTTTTTATTTCCATGAAGTAGTGCACCTGTAATGCCATTTAAATTACCTAAAAAAAAAAAATCTAATTTCCAACTGGCCGGGTTACATTGCACAGATGCAGACTGGAGACCGATAGCTCACAATCTACAGCTTCATCAGAGTTAATAATTCTTGATGACATATTAGAAATGGCAAATCCCCACAACACACCCAACCCTAGGCAGCTTTTTTCTGACTTTGTCACATTTTGGGTGTGTGCCTGTATTTCAGCCCGTCTGGGCAAACAACTGTTCACGAGTCGTTATTTCATCCAATAAATGTGCCTTCCACAAACATTGCATTAAACATTTTAATGGAACACGATGCTCCTAAATTTTCTTTTTCGTCCAGCCTTGTATTTTAAATTTCATCTTTGATTTTATCTGACATTTCGCAAAATTAAATGAAGCATCACCACTGATCCTCTCTAGGAAAAACCTGGCCGTAAGATTTTTGACTATTTTATTAGATTTTTGATGGCAGTAATGGCTCGTACAATAGCAGTGGTAGTAAATATTATGCAACCGTCTTGCAGGAATAGTTTAATATTTGAATTTCCCCATCGCCTGATGAAATACGCTAACATTTTTTTAGTTACAGTCATCCGTCTTTCACTATAGTAAATATACAAAACACGTTCATAATGTAAGTAAATAAGCTTTAGCTCTTATTCAATATAATGTTCCTCCAGATAAATCACAACACAAGTGAAGATACTAGATTAAAATGAAAGTCATAATGCCATCCAAAGAAAGAACAAATGTTATTTGGAATTGCTCCTTCCTAGCAAGCTATGTCTGCATTACTTCCCCTGCTCTCTTCAAAATAATGGGTGTCCCTAATTATTATTGGTGTTAATGAAAAGCCCGGCTCCATTACATTCTATAATGTGTTAACCACGGCCTGTCTAATAGGCTTCAATGCTACCGGCATGGATTGGGTACCCCCAACAGCTTATCCATAGACAAAGCTTGCATGGGCACTAGTGGTCCAGCCATTTAAAAATGTCACATGCGCAGTACACAGGTTTTTCGAAACCATAAGGAGTTCCAAGTGGTGAAAGAATATTATCCAGTGTTTCTTTATAAGACCCTGCACTAGTCAACTTCTATGGAAGTTCTGTATGTCACTTTTATTGTACAAAAGTGTATAATATTTAGCAGTGTCCCGTCTGTCTGCCACAGGTGTATATATTGTGATTGAAGGTCATCTATCCAGGTGACCCATGTTAAAAATGAAAGTTATTAACAAGTATCTTTTTTACAGTCTCTATCACTTTAATCCAGTCTCTGTCTATCTCTACCTCTTTCTTCCAGTCTCTCTCTCTTTATCTCTTTCTTCCAGTCTCTCTGCATCTCTTTCTTCCTTCTCCATATCTTTTTCTTTCAGTCTATCTCTAGTTCTATTTCCCAGTCTCTCTCTATTTATTTCTTCCAGTCTCTCTCTATTTATTTCTTCCAATCTCTGTCTATCTCTTTTTTCCAATCTCTCTCTATCTCTTTTTCCTGTCTCTCTATATCATTCTTTCCGTTACTCTATCTCTTTCTTCCCACCTCTCTATCTCTCTCTTCCTGTCTCTCTATATCTTTCTATCTGTATCTCGATCTTTTTCTGCCTGTCTCTCTATCTCTTTCTTCCAGTTTCTCTATCTCTTTCGACCCATCTTTTTTATCTTTCTCTTCCTGTCTCTATATCTTTCTTCCAGTCTATCTCTTCTCATCTCTCTACCTGTTACTTCCCTTCTCTCTATCTCTTTCATCCCATCTCTCTATCTCCTTCTGCCAGTCTCTGTCTCTTTCTTCCTGTCTCTGTATCTCTTTCTTCTTGTCTCTCTATCGCTTTCTTCCACTCTCTTTCTTTCTTCCCATCTCTCGATCTTTGTCTTCCAGTCTCTCTGTATTTCTTTCTTCCATTCTCTCTGTATCTCTTCCATCCATTATCTCTGTATAACTTTCTTCCAGTCTCTCTGTATCCTTTTCTTCCATTCTTTCTGTATCTCTTTCTTCTAGTCTCTCTGTATCTCTTTCTTCCATTTTATTCTCGATCTATTTTCCAGTCTCTCTCTATCTCTTTCTTCCCGTATCTCTCCATCTCTTTCTTCCTGTCTCTCTCTATCTCTTTCTTCATTTTTCTCTATCTCTTTCTTCCTGTCGCTCTCTATATCTTTCTTCGTTTTTCTCTATCTCTTTTTTCCAGTCTCGCTATCTCTTTTTTCCAGTTTCTTTGTATCTTTTTTTCCTGTCTCTCTATCTCTTTTTTTCCAGTCTCTCTATATCTTTTTTTGCCTGTCTCCATATCTCTGTCTTCCCATCTATCTATCTATCTATCTATCTATCTATCTATCTATCTATCTCTTTCTTCCTGTCTCTCTATCTCTTTCTTCCACTCTCTCTCTTTTTCTTCCCATCTCTCGATCTTTGTCTTCCAGTCTCTCTGTATCTCTTTCTTCCATTCTCTCTGTATCTCTTCCATCCATTATCTCTGTATATCTTTCTTCCAGTCTCTCTGTATCTTTTTCTTCCATTCTTTCTGTATCTCTTTCTTCCAGTCTCTCTGTATCCTTTTCTTCCATTCTTTCTGTATCTCTTTCTTCTAATCTCTCTGTATCTCTTTCTTCCCGTCTCTCTATCTCTTTCTTCCCATCGCTCTCTATCTCTTTCTTCGTGTTTCTCTATCTCTTTTTTTCAAGTCTCTCTATATCTTTTTTTCTCCTGTCTCCCTATCTCTTTCTTCCCGTCTCCCTATCTCTTTCTTCCTGTCTCCCTATCTCTTTCTTCCCGTCTATCTATCTCATATCTTTTTTCCAGTCTCTCTATATCTTTTTTTCTCCTGTCTCCCTATCTCTTTCTTCCCATCTCTCTATCTCTTTCTTCCTGTCTATCTATCTCTTTCTTCCCGTCTATCTATCTCATATCTTTTTTCCAGTCTCTCTATATCTTTTTTTCTCCTGTCTCCCTATCTCTTTCTTCCCGTCTCTCTATCTCTTTCTTCCCGTCTCTCTATCTCTTTATTCCCGTCTATCTATCTCTTTCTTCCCGTCTATCTATCTCATATCTTTTTTCCAGTCTCTCTATATCTTTTTTTCTCCTGTCTCCCTATCTCTTTCTTCCCGTCCATCTATCTCTTTCTTCGTGTTTCTCTATCTCTTTTTTCCAGTCTCTCTATATCTTTTTTTCTCCTGTCTCCCTATCTCTTTCTTCCTGTCTATCTATCTCTTTCTTCCCGTCTATCTATCTCATATCTTTTTTCCAGTCTCTCTATATCTTTTTTTCTCCCGTCTCCCTATCTCTTTCTTCCCGTCTCTCTATCTCTTTCTTCCCGTCTCCCTATCTCTTTCTTCCCGTCTCTCTATCTCTTTCTTCCCGTCTATCTATCTCTTTCTTCCCGTCTATCTATCTCATCTCTTTTTCCAGTCTCTCTATATCTTTTTTTCTCCTGTCTCCCTATCTCTTTCTTCCCATCCATCTATCTCTTTCTTCCCGTCCATCTATCTCTTTCTTCCCATCCATCTATCTCTTTCTTCCCGTCCATCTATCTCTTTCTTCGTGTTTCTCTATCTCTTTTTTCCAGTCTCTCTATATCTTTTTTTCTCCTGTCTCCCTATCTCTTTCTTCCCATCCATCTATCTCTTTCTTCCCGTCCATCTATCTCTTTCTTCCCGTCCATCTATCTCTTTCTTCGTGTTTCTCTATCTCTTTTTTCCCGCCTCTCTATATCTTTTTTTCTCCTGTCTCCCTATCTCTTTCTTCCCGTCTCCCTATCTCTTTCTTCCCGTCTCTCTATCTCTTTCTTCCCGTCTATCTATCTCTTTCTTCCCGTCTATCTATCTCATCTCTTTTTCCAGTCTCTCTATATCTTTTTTTCTCCTGTCTCCTTATCTCTTTCTTCCCGTCCATCTATCTCTTTCTTCCCGTCCATCTATCTCTTTCTTCGTGTTTCTCTATCTCTTTCTTCCTGTCTCTCTATATCTTTTTTCCAGTCTCTCTATATCTTTTTCTCCTGTCTCCCTATCTCTTTCTTCCCGTCTATCTATCTCTTTCTTCCCATCTCTCTATCTATTTATTCCCATCTCTCTCACTGTCTTTGTTCATTCCCGCCCCACTTTCCGTCCTTCCTGTCTTTTTTCTTCTTCTTCGAAAATACACATTATACACATTATATATGACCATATGCCCATTTTATAGGGGATTCTAATGAAAATAAAATCCTGTATGTGTGCTTTAAAACAGATAAAAATACCCTGGTATATTACATTTTTAAAATGTATGACCTTTTTTTTATTTTCAGTGCACCTTTAACACACACGTTCGCCATTCTATGTGAATAAATGCATGTGAATAGGTAGATCATAGCACAGTGCTGCCAGATCTTTACAATAATGATGTGCTTTGCTCTGAGCAGTAAATATTCCCTTCCATGCTTGGCGATTGTCGTCTAAGTTGGTTGGGCTCTGATGTATGTCTTCTTTAAGATAAGCACAGTATATTGATAAAATGGAATTCCTATTTTTACTCTTCTTTGTTCATTGAATTAGATCTGGATCTGTTTTTTTGGGTGTAACCTCAATTCTGAGTGCACTGAACTCGAAAGAGAAGTTTTGTATTAGGCCACATAGTCTTCAATCACTTGCAGCAGGAGCCACATAAGCAAAAGGTCAGGCGGTGTGTGCTTCCTTGTATTAAATTACCTAGCAGACCTTTCTGTCTCTGCACAAAAGGGCCTCCGCTAGTGGTCTATACAGTCGAAAAATATTTCAACTCCTGATGACACAGGATATCACCTCCATACATATAGTTTGACAAATGTTCTGTACTGAAAAATAAGAATGACCGCTTGGACAATTTGTTACAATTATTTTCCGCACATACTTAATTTTTTTCTATACTCTAAAAATGTAAAATAAATTCTTTACATTGCTAGAAGTATTAATTGCTTCTATAGAGGCCCTAAGGCCGTGAACGACTATTAATAAAATTAACACATTTTTGATACAAACAAAACTAAATTAAGAAACAGGCAAGGAAATCAAAAATAAATGTACAGTAAATAAATATACCAAATAAATAATAAATTAACTTCCGGTGTAAGTAGAGTTGTCACCAAAGATAAAATCACGCGGTAACTTAAAATGGTTGATTTTAGCTTTAGATTTTTTTTTTTACTGAAGTTTCTCTTAATACGTTTTTAAATGAAGGTTCTGTATCTAACCAAAAATATCAGTAGACTGTAAGATACCGATTTGTTTATTGAAATCAACTATAAGGATTGATGTAATTTTTTCGGAAGGGACGACATGGACTAGGAAGTGATGGGAAGAGATACTTTACCTGACAAGAGATTGTATCCTGTATCTCTTTGGAAACCCATGTAAAACAAAGCCCCTGTTAAAGATGTCGTACGTTCTAACATTGCAAGGGGGGGATAGGTTTTACATTTATTCCCACGCCAGCAAAGAGTTGCCTTCTACCCTCTAGGAGGTGGGTTGCCTTCTAACCTCTAAGAGCAAAGTGTTAGCTACTACCCCCGAGGAGATAGAATATATGCAAACCTGGGTAACATAAGGTAAAAACTAAGCTGCTCTTAAGCAAAGTTGTTAGGGCTATGGTTATGCCCCACCCACTTAACTTCCATAGTGTCCTTTGAAAAGTCTAAAGAAATGTCAACTCTGCTCTATGGAGAATCTTTCTCTGGGAAAAAAGATTTCCAATGTATACTTGGTTATTTTCTAGATATTGTTCCAGCAAGCAAGGAATAGTCTTTAAATGTCGTAAGGCCAGATACTGGTTGGCACAGGCATACGGCCTTAACAGAATCACAATGTTTTTCTCCCAACATTAATCATACAACATTACAGGCAGATCTGAACATTGTCCGTCATTTTGTTTAAATGCATCACTCTCCAAGGGGTCGGTGCCATAAAAACGGTTTCATTTTTAGTTTAGAGACAAAAACAAGTCTTCTATCCCAGGTCCTAGTTTTCTGATATAACAGGAGGTCTGTAGTGTAATGTATGGTGAGCACGTACAGGGAATAGTTCCAAAGTTGGGAAGTATCGGGAATATACTGTTGATGTTAGGGTTGTCTACTTTCATTCAAAATAATATAGGCCAGGCTATTTCCTCTATAGACTTAACACTGGCCTCAAGCCAGTTAAATTCTGCCGGCCAGTAAATTACCGGCTGTGGTGCAACCCTAGTTGGAGTCCATGATGACTCTTTTGTGCTGCATAATCCATGTATATATAAAGCTACACTATAATAACAGTTTTCATTGCTGGTGAGAAAGCCCCATTGGGTAATAGACCAAATATAGAGCTTCCTCGAGGTTCCATGTTTGAGTCTAAGAATGCTAAACTATGTTTTCATCCCTCTGAGGCTGATAAAGTGAATACCATGAAGATGAGAAATAACAATATCAACATGGCATAGTCTTTCTGATCCCTCATGAGGGGGGGAAAGTACTGTATAAAAAAATAATTTGATTATTTGGGCACTGTGAAATAAGTAAATTTGGTTTACTGGTCAGGGGTAATTGTTGAACCAGTATGGGTTCAGAACGGTGGATTGAGGTAACAAGGTGCCTCCAGGGTAGCACCAAATTGGGTTTCTGTGCCATGCATTTAAATATAGGGAACAGTTATAATATATTAAATGCAGAAATAAAGACTCTGGTTTATTTGTGAGGTACTTGTCAGAGTGTTAACTAATGTACAAATATGTATTTGTAACCCATGATAATCTTTTTAGAGACCATGTACAAATAACACACAAATACACATTAGAATGCTTTGCTCACAGATATGTTTAAGGACCTTAAAAGACAGCTGTTACCAAAAAATGTAGTCTTTGCTTGTACAGCTCTACCAGGGGGTTGGACATGTTTATAATTTTTGCTCTGTATAGCTCTATCGGGGCCAGACATGTTGTTTAGAATCTTTGCTTTGTATAGCTCCATCAGGGGGTGGACATGTTGTTTAGAATCTTTGCTCTGTATAGCTCTATCAGGGGGCGGTCATGTTGTTTAGAATCTTTGCTCTGTATAGCTCTATCAGGGGGTGGACATGTTGTTTAGAATCTTTGCTCTGTATAGCTCTATCAGGGGGGTGGACATGTTTAGAATTTTTGCTCTGTATAGCTCTATCAGGGGGCGGACATGTTGTTTAGAATCTTTGCTCTGTATAGCTCTATCAGGTGGTGGACATGTTGTTTAGAATCTTTGCTCTGTATAGCTCTATCAGGGGGCGGACATGTTGTTTAGAATCTTTGCTCTGTATAGCTCTATCAGGTGGTGGACATGTTGTTTAGAATCTTTACTCTCTATAGCTCTATCAGTGGGGGACATGTTGTTAATGTCTTACATGTCTATATAATCAGAGTGGGCTCAATAGGATACTGACAATCGTCCATCAATGTCTAATTATTCCCTGTAGGTTGAAAAATGTAATTAACTGAACAGTTACAAGAAAGTATCATTTTGAAACTGACCTGAAGACACATCTACCTTGTATCATCATCATTTTCTTGTTGTAAAACAAGGAACACACACACTGTCTTGTATTAAGGCCAGCTAGAGCAAGTAAAACTCAGACAGCATTAAACAGACATACATTATTCAATGTAAGTCTGAAAACAATAAAAAACAAATGTTGTACAATATAAATTATATGTGGGCTCAGCTGACAGGTATAGAACTATGAATTTAGTATATTACATATAAACAGAGCAGATATACTGCTTGCATTAAATAGCTAGTTTAATAATATATGCAGCGTCACAACAATTATGATATAGAGCTTCAGTTTAAAGCGAGTTACGTTTATTCAATCCATGCTACTTAACTGTGGCATAAAACATGGAAATACATCTTTTGGAAATAAGAGGCGATGGATTTTAGGGAAGAGTTATGCTAATTCCTCAATTTGCTGATTTAAGGACACAATACTATCACTAATTAAACTGCCTGGTGTTTGGATCACATTATAAATACTGTCGGTGATAAAAGGTTTTGTCAGTTTTGGAAAGAAATAGAAATCGTTTTCTAATGATAAATCCGACCTGCTTCCCCTATAGAAGAAATACTCATAACTTATCCCAAACTATAAAATTATGATCACACAATAAATTGCCCCCGGGGGCAGGGGCAACTGAAAAATCTGTTAAGATCAGTAGTTACAGTTTTTTGAAGACCCACTTTGCTAATGGCTGATTTTTCCCTGGATTCTGTTTATGAAACGTTATCTTTCTTTGAATTCAGAGTTTATCTGGACCATGAATTTTCCATGGATCTCAGCAGACCGATTAATCCGGCCAAGTTCATTTGACCAATCCACGAGATGGAAAATACTTCATCTGACCAGTGACATTGCTGCCCCATTTAAATGTGAACCAAGCAGTGATTAATATATTCATTTATATTTGAGTTGTAGTTGAGATATTCATAAGGAACTGTAAAAATAAGGATAATTAGCTGAGCAAATAACATCAGATTAAGCAGTTACCTGTACTAGAGCAAGGAAGGAAAGGATTTAGCTTAGCTTGTGGTACATTCATCCCAGGTAAATAAACCTATTCCATGTGGAGTGTTTAATCAGATTTAAGCTGAGGTCAGTGAGATGCTGATTGTAGCTGATTTTATAATATTAAAGAATGTATTTTAAATCATGTTAAGACACCAGGATTAATTATAAACAAAGAAACAAGCCTCCAATTGGATAGATGCATAGAGGTGCAGATATATCTATATGGTGGTAGTTATAGAGTCATATAGATGGGCAGGATTAATATATTAATTAACACCTTGGCAACGCATGGTGCTTGCGTTCCAGAAGACGCAAGCACCAAACATACATTTTGTTCCTGGCCAGGGACACAGTTGCAGAGACTTAAACAAAGTTCTTAATAGACCCGGTGGGTCCCTTCCATGTGGGTCTTCCGACATCATTGGTGATGACAAGGAGGAGGGCCCGAATCTGTTCAGGAATGGCTCGATTTAGTAAAATGGATCCAGTGCTTGATTTGAGGGGCCTCATCTGACAAGTGGGATCCGAGCACAGCTCATTGCGGGGAGCCATGATGAGCTGTTTACCGAAGAATGTTCTATGTCGTCCAGGCTCCGTTTGGGACACACACAAAAAATAGGATGGTATAGACCACGATGGCATCACGAAGGGGATAATATATAAATTGTCAGGCAGATAAAAGTAAATAGACTAAAATACAGAGAGAAAATTGGTGGATGGGAGGGCCCATCCACCCTGCGGTGCCAGGAGTCCAGTGTGTGCCAGTGGTGGGATTGCAGTCCATTAGTGGCCCCAGTAAAGCAGCACTTTGTTCATTAGGGTGATCACCAGACCTCTCTAACAGAACCGGATTCATGTGCCAAGATCAGGCCTCAGTCAGCGCTGCCTCAGTCAGTGCGTCCGAATGACCCTCTGAGTCCTCACTACAGGCGGGAGGCTGAGCTGACTGAGGTCTGATGTAAAAAACTAGGGAGAGGAGGAGAATTGGGACCTAATCAAGGGGATAGGGAGAAGAGAGAGAGACAGAGCAGGGGTTCAAAGATCCAATCCATCCCGGGTGACAAATAATTTAGATATGCCTCTGGTGGACAGACTGACAAATAGACATGTATGGATTAATATGTAGACAAACAAACAGACACACAAGAGAAACAGAGACATAAAGAGATGGATGGAACATAGAATTGTGTTTGTTATTTGCAAAATCGGAACAAAGCCTTAGAAAAGCACAGAATAACACACTGAATGCAGTGCTTGGGCCTCTGTCACGAACAAGCCCCATTTTACAGACTTTACATTATATACTTTACCTAAATCCAGAATCTATATCTTCTTCATTTTGTCTCCTATTTCTTTGTGACCTGAATCTAGCTGCCTGGTGCATGAACGAATTTGCCAACGCTACTCATTCAATGCAACTCTGTTCTTTTTCCACTATAGCATTTGTCATTGCCAAACAGCAGAGTTTAATTAAGTGTTGTGAGCAGCCTACTGAGAAACACACTTTAAATTAAACCTCTGTACATGCCACTATTCCTTCTTTACCTCTCGAGCAATCAGCAGGGTAGGTAGCATAAATTTCCCCTCTCTTGGGAGAAGCTGGTTCTATGCACCTCTTGAAATTCATAAATGATGCTGCTTCACACTGAACAATATTTTATTAAAGTGCATTTAATTATTTCTCAGTTTTAAACACCGGTGGATGAACGCCATAATTAATGTGCTTACCACTAAACATTTTATTTGCTCTTGATATATTAATGGCATTATCAGAAATCTGCCGCACGGGCAACACTTTTCCGTTTCGCGAAATTACACGCCAAATTATGTTTTGATGTATCAAAAGTCAGAAATCTAATGAAAAACATTACTTTAACACCTCACTGGTAATAGATTGCCACATCTTTGTAAGTATTTTAATTTCCAAAATGCTTTTACAATTACGCATTTCAGAGAGGAAAAATACCAAAAATTCTAAATAAACCTTACATCAACGGTGACAATGATATATATATATATTTAAATAAGTATTATTATTATTTGTTATCCAAAATAATACATGGTAAATAGAAATGCACAATTGATAATTAACCTTACAAGGGAAGTATTTACTCTCTTGATTGTCCCAGGAAAAATCCCATGTTTTCTATTGATAAGTCTACCGACATCACTGGGAATGTTATATGGCTAGATCTTGCAGTTTGGAGCTTGTTATTTTATATTTGTATATATATTATAAACAGTATGGTTATAATATGAAATGGAATTCTGTGTGTCATGTCACATGACCAAAGAATTTAAAGGGACAGTGGATCCTAAAACCATTTTGTATGGCTGCATAGATCTCAATGAGGTTTAGGTCTGAAAAATACCAGACAGATCCTTAACTTTTTATAACCCAGGCATTGCACCCTGCTGTACCCATGTGTAGTTTAAGCCAATTGTTACATTAACATTAGCTTTTACATGTATAGAGCCAACAATTTGCACCATGCTTACTACAGAATTAAAGGAATAGTATAGACCAGGATCTTTGGTTTAAAAAAGCAAAAACATAATTAAAAAAGCCCTACTTACCTCAGTCTGAAGTGAGTTCTTTTGCAGAGTTCTTAATTTGACTCCTTTCTGAATGTTTTTTTTTTTTATTTGGGTAGGGTCGGGGAGACTTCAATGTTACTCCTAGTGTTTGCACAATGCACTTTTGCACATAGAAGTGAACACTGGGAGCTGAGAGTCTCTTTACTCTAACGGTGCTACAAACTTAATTACAGATTTTAACAAATTTATATTCAAGATGGAGACGAATCTTGATCAAAAGCTCACAATCCACAAGGAATGGAAGGAGGAAGACACCTGATGTGCTCATTGCCAAATCAGATTCGCTGCAGTACCTTGTGTCTTACTGTTTGTCCAAAGTGCTTATGTGTGGAAGCATTAAGGTTTATTTATAAGGCACACTTGTCAACATAGAAACCATTGGAATGTTCCACTTCCAGAACTTTGCCCCAATCTATGACAAGTGTATTTCCTCCCTCCAAATCAGGGGTGTTGTTTTTTTTCCCTAACCTGCTAAACTTTGAGGGACAACAGCAATCCCATTCTGAAAGAGGCAGGACGAAGAGCGTTTTTTCTGAAGTCACATTTTAGAACCCAGCTTTTTTCATATCGTTAGTTTAAAAGGAAGCTTTGTATTAAGAAAAAGAAAAAAAAAATCCAAAATAACCTTGATTTTGGAAGATGTGACGAACGTTCCTAGAGAAGCTGTAGAATATCGGATCTCGCTGTACGACTTGTACAAGGAGGCGCTATTATGTTTCCCGTACAATACTGATGATATTAAACCCGCACATTACAAATCTGTCCTCTTACTGCCAATTATTTATAAGATCTATTTAAAATCGGGCTTGACGCTGTTACATTGCATTCCTCTCTAGAAATCTTTGTATAAGTATTATCGTGTTATCAAGTCTATCTAAATGTGAAATATATATATGTAATCATTTTATGAAATACTTTTTAAATTATATTACAGATATTTTTTTTTTCGGAAACACAAATCAAACCCATTTTCCCCCCGTATTCCTTACATTGCATTACACTAGTTACGCACGGCACCGGATGCAATTAACCATCCGATAACAGTTTTTTTTTTCCCCATCCCTTTATTATCACGGGTAGAGAAAAGGCTTCTTCTTTTTTTTAAATTCCGGCACCTTATACAAAGATATTTCAAAATAGTTTAGTTCCATGTGAGATTCCGTCTAGAACATTTCGGTGAAATCTGAATTTTAATCTGACAGTGAATAAGAGTTTTCTATTTTCTTTGGCAGTATATTATGATTTTTTTTTATTACAGTCAGCCTGTGAATAATTTGAGTTTCTTTAAAATGATATATGTTACGTTCATGGATGCTAATTCACCTCAGCTCTGCTGGGGGAACAAAAAAAAGAAAGAAAGAAATGCTGGTTGTTCTGCAATATAACAACATAAATATAGAGCAGATAGAACAATAATAATAAAGTCAATTTAAAAGGCGATAACATTTAACTCATTTGAACACATATAACATATTATGATGTGCCAACGTGTAAAATGGTATTGTTAGATACTTAACAACACAAAATGAAGGATCCTACTTGATCAAGTATGAGTGTAACAATATTTACTGAACACATAAATGTCTGTTTTTTATTTCATAATCATAAGACCAAATTAATACTTTCAATTTTTTTCTTAAAAAATGAAGAAAGAAAAAACAAAACAATGGAAATATGAAACTGTAAGATATTTAAAAAATGTGAATTGAGGGTGAGTTGGTCCTGTATAAATGGATATATATTATCCTATACATTGTGCAGCGCCAGCTGAACTCTTCTATATATTCTTCTATACATTGTGCAGGGTCTGGTGAGTTTCTCCTGCTAGAAGAACAGAGTTGGCCCTGTATAATGCATTGTTATAAAATGACAGTGTGTAAAGATGTAACTCTGCATTATCCATGGCCAGCTGAGCTCTTCTATGTATTCTTCTATACATTGTGCAGGGTCTGGTGAGTTTCTCCTGCTAGAAGAACAGAGTTGGCCCTGTATAATGCATTGTTATAAGGTGACAGTGTGTAAAGATGTAACTCTGCATTATCCATGGCCAGCTGAGCTCTTCTATATATTCTTCTATACATTGTGCAGGGTCTGGTGAGTTTCTCCTGCTAGAAGAACAGAGTTGGCTCTGTATAATGTATTGTTATAAAGTGACAGTATGTAAAGATGTAACTCTGTATTATCCATGGCCAGCTGAGCTCTTCTATATATTCTTCTATACATTGTGCAATGTCTGGTGAGTTTCTCCTGCTAGAAGAACAGAGTTGGCCCTGTATAATGCATTGTTATAAAGTGACAGTGTGTAAAGATGTAACTCTGTATTATCCATGGCCAGGTGAGCTCTTCTATATATTATTCTATACATTGTGCAGGGTCTGGTGAGTTTCTCCTGCTAGAAGAACAGAGTTGGTCCTGTATAATGCATTGTTATAAAGTGACAGTGTGTAAAGATGTAACTCTGCATTATCCATGGCCAGCTGAGCTCTTCTATATATTCCTCTATACATTGTGCAGGGTCTTGTGAGTTTCTCCTGCTAGAAGAACATAGTTGGTCCTGTATAATGCATTGTTATAAAGTGACAGTGTGTAAATATGTAACTCTGCATTATCCATGGCTAGCTGAGCTCTTCTATATATTCTTCTATACATTGTGCAGGGTCTGGTGAGTTTCTCCTGCTAGAAGAACATAGTTGGTCCTGTATAATGCATTGTTATAAAGTGACAGTGTGTAAAGATGTAACTCTGCATTATCCATGGCCAGCTGAGCTCTTCTATATATTCTTCTATACATTGTGCAGGGCCTGGTGAGTTTCACCTGCTAGAAGAACATAGTTGGCCCTGTATAATGCATTGTTATAAAGTGACAGTGTGTAAAGATGTAACTCTGGTATTATCCATGGCCAGCTGAGCTCTTCTATATATTCTTCTATACATTGTGCAGGGTCTGGTGAGTTTCTCCTGCTAGAAGAACAGAGTTGGTCCTGTATAATGCATTGTTATAAAGTGACAGTGTGTAAAGATGTAACTCTGCATTATCCATGGCCAGCTGAGCTCTTCTATATATTCTTCCATACATTGTGCAGGGTCTGGTGAGTTTCTCGGAAATGCTTTCTTCTTGGAAAAATTGCATCCAAAGAAGTGTGATGCTTATTATTTTTGACGCTGATATGCAATAGTTTCTAGAAGTGGTTCAGAAAATATCTACTTTATTAATATTCACTTTAACATTGAAACTTACCTAATATTAAAAATGGATGGACTGACAATGTAGGTTTCTAGCTGTTTTTTGTTTAATAATTCCCTCTGTTTTAACCTAGTTTCTAATTAATCTTATAGTTTATGCTGCAAGTGACCTGGAAAATATCTTCCTCAAAAAATTCCTTGGATTTAAAAATGCCGTGCTTACGGACATCCGTCCACAAATCCTTCATGTCCATATAAGTGAGAGTCGAAATTTAGAATTTATATTTTATGTTTTATAGGATTCCACTAAAATGAAGATGGACAAGTATAAGACCAGATGGGAACTATTCCAGATTATAAAGCTGAGATCCCACATTTACAATGGACTAATTTGAATGGTAGTTAGCATACATTCCAAGAAGTAAGAGGGATTTATGAGGCTCTGCATGTGACAAGAAGAATCAAAAAATTCAAGAAAATCCCCTGTACTAGGTGCTTTCAAAAAAAGACTGCTATCTTAGAAGGAGTGGGGTGTAACTCTTGGGAATCCCAACTCCACGGAGGTGGACAGAGTAAAAAAAAAAAAAAACAACTCCTTAAAAAAGAATGTATCTGAAAAGTAATTAAATCCCATCTGCAAAGGGCAGTCAAAGCTTGCAACTTAGCAGTACACACGGCTCTTTGAATTGATATTTCAAAGCAACATGAGAAAACTAACAGAGTTCAAGAAAAAAATATATATTGTCCTAAATATCAAGTCAAGAATATGGCGAAAGTGAGTTTTTGGTTAATTTGGTAATTTCTTGTTGAGATCCGATGGTAAATGGTGATTTAATAATGAATTGAAGAGTCTTATATTGTATCTTTTTGTTGTTGTTCGATTCTTATTTTAATGCATCATTTCTCTGTGAGTAACAATGAACATGATTGTAATGCCTCGTGAAGTTACTGCGTTTTATGCACAAGGGGCTTTTGTCTGAGTCAGGTGAAGATGGGCTTCCTTGTTGGATAGGGCTGATGTGGGTGCTAATTTGTAGAGAAAATGCGGGGTTGCATGACAATTTTATTGTTCAAAGAATTTTAATTATTCAGCATTCGGCATACACAGAGGATATAGGACGGTTGTGAAAATATATATCTAAACCAGTCTGTGTACAAGATAAAGAATAATTCACCTTAGAAGGTAAAGTAAAGAAATACTTGTAAGTAAACTTGTGTTTAATTGAAAGATTGCATTAAGTGGCATTTTAAGAATATTTTTTTAATTAAATATTATACATAAAGTATGTTATCAAGCTCTGCTTGCTCAATTTAGTTCTATCACAGGCTGGCCATGTTTAGAATCTTGGTTCATCTGACCTAAGATTCCAAACAATATGTCCGCCCACTGATAGAGCTATACAGAGCAAAGATTTTAAACAAAATGTCCGCCCCCTGATAGAGCAATACAGTGCAAAGATTCTAAACAACATGTCCTCTACCTGATATAGCTATACAGAGCAAAGATTCTAAACAACATGTCCGTCCCCTGATAGAGATATACAGGGCAAAGATTCTAAATAACATGTCTGCCCCCTGATAGAGCTATACAGAGCAAAGATTCCAAACAATATGTCCGCCCACTGATAGAGCTATACAGGGCAAAGATTCTAAACAACATGTCCGTCCCCTGATAGAGATATACAGGGCAAAGATTCTAAACAACATGTCCACCCCTGATAGAGCTATACAGAGCAAAGATTCTAAACAACATGTGCACCCCCTGATAGAGCTATACAGAGCAAAGATTCTAAACAACATGTCCACCCCCTGATAGAGCAATACGGTGCAAAGATGGCTCAATACGATACAACACTTGATCATTCAGTTAAGCATAACTTAATTGTTGTGTCCTTCAAATATGAACAGTAAATAAAGCTATTGTTACAACATATCACTATATAGGATACAATAGATACATAAAATTCTAAATAGAATGTGAACATTTTCTGTTGTTAGATTTAGCGATCACTTGTATAAAATAAAACCACACAATAAGTGGGTGGTTGTGTGTAACAGATAGAAGTTCCTCGTGAGCTTAGATTGAGTTGTGAGAAGTGGATAATAGAGAGCAGAGTAGCTGTATCTTAACTTCAAACCTCTGTTCATTGAAGAGCAACAGCCACCATGAAATATTAATCTGGAAACTTTACCATTTCAAACTTCTTCCTTTTAATATCCCACTGTGCTGCTCACATTGTTTGTATTCCTTCCCCGGTGAGTGGGGTGGGAATGGGTCTTAACACTTTACATGTTAATGTGACAGTGTGTGAACATGCAGTGCTTTGGTTCTAGATAATATGAAGCAAATCTGTATAGCAAGCCCGGCATTAACACTCATTTAGTAATACGAATTGTCTTCTAACATGTTAATTTGTTTGACCTTTCATATACATTATACATAACCTGTTCTCTCTCCCATGCTACAATGTACAGATTTTCATCAGACGAAATATTAAATCCTAGGAGAGATTAAGCAGCTTTTAGGGACTGGGGTAAAAAGGCTATTGGTGGGGATCCATTATTCATGCTATGTAGACTGCCTTAGCCATGATGCTCAGCCATCTTGTAGCTCTTGTTCCCCACATTTTTGGATAGTATGGTTATATGGATAGTATAGTTCCCCCAGCTGGAGTGCCTTGGGTAGCCATCACTGGATGAGGCACTCCAGCGGTGTGGGCTACATGTCTTGTGATGCTCTGCTAGCCACACAAAGCTGAGCTGCATGAAACAGGGAGATTTCACATGAAGGGTAAGTCGAATGGATACCCAAGTATCAAGAAGTGAGAGCAGAGACCTGTTTGTGGATCATGTGCCACATATGATGTCATACCACCCCACACTTGCACTATGCGGTGGGTGGGAATTAAAGTACACTACGCCCCACAATCCTCAGCCATAATTCTCTTATTTTACTCGTGAACCTTCAGTAGCTGGGAGCAGACTAATTTGTTATACGTTTTCTTCCATGCATGTGTGGAACTGGATATTTGTTCTCTGTCAAGTGTCACTAAGTCAGTTTTGCATTCGCACTTTGGAATGTTGCATTAAATGTAGTTTTCTTTCTCTGTGTCATAAACTGTTTCCATTGAACGGCTGAGACTTTTTTTCCCCCTATTTCCGTTTCTAAGTTCGTACTGAGTATCGCTCTCTGCCTAGTGCCACTTTAATTACATTCATTAACAGCGATTCTCTAAAAATGAAATTTGCCAGAGCAGTTAAGGAAGTCGCGAGGGCTTACCCTTTTTACCACTTCCACAAACGCTCTTTCTAAATCGAAAGTGACGGAAAGATTTTACTTGCTTTTGAAAAGAGTCGACAAAATGCCAGTGCTTTTAATCTCAGCTGACAAACTTAAACGTAATTTAAATTAAAACCCCATGTTGGGCTTATATACTGATGAGCATTTCACACGACAGGAACGCATACAATATATTTGGGGGTTAAAGAAAAATACTTGCTTGAGCCTTAAAGGGACAGTTCTACCTAGCTTATTTTAAATATGTGTACACGTGTTCAACATATGTGACATGCTCATATTCTTATTTTAAAATCACTGACAGTTCTCTTCTACATTTAAAATTATTTTTACGGGGGCTTCTAAATTCATTGACGTTCCACAGAGATGCAGGACTGTTACTATAGCAACAAAACTAATTCTATTGTACTTTATTTACAGGCATGAAATGTTGAGAAAAAAATTGATGGGACAGTTCTGTTTGTTTTTCTTTGCTTTACATGATGCTGCCAGTCTAGCAACTCTCCCATATCTGGACTGCCCTTATGGATGGGACCAGTCTGATATGCTAATGGAGAGGTTTCCTCTGTAATGGTGCAAGTGAGCAAAACATTGGTGATTCCTCTCCCGAGTAGGTTACACCCTATAGGACCGGCTATTTCACATTTTGTCCGTTCTCCCTGGGAGGGATCCCACTTCTTTGTTTATCTCCGTGAGTTATTTTGGGTGTTACCCAGATGTAGGTCCCTGGCTCTCTGCACCCAGAGAGATATCAGCCGTACCACACTGACGAGGCCAATGAAAGCAGAAACGTAAGTCTGTGGTTGCTGTGTTAATACCAGGTAATTTGGATCTGGACTCCCCTTATGGATGGGACCAGTCTAATATGCTAATGGAGAGGTTTCCTCTGTAATGGTGCAAGCGAGCAAACAATGGTGATTCCTCTCCCTAGTAGGTTACACCCTATAGGGCTGGATATTTCAGCTTGTTTGTTTACATGGTGCAGAGTTTAATTTTTTTTTTTGGAGACACTGAAGCTGGGAATTGCCTCTGTGGGTGGGAGCTGCTCCTTTAAATCACAGCAGTATATATATATATTTTTTTTTTCTTTTACGCAACTTACATTCTTTCTTTGCATTTATTCAGTTATATCCGGGTGATCAGACAAACCTGTACATGTGGTAGACCCGCCAGCATGATTATCTAGAGCAGAGACTCAGAGCTCATCGTAGAGAGTGTGTAATTTACAATGTATACCAAGTTAACAGCGTTTGGTTATCTTTTCAACAGCTGACTGAGTCTCCATCCTCTGTTTCTCCAACAACCCTGCACAAAGCTATGATAATTCCATTTTTTCGGAGCAGCTGCATGAAGCCCTGACGCCCCAGCGACCAGTCAGCTGTATAAACCAATTTCAGGGGTAGAACAATGCTTTCCACTCACAGCTAACACATCCATTACTCCTGAGATTTAAATAACCTGTTTCCACACTTCATACATCACTCTATTCTTATTTTTTCTCTTTTTTTATTGAAGTTTAGACACAATCCTTTTTTGTTTTGTATTTAGTACACTATTTTAACTTATTTAACAGGGAATAAACCAGGGCCGGGCAAAGTGAGCATTGCAAGGTCCACAGAACATGATTAAATGTGTCCATCACATACCCCTGTAAATGTCCACCATGAGCATTGTTGGTTGCAACCTCTGGACTAGACCCACAAGTGCATCTTTCAGTCAGAAAGAAGGTATTGTACATCAGAATAAAGTAGCATTTGAACAACGCTTCTTGGAAGCACTGTTCAGAAGCAATTCCCATTTCTTTTGGACGTCTTCACAGAGCGGCCATGTTGCGGAGGTGGTTTTCTGTCACAAACAGTTCTGATTGGTCTGCAGCATCCGTGATGTTAAGCCGATCTCCAGCAGTGGTGAGAGATGATGATCTCCTCTCCTGCTATTGGCTGTGCCACTTGATTGACGAGCTCACAAGCCAATGATGGGAGAGTTGCTGGCCTGGCTCCCACAGCTGGCTTTGAGTCAAATGCAGTCAAACGTTACCCATTTAGTATTTGCATGGACAAAGACTAGGATTTAATATCTTTTTTTTTATGGTGCACAAACCAAATTGCAGGCTTAATGAAGCAGAAGACATCTTCTGCTCAATTGAATAATAATTTCAGGATTTAGTCTCTTTCTAAGACACCTATAGATTTCGGTCACTACATTGAGAAGGGTATTTCCTGTCTTGTATCCTTCTTGTCACTGGGCCAGTGCGAGGCGTTTGCAGGAATATTTGCTAGCGACGCTGTGGGTTGAGCATCGTGTCTTCTGTGGTGTTGCCTTTAATTCCAGACATCGTGTCATTTTATTCTTAGTGAAGGAAGGGGCCATCCTGCTGACCCATGGAAAGAAACCTTAATCTTCCCGAAAACAGTGTTTGTTCACATTTATGAATCTCAGTCTCTCAACATTAGTGGTAAATAGACAAGTCTCACGGTCACAGAAAATGGCCTCTGGAGTAGTAGGTAACACAGAATAAACCACCTTAGCGGTCTGAACCATATAGATGAATAAATTACTATTTACCGCAGCAGTAGGATCTATAAAACTTTAAAGCCAGTATATGAGGTTAACGGTTTATACCGAACATACAACATTTTACACTGACAGACAGAGACTAAATACATTTCAAAGTCCTGTACATCATATAGGTTTAGATAATGGCCAATGTGTTGACCTGACCCTTATGACTTCAATGCATTACTTGGTGTGTGCTAGTGCTGAACACACAATTTATGGATAAAGGATCTCTGCCATTTAAGCAATGTTTATAGTGTGAAGACAGGAATTAAAAATAATTGCAAATGGTTTATACCTCGTTTTGGAAAAATTGCAAACCAGTGCATGAAGAGAAAACAACGTGTTTTAAGTGTGTCTGTGGTGTGTTCTATTCATGAATTTACCTGTGGCTTGATCTGCAAATGGAAAATACTTTTGAATGGAAAATGTGTAATTTGCATATCAAGCCACAATGTGATGTCATCAACAGGAGACTCCACAGACTCATTAAAATCACACATCTCTTAATCCCTTTTTATCATCTTTTATTTACTACATTCACCGTATAAAATACCTTCTGGCGTCACTTTACATACGGTGCACAGTGAATATTTTTTTTATTTGTCTAAAAAACATTGAACAAATTTTTTAATTATATAAGGTGAATTTTAATTAAAACAGTTCACAACAATAATTCTAAAAATCTGCTCAGTTAATAATTCCGATACAGACAATGAAGATGAGGATTTTAGGTCAATCTGTTGACCAGATGCCCATTAAATATTAAGTGCCCATTTTATAAAGAGTCTGTTTAAACTGTGATCTCTCTTCCAGTTAATTTGTGCCCACGACCCCTTTGAGCCCCTTTTGTTTCTTTGTTGAATATAAGTAGCTGTTTATTTTTTTATATATTTGCGCTCAACCTTTTTTCGCAGTTGATTTCAGTGACATATTTGCTTTATTTTCTTGAATTTGCTTTTATTTTATTTTTTAAAGTATGTTTAGATTTGTTTGAGGGTTAGATCCCACTGACTCTGTATGTTAAATTATATTTTTTTTCCCAGTGCAATATCAGTGTGAACCTGCACTCACTGTATATGTGATTTAACTAGTGTTTCTTTGTTGCCTTTAGGAAGAGGTAACATTGGATTACAGGGCATTACAAAGGTCAGAGCCCTGATGTCTACTGTTAAACAACAGATGTGTCACAAATTTGTGCGGTTTGTTTCTATTACGTTGAAAGAGAAAGTGATAGCAATATATTCTTGGAGAAAGATGATCTGGAAATGTTCATTACAATAAATGTGATACAAATATTTCCTTTTAATGAAAATACACAAGCTTTTTCATAGTTGTTTCCAAAATTCTTTAAAAACGAAAGCAAAGTTTCATTCGTTTTGTTAGTGTGTGAGATTTAATATGATTTTGAAATTGACATTGTATATGACTTAGTGGTAGTAGCAGAAATCGCTTCAAAACTTATGTGGTGGAATCTGAGTAGATATTGGTGGCAGATTCCCCATTATGTAGACTAGGCGTTGCATGGATCTTCGTATTCACAGTGGGGGTGTCAGGGGAAGGAACTTTGCTCCAGAATTGTCCACTTTAGTTAAGCCACGCCCACGTTTTTGCCCCAACCGCCTCTGTTTCGGCTCTTTTATTGGCTTCTTGGGAAATTTCTGTCCTCCCACATAATCAACTGTTACATAATATTGGGCAGAGGTCTGCACCAGTGAGAGAAAAATAAAGAAGAGAAGATTAGACAGCTGATTAAAAAGGCAGTTCCCATTTTGGAAATAAAGAAGATGTTATTATGGAGAAATAGCCAGTGTCAGCACACTAAAGAAAAGGAGAACACAGGACCTTCAAAATACATTCAATGTAATACATAACATATATATATATATACATACACACCAAAATATGTACATATTAAAAATAGAAGCATATGAATTAAATGTGGAACATATAAATTGTTTCATGAAATTAAAACCTCTTTAGAGTTTTGGGATGACAAAAGCTAAAATGTTTTCCTATAATGGCTTCTTATGATATTATGGAATAAATATCGTTCCTGAGAGTGATGAAAGAAGAAAAGAAAAAAAAATCATTGAAATGCAGAGGACACCTTGATAAAAATGGTGTGCAGGTGCATGATCTCAAAAAAATACCTGAATATATGAAGATGGGGAGAAGGGATCTCTTAACTTTTGCTTTGGGTATTTTGTGTATCATAGCTCCCATTTTTGGTCCACGGTGAATCAGAGTGTCAGGGGCGATGCATTGTCACTCAAATAGAATAGTGCGCATGTGCTGTGAGCATTCTCTGCTTTACCGGACTCAATCTCCTGGTCCGGGATTGGAACAGCCACCAGGCATATACCAAGCTACCTATTTGCAGTTCAAGCCCTTGTTTTCTATACTATACAGGCCCTGCCCAAATTGCCATAGGTTGCAATTTAAACCCTTCTAAAACCCCTTGTAACATTAAGAAACCAATATTTCCCATTCGTATTTTTTCCTTACTAGAAACGTTCATCTTCTTTTTTTTTTAAATTTAAATCCAGCCTCATTAGCCAATGAAATATGACAGTAAAATCACTGTATTTAGCCATAAAGTGAATGTTCGTTGGGCCTTATTAAAGACCCTTCTTCAAACCTTGATAGTTCCCTAGACAGCTGTGGAGACGAAATGTTGTCATAATGACACCTGTAGTGACCATGACATAAGCAGACCTACAAGAAGAGAAGTGTATCAAAGCAACAAAGCATTTGACAAACCAGTGACAAGAATATGTAGTGCCAAGAGCTTATTGTTGCATGTGCT
Organism: Pelodytes ibericus; assembly: GCA_036172795.1. Lineage (NCBI taxonomy): Eukaryota > Metazoa > Chordata > Amphibia > Anura > Pelodytidae > Pelodytes > Pelodytes ibericus. The sequence continues at coordinate 5,993,674 of CM069864.1, read as the reverse complement.
AATGTGCTGGGAAACATGTCTTTGTCAAGGAAAATATATCTGTGCATTTCAGAGGAGATGGAGGTTTTTTTTATGTTGTTAGAAGGCATGACATATGATTCCACTAGAAGCCACAGACAGGTGGGGGGAATGATTTTCTCTCTGCTGGAAACATTTTTCATGTGTTTGAAAAACAAGAAGATGATTTAGCAACAAAATGTACAAAAACAAGTAGAATAAAGGACATGTAACATTGAAAAAAAAAAAAAAAAACATGACCCTCATTTATCACAAGTAGAATAAAAAATAAATAAATAATTATTCTATGTTTACCATACAGATTAGGAAAAAAAAAATATCACAACTAGGTTCCCACTTTCATTTAATAAATGATGGTTAAGTACTGTGATAAATATACGTTGTAACAAAGATTTCATGTAAATATATATTGGGATTATGTAACAATAGCCAAAGAAAAGCAAAGTATAACGGATGTTATAACAGTGACATATTGTGCTAATAAACAGTAGCCTGAGGATGAGATTTAAGAGACCTTTTTTTAAACATTTCATTAAATTAACAGCAGAAATAAAAAGTAAACCAAATCATAATTTCCCTACGTTTGTAAAAAAAACCATGAGTGGAAAACAGGATTTGTAGAGGATTTAACCTTAAAATGAATTTTAAACAGGCATAAAGTAACTTCTGCCTGATAAAAAAAAAGCAGGTTTTTTTGTTAATTCCCCTTTATTTTTTGCAAGTGCAAAGATTAGTGGGCTGCCAACTGATTCTCTGTGACAATTGTGTGGAATATGCAAACATTGGGTAAATAGTGAGCATCTCCTCCAGTATCCAAAAAAAGACAGGTCAGAATTCCATGAAATAGAAAAAGTTAGTTTATTGCATTCAAAAAAAAAAAAAGTCAAAATATAATAAATATAATCCCAGCTAGGATGGCACAGGTTGCCAGCTGCCTCACATGTTTCACGCTCGCAGGAGCTTAAAAATAGGCTGAATCAGTGCTGACGCATTACAGAGCTGCAGCTCTGTGAAATGGCAGACTGGATAATACAAACTACATAAACAATATGTTGGGAAATGACACAATATTGTCATAAAAATGTCATCATGTATGAGCCCTTAAAAATATACAAATCATTGCCTACATCCATGATATTCAGTCAATAAATAAATACAATGCAGAATGTACAAAAATTGACTAGGGTATAATAAAATGCTACATAATTAAATATTTACCAGATTCACTCAAGTCAATTCTAAAGTCATATTTTACCGAAACCACTCTGTGGTAATCTCTCTTCGTGCCGTCTTTAGTAAATATTGAATTCTGTAACGTTCTGTTTATTGCACCTTTTTTTGTACATTTTATTTTGTATTTATTTATTGTGATTGAAGTTTATTGCTTAACCTAATGTTTTTATTGTGATCCTGGGTCATTTACACTATATTTCTATGTAGATTGCGATTGGCTGTTGTACAGGAACTTGGTGGGGTTGAGACATTTCTATGGTGTCATTTATTTTGATGTATATAATCTGAGGGGTGGTTACTGGTTAACAGTCTAATTTCAACCACCAGATAAAATAGAGCAAATTCTGAACTGTGCTCTCAAGAATTAATGTTGGGAAGCTGTTTCTGTCAGACAGAAGAGGGCTTCTGCAAAAACACTCATTCCCAGATCTTGGAGGCTGGGGTCATCACCTACCTTTAAGTAGTAACTGTAGCAGTAATTACATTTGTTCATATTGCACCAAAAACAGCAGCACTTTAGTAAAGATAGTAGCAAGGGAATTACAGACAAAATATTCACACTAAAACATTAGAAGGCCCTGCTTGCAGTCTACATGGAATGGGGAACATGAGAAACATAAGATGAGTGAAGAGGTGTGAAGAGGCAGAAAGAAAAGGGGGAGAATGAAAATAAATAATGGCAGTGACAGGCATCAGGTGAAATTAAGTTAGTGAGTATATTGGGTGAACGGTAGTGAAATGCTCTTGTGAGCACTCAGATAAATCAAAAATAAAGAATGGGGAAATATAAATAATATAACTGTAAATATAACATATAAATTTGTAAAGATGGGGTTGCTAGTACATGAAACACTTATTGTACAAAAAAGATGTGTGCTGTTGGGCACCTGACACGTTTCACCATTGTGGCTTCTTCAAAAAGTCATTAGCAAATGAGATTATATATCCTATGGGCAGGATCGATATTGGCAAAATATGTCAGTGGAATATGTAGCAGATTATAACTACTGGTGATCAGGTACAGCTTGTAATTACACCCAGGAATAGGTTATGTAGGAATTCTGAGTGTCAGTGTCACAAATGGCTGGCAGGGAATATGGTACCACTTGAGGTCCTTTCAATACATAGGGAGGATTGTGAATTCACAATGTATTTAAAAACATATAGCAGTCACAACAGACACTTTCCATAATAAGTATTGAAGGTCAGTCAAATATTTCCCAGGTCCTTACGCTGATTTTACTCATCTAACATATCTCCATTGTACATTTGTCCAACTGTGGAACTGCTCTGATTTTTTCTTTTTTATGCTTCATTTATTTGGTAAATGTAGTGAAAAAAACTCACACCCAAAAAACTGTCTGCCGGTTTCTTTAAAAAAAATCAGTAATTATAGTGTATCATTTTTTTTTTTTCTTCTTAATTTTAAATGCATACCTCTTATAGAGGGACAAAGGGAAGCCACCAATACATCTACAGTAGAACCTGAAAATACTTTACAATAAAATATAATGAGGATATCATGAGAACTGTAAAAAAAAAATATCTGTGTTTGCACCATTGTAAGAATTTATGAAATTATTTTGGTATTTATTCATTTACAAGGACTAATACATTGAGATTATTTTTTCACTCTCCTAGGTGCCTTCAGTTCCATTAATATACACATGGGAAACTTTTGGAACTTCCCAGGAATACACAAAATGTTGAAATACCTTAATCATACAAGACTGCTTTATAGTTTTTAATTATAGTTCACATGACACTGCTCACACTAGTACTCACTAGTATTATTAGGCTATGCACCTACCAATCACAAACTGGAATGTGGGAGAGATTCTACTCTACTGACCAACATAATGGGTCTGTGGAGATCACTGGAGTAGACCAAAATGGTCAATAAAAATATTTCCAAACTCTGCGTAATTGTAATATTATGGCTATTAATAATAGTGTTAATAATAATTGCAGTAATAAATATTAATAGTAAAGGAAGGTAAGTATTTTTTTTGTTTTTTAAAGGGCCATTGGGGAAATAATTAGTCTAAACTAAATCTCTGGATGGTTTGGAATCCATCATAGATAGTGTTTAATTAATTCTCCCCCCTCCAAGAAGGTTTTCCACAGTAGATTAATAACGATTCACAATCTACAGAGACTTGGATTCCTGGTTTTGCAGTGATATGTGACCGGTTTTGAAAATTGGGAGCCATATGGAGTGATTATTTTTAGGTGAGTGAGCTACGATACTGTGGTGTCAGCTTGCTCCGTTGCCGGATACTGCTGATAAAACTCTGCCCTTTTCAGTTCTTAGATATATTTTTTCTGCAACGAAATTTATGAAGGCATCAAGTTCCGCAATGTGAGGTATCCGTTGGATTAATCCAGTAATTTTAATGTAAATGAGATCTCCTACAACTTATATGCAGATTTACAGTGCACACTACAGGACAAATTTAGTGCAACTCAGCAAAGGCCTATATTATTTCTAAAAAATGTTATTCGTAGACAGGGAGTGCTTGGTAAACTGACCTCAAAAGCCCGTGGGTGCCTTGCAGCAGATTTCTAAAACGCTTTCCTTAAAGCAATACTCCTGATTAGCTGATAGCATGAGCAGGGTGTTGAAAACCTTATCTGAATAATAATATAACCTTTCCAGTGTCTAGTATTTAACACATTCAAACCCATAAGTGTTACATAGTTCTTAATAGAATTTATTTTCCGATATACGGTGTACTTTCTTTAAGTCATGGACCCACCTTTTAACGTCATTGGGTTAATTACCACTAAAACATTTCAAGTTCCTAAACCGTGTCTTCATCAGGACGTACTGATGAAGACTCCGTTTCAGAGATCAAAACATTGACTTCAATCTACAATAAAGCATTTTTGTATTTTTGATAATTAAGAACCATGAGTGCCACTTTGTTGTTCTAGATTGATTAACGTCTTGGTGCCAGTTACCCCAGCACACCTTCAGAGGTCTAGTGGAATCCATGCCTCGACAGGTCAGGGCTGTTTGGGCATCAAAAGCCCTCCGCTACAATATTAGGCAGGGGATCAAAATGTTAAAATGATATGGCTCTTCGATGTATGTATATATAGTTCCTTAAATATTTGTTTATCACCAAAAAAGCATCTCTAAGATAGGACCTTATATATAAAAATGAGTGGATCCTCTAAAATTGTTTTTATTATTAACCAAAAAAATATTAAAACCAAGCAACCCCATTTTTATCCCAGGATCTCAATACCTGTCAGTGTGTGGAGGATAATTGGTTTAATGTATCATACAAAATGTTCTCATGGGTTGCCTGGATCTTCATACGATAAACCATTGACACTATTGTTGAATGGATATCCATTCATTTACTGTAAATAATGATGTGAATTTAATATTTATAAACTAGGTAGAGAAGCAGCTGTGGTTTTATCAAACATTAATGTAATATTCAATCTCTAATATAGACAGAGCATAAACGTTTACTTAACTGTCCACAACATTTATATAAAATAAGTGTGTATGGTGAAATTTAGGGAAAGTCAGGTTTCTTAAGTAGTCTAATAGACTAATGAGCACCAGCGATAGGTTGTATATACTTCAGGGCTGTTCAGGCATTTAAGTATGAAACCTTGAAGCTTATTATATTGTAGTTGTCTCAAATGGGAGGTAGTGCAAATTATCCCACTGACTCATGACCCCCAAGCTGGGTATTTTCTGGGGGATTCTGATCTACTCCATCGCTTCCACCAGACAAAAGGAGAAAGAAAAGGTCTTTGGGCCAAGCACTGCTGTTGAGTTACGTTGTATGTTATAATAAAGAGCAGAATCCACTGTCCGGACAAGGCACATACTTGCAGATGCGCCCCTTCAGTGGATAATTTATAATGGGGACAGAGCACCAGAACTAGGGAGTTAGGGGAAGATGGGGACTGGGTAGATAACAAAGGTGACATACAGCTAGAAGATAGGGAATAAAGTCATGGTCAGGGCAAGTGACTAAGGTTCGAAAGAGGTGCCGAAAGTCAGGAAATGAGGGGACAGATGGAGGACTTAGATGGTGCTATTCTAGGTTTTACTTAATCACCATTAGTAGAATCATGCCAATCAGTTTTTTGCAACCCAAAAAATACTCTCTTTTAATACTTGTTAAAATAAATCTTTGTTGTTTCGGCCAAAGATTCAAAATACTCTTTTTAGTTATTTTTGATATGGCTTTAAATTGCCAAATTTGCTATTCAAATATTGCTTAACTAATGACATCACCTGTGGCTTTTCAGTGGGGGTATGTGTCAATCGCATATCGAGGTGATGTCATAAGACCCAATTAAGACATTTCACTTATTTTATGCATTTGGTTGCCATTTTTCTAACATAACATATAGATGTTTTTTCACTTTTTTTTTATTCTCTACATAAACAATGTTTAAGCTGAAATTAACACGGGAAATATTACAAGTTTGCAAAATTAATTTAATTTTTTTTTTCCCTAACTGAAAGTAATTATTTTGCTACTTATTCATTTCCTGGTTTTGTTTACTTACATTATATTAATAATTGTAAACTATGTTAATGGACTTTTTTCAGCTCATTCCAAAATAAAAAAAAAACATGAATTTATTGAACCTTCTCAACAGAGCAAAGTTTGAAAAAAATAAAAAATAAATAAATAACAGAATCGTTCTAACTAGTTCTATGGTGATGACATTGTGAATTATTTAAAAAGGCCATATTCAGTGTGACCATAGAGCCATCAATCATAATAGACATAAATGACAAAAAGGGGTTTCAGTGATTTCCTATTTGCAAAGAGAACAATTCTATCTCACAGGTAGCAATGAAGTGCCTGGATGACCCGATGTCAGCTGCATTGTTGTTCTACCCTTTGAACGGAGAGAGTAGATTCTCTCAATATTAGAATCCAATGAGTAAATAAATTCTCAGTTCACTGACACACTCCTTGAGAGTGCACACTTCAATTTGTCTAACAATGCAGTGCACAGGGGAAAAAAAAAAAAAAAGGAAGCAAAATCTCTTAAAGCAAGAATGAATTTTTCATGGAATGTTCAAACTCAGTTGGATGTACGGCATCATAAATGATAACAGACATCTCTTTAAGGAAAGATTCTCTAGAGAGGCATTGTGTGTTCCCCAGCTTTAGCTATGGGTCATATTCATTTCCATGAAACACAGTTGATTTTTTTCTTCTGGTTGTATAAATATTCATTCAGGCGGTGCTTCTCTTTAGCATAATTTTCTAAGAACTAAAATCAATATGGTCAAAATGTTTAAAATAAAAGAAAAATGAAATTTCTCGTCTGAAAGAAATCCATACATATTGCTCTAATGTAGGTTATTAATTAAACACAAAATTGCATCCATGTATCAAGGATGGGTAAAGTGTCCGGAGCTCAGCGGCCATGGATAGGTCTACAAAGGTCCATGGAACATCTTTATATTGTCCGTCACAAGATCCACTAAATGTTTATCATGTACAATATTGGTATATCCGCATTACATAAATATACCACTACCATGAAGTGACCGAAATTATATTGCATAGTGTTTAAAATACATTATATAACAAAAGTATTAGGACACCTGGCCATTACAACCAACATTACATTCTAAATACGTAGATATTAACATCTAGTTGGTCCCACATTTGCATGCAGCTGCTCCAGAGTCCAGTGGCGGCATGCTTTACACCACTCGATCCAATGCTTGGCATTATACTTGGTGATGTGAGGCTTGCATGCAGCTGCTCCAGAGTCCAGTGGTGGCATGCTTTACACCACTCGATCCGATGCTTGGCATTGTACTTGGTGATGTGAGGCTTGCATGCAGCTGCTCCAGAGTCCAGTGGGGGCATGCTTTACACCAATCGATCTGATGCTTGGCATTGTACTTGGTGATGTGAGGCTTGCATGCAGCTGCTCCAGAGTCCTGTGGTGGCGTGCTTTACACCACTCGATCCGATGCTTGGCATTGTACTTGGTGATGTGAGGCTTGCATGCAGCTGCTCCAGAGTCCAGTGGTGGCATGCTTTACACCATTCGATCTGATGCTTTGCATTGTACGTGGTGATGTGAAGCTTGCATGCAGCTGCTCCAGAGTCCAGTGGGGGCATGCTATACACAACTGGATCCGATGCTTGGCATTGTACTTGGTGATGTGAGACTTGCATGCAGCTGCTCCAGAGTCCCGTGGCGGCATGCTTTACACCACTCGGTCCGATGCTTGGCATTGTACTTGGTGATGTGAGGCTTGCATGCAGCTGCTCCAGAGTCCAGTGGGGGCATGCTTTACACCACTCGATCCGACGCTTGGCATTGTACTTGGTGATGTGAGGCTTGCATGCAGCTGCTCTATAGTCCAGTGGGGGCATGCTTTACACCACTCGATCCGATGCTTGGCATTGTACTTGGTGATGTGAGGTTTGCCTACAGCTGTTCGGCCATGGAAACCCATTCCACGAAGCTCCTGCTACATAGTTTTTGTGCTGATATTGATGTCAGTGGAAGTTTGGAATCTTCAGCGTTAGAATCAGCAGAGCATTGGTGACTTTTACACACCATGCACCTCAGCCTTCAGTGACCACGCTCTGTGACTGTACGTGGTCTTCCGCTTCATGGCTGAGTTGCTGCTGTTCCTAAACCCTTCCACTTTTCAGTAATACCACTTACAGTTGACCATGAAAGATCTAGCAGGGATGACATTCCGCAAACTGATTTATTTAAATGTGGCACCTATCACAGTACCACGCTGGAATTTACTGAGCTCTTCAGAATGACCTATTTATTTAACAAATGTTTGTAAATGCAGACTGCATGGCTAGGTGCTTGATTTTATACCTGAATTCAATAATTAAGACGTATGTCCCCATACTATTTTCCATTTAGTGTATTCTAAAACTAGCCACATGATCACTATGTACAAGCATAACATATTTTTTTAACACTTAGAAAACTAGTGACTTGCCAGTGACACTGGTTCCTTGTGGGTTAAGTCTTCCAAAACCCTAAAAATGAGATGATATTTTTATTTTGTTTTTCATTTTTTTGTCCACTTTGCCCACTGATCATTTTTATATACCTTTTTTCCTCTGAACTACTTTCTAAAGGACTCCGGAATTCATACCCGTCTAACCTCACAAGCTCCTTTGAAACTGTAGATCACCGCTTAATTGTTAATAACTGGCAAATCAAAGGTAAGAGATAACTAATTAATTTTTCTAGCTCATTTTTATTTTACTGTTACTGTTTTGAGAAAATATAGCAGGAACCCTATTAGTGTTAAGGTAAAGCCCATGAAACAACATAATATAATGCAAAAAAGACATTTAATAGCGTAGCAGAATGTTAAATTACTAATTAACTCAAAGTTACTGTATGAGAAAGCCTAGTAATTTACAGAATTATTGCAATATGCCTCATACGGTGCCACTAGGGTCAGCTACGGAACATTTTTTGTGTGTGGTGGTTATAACACAAACCTTCTCACATTAAAATATACTGTCCTACCCACAGTTCATTTCTGCTAATTAGCAGCAGTTGAGGTTTTACTTGAAGTCATTTTTATTTTTTGTCCGTGATAGTCTTCCAAATGCTAACCAAGGCTTATGGTCTTTTGTTCTCCTTTCCGATGTCCACCACTACTGGGAATCTACGTCTGGCAGGTCTTCTCTGGACTCGCCAACAGTGGAGACTATTGGCCAATAGGGCATGCCGTTTTTAACGCATGCCTATAATATAGTTTTATATAATATTCACAACAACAAACTATTTTTTTTTTTTTTTAAGAAGAGAAAATCTTGGAGAATTATTTATTAGTGTTGTGTGGCTGTTTTTGCAAAACATCGTGTGAAGTGAGGATTAAATGACATCATGATTACATTAAAAAAATGGAAGGACAAATAGCTCTTGTGTCAGATTGCTCAACTGCAAAGAATATCTCCTTTTTTATCTATAAATGAACAGTTAATTGATACACATGGTCAGTCCTTCAAATCTCTTGTTTTGTAAATGGTGAAGCCGCATTCTGATAGTCTTGGATTATCTTTCCTACACATACTGAGAATCGCTGATGCACAGCAATGAGGCCCTGTAAAATCTGCCCACTTATATGGTTAGCTATTTATCAATATCGCTAACTTTTTTTTTCAAACACATATTCCAAAAACATTTGGGTGTCACATTACAATGGTCACTCTCGGGACTTGACAACACAGTTGGAGTTGAGTTGGATAGTGGGGTTCCACAAGTTTTTTGGAACTCCTTGACTGTGTTTACCTCTACCACTTTCGCTGGAAGGCTATTCCATACATCCACTACCCTCTCAGTAAAGTAATACTTCCTGATATTACTTTTAAATCGTTGCCCCTCTAATTTAAGACTATGTCCTATAGTTGTAGTATTTTTTCTTCTTTTAAATATAATCTCCTCCTTTACTGTGTTGATTACCTTTATGTATTTAAATGTTTCTATTATATCCCCCTGTTACATCTTTCCTCCAAGCACCATCAAGTGCTCAGAAAGCATATCATAAACAAACAAAGAGTAGGTAAAGAGAAGGAATAAGGGGAGAACTTTGCTCAAACAAACCAGTTGGTACAAAGAAGGAAGGAAAGTGAGTCATGAAGGGATGTGAAGGTTCCAATCAAGGAAGGTTTGGGAGGAATAAACGTGACAGACAAAAAGTAAACACTGATTTCAGTGCATGGGAGACACAAATGAAAGAGACGCTGAGTGAAATACCCAGTGGGCCTAGTAGGAAAATAAACCGGTATGTACTTTTAGGGTACAAGCCAGTTTATTCTCACCCACAGAATAATGACGATTCCTGGGAAGCTAGTGGAGCTTTGTTCTTAAATGGCACCAACAGAGGGGGGCCGTAACGAGCTGCCCTTGGTGGCATTCAAAAATTACGGTCTGGCTCTGATTTAGAAGAGAGAAATGACCGGACCTGATCAAATTTGCAAGACAAACCCTTGCTCTGATTGGTAGCATATGCCAGCATCCAACTGTCTCCACTGAGCTCAGAGTAAACACGTATGTATCTGCTTATCGTCACACATCTAAAGGGAAGAAACCTTTAGTGCCCCTTTATTACATTTTACTAGAGCTTTCTAGCTTTGAGGAATCGGTTAATATTGTACCAGTGCAGTAATTGGAATTTCTACAAGGTTTATGAATTTCAGCATACTCCAAAAAGCTTTAACAAATGTATTATTTTATAACAATGGTAACACAAAACCTGGGAAATATTGGGAGCTCTGGATGCAAGAATCTAAAGTAGACAGAGCATTGCTTTACCGATGGATTACTGGTATGGAACAATATCTAAAACACCTCTCTCTAACCAGGGCTATATTCATCCGGCTGTTTAGGGCAATAGTTAATACATAGTCCAGCTAATTATTATAGGTACATATATTTTTGCATTGGTATGTTATAAATATGTCTGTATATTATATATTTCTATATCAGTTCCCAGTAGATGCTAACTGCTCAAACGTTTTAAGTAAATGCCTTGTATAATTGAAAGAATATTTTATTATGTGCTGCAGATTTTTTTCATGTTAATGTATCTTGATTAAATTATATATACATATAAAGTATACCAACAAGGGTAAAGTATATTTTATCTCACACTTGAATTCTTTTTCTAGGTGATGACAAAAAAAGGCAAGTGAAAGCATTGTATAATTTCACCTAAACATTTAAGAGAAATGCTATAACTTTGATTAATAATTGATTAAACAAACTACCGACACATCAAAGACAGGAAAGAGAGTTATCTCTCTCAAATGCCCCAGACTATCAATTGCTTCTTTTGCTGTCTTAAACGTTAGATCTGTAGCATCGCATAGCAAGTTATACATTCATGTTTTGAAATTTTATGTAATTAAAAAAATATATATAAAGATAAAGAAAGGAAAGATGCTCTTAATTAATTAAACAGATAGGATTAAACACTTCAAATTAGACTTAATCATACAGCTGAATCGTTTCCTCTCGGTTACATTGGTTTTATGACTAATTTATGTTTAACCTTCTTGAGACTATATGATCAGAATACACTTTTTCAAAAAATCCAATATTGTAGGCATTGGTGTCCTATAACAGGGCAAGGGGGCAAAAGATCTTTAAAAAATGTCTGGAAATGAAAAAGAGATATATAATGTTCTTAACAATGTTTTAAGTTAACAAAGGGAAGGTTAGAGACTGAATAACAAGTGATTTTATTGGAAGAAAACACCATTTTCTTGAGAAATCATGGAGCCATGCTGTTCATGTTGAGTATTTAAAAAAAGCATTATTTTAGTAATTCATATATTTTTTAGCAAATACAAAATACATATCAATTTTAGATTGACAATGTCCCGAGGAATATCCAGTAAATTTAAAAAAATACATATAGCTGTAAAGACAAAAATGCATGTTAGTACAACTTTTTTTTAATTATGTAATACAATCTAAAAAAATAGAACTATACATTAGGATTTAATGAAAAGCTTGTTGGAAAACTTTCCATTTTAATATTCTTGTTAATCTAATGTAAAAAACGATATATAATAAACATTTCTCCTTCAGTATGCAAAAATTATAAGTAATTCTAAGTCAAAAAATATATAAAGAAAGTGGGGAAAATGTATTGGAATAAGATGGGTTTTTGTTTTTCAATTTAAAAAGTATTTTTTTCCAAATAAATGTGATATAGATTTTATTATTAAATTAAGCCCAAAGTGCTTCCTACATTTTTAAAATATTTTTATCTAAATGAAGAATTATTTGAGTATCAATGTGATAAATAAAAACAGATTTTAAGAAAATCAATACTTTTTTTCAGCAAACATGCTGTGTGTCTGTAAATCAGATTTAAACAGGCTGACATATTTATATATTTTTTTAATTATGCATTTATTTATTTAATATACAATCTTATTTCATTTCGCTGGAAATAGCAACACCATTTTGACATGTGAGAGCAGGATTCATTATGTTAAAAAAGATACATCACTAGGTTGATGATCAAAACCGCAGCCCTGGGGTAACAGACAGCATTGTCAACTGAATTATAGTCTAAAGTATCTAGAAAAATGCCCCGTAGACATCGCAGTCATGATGAAGCTCCTTAAAAATTAAATTCTATTGGAAAAGACAAGCAATTTATACGTCACACTTTTGGAAGTTGAATTCTCACAAAGACACCATAGAATACAATTTAATAAAAGTTTTAAAAATTAGAGTTCACTTGGCTTTAACTTTTGTCCCCCCCCTCCCCTATTTTATCTCCAACATAATTACCCTTCTGAATATTTCAGACATATTTTTCGAAAGCTGACAGCGGACAGTTAATTCATAAACCGTATTGAGCAAATTCATGCCATTAATGTTTAAAGGATATTATTTCTGTTCTCTAACACTAAATTATGATTAGATTTAATGAGAAGACGTATCGTTTCCTGATCTCATGACCCGAGCTGCAGACTGTCTTAGTTTATCCAATACTGCTGTCAAAACGAGAGCAAAAACTTTCCTTAAGACAAAGTAGCAAAAAACTAGTCCTAGATAAGGTTATATATGAAAAAAAAAAAAAATCTAGTGAAAAAGCAATTGTGACAAATATTGCAGAAATAAAATTGCGCCTCACTCGCAAAAGATTAGAAGTCTAAAAATACAGCCAAAGGATACTTTGTCGGGAGTTAATCCCCGCACTGTGAGTTTCTACTTTCTACTGGGATTTTGAGTGACAGCACTGGCGTTCAGACTGAACCTCTTTCTGACACCATTCTCAGCAGGAATCAGTACATAACTGGGGCTTCAGGACTTTCCCCCTGCTGAGTGGTACTGGTTTGTTTTTTGACCATTATACATGCTGAGCTGCAGATAACCCATATCAGGCTATAATAGTGAAGTTACATGTTGTGGGAGATTTGGTCATAATTGAAGTGGCAGAAACATCACCGTCAATATATAACATTTGTGTCCCTTGCAGCGTGTCTAATATAGATAGCTCTCCAGAAAAGAATAAGAGTTATGCCAAATGCTATTACAAGTCATTTAGATCTTGGGATTAAAAATATGGGGTTTTAAGATAACGTCAAGTGCATTTAGGTTGCATCATATACTTATCTTTAGTATCACCCATAAAATAATTGTCCAGCCCATACGTGGAAGCAATAGAATATTTATGGGGATGGGAGAATATAGATGAACATTTTTCAGCTCTGTTACGGTGTTTGCGATGGAATAGTATTGCTAATAGTATTGTAATCTTTTTTCTAAACACATTTAACCCCATGCAACCCCACTGACATTACGAAATAAATCTATATACTGTATGTTGCAGATGTGTCTGGGCTCACTGTAATCTAATTTACTTTAATTGAGTTTTGAGTGAGAATTTGCTATGAGACATGTGATAAGGGTATAATTTAACAGTTGTTGAAAATTTACACATTAAAGTGGACCCATCATCTGTGAATGTGGAAAGGTAAAGCAAGCTATACGTGGTATTCGCAAATGTATCAATTAAATATGATTCTGGGACGTAAGATGGTTTTTTTTTCAGGAGCCAGGGGAACCAGACAATGGTCTAAGGAAGACTGGGGATGTCACCAGATTAAAAAACACGAATTCTCTTGTTTGGTTTAAAGGAAGAAGAAAAATTAAACTAAATGCAAAAAAATAATTAAGACAGGAACATGGGGTTATGCAAAAATAGGTGCATGGGTAAATAGTACTGAATGGCGCTTTTGTAACATGCGCCAATGTATAAAATCATAGGCACTGGTGCCGCAAGTCATGGTTGCTCTGGCAATTGAATGGACAGAAAGGGAATAAACGTGGTGAATCTTTCTTGTCCTCACCCTTTTGCTAACAAGAGTAATAAAGCATATGTGTCGACTGCAAATATGCACAAATTAGCTTCTTGGAGAGTGTCGTAAATGAGGTAAAATTTCTATTACAACAACACTACGATGTTCATTTATTTTCCGTGTTAACCCATGTTTCTTGCTTTGCTGTCTTATGTTTAAAGTAAAGGGATATAATAGAAATATTTAAGCACATAAAGAGCATTAACATGGTAATGGTGAAATGTATATTTAAAAGGTGGAAAAGTAACAGGACACAAGGGTATAAACCAAAAATAGTGGGTTAGGTATCTCAAAGTAACTTCTGAAAGTATTACTTGAATTAACCTTCCAGCAGTATTGTTAGAGGTTCATGAAGACTGTTAAGCATGAGTAGGAATGACTTAAGGTTATCCTGGACATAAGATAAGGCCAAGGACTAAATAAGGTCAGAGGAAGGTAAATATAAGAGCAGAGTAGAAGGGCCTAATGGGTCTTAACTGCCAACGCGGACCACAGTTCTATGTAATATATGCTGTATATGTGTTTTGTTTTACTGTCCACATCAAATCATGGGGAAAAGAAAGTCCACCCTCTTTAAAGTCTATAATTTTACAAATCAGGACATAATAACAATAATCTTAGAATTAGGTACATACAACCTCAGAAGAACAACAACATGTGACATATTACAACGTTTAATGATTTATTTATTTTTTAAATAAAGCCAAAATGGAGAAGCCATTTGTGGAATACTAAGTGCACCCTTTCTGTTTCTATAGGAATTAAGAGGCTAAGTGGCAGGCAGGTGCTAATAATCAAATGCCCTTGATTAACTGATCATCATAAAGTGTGATCACCTCTAGAAAAGCTGAATATTTAGCAGTTTGCTTGTTTGGAGCATTAAGGTATGTGACAGACATCAGCAATTGTTCCTGACCTACAAACTGGGGAGGGTTATTGCCAATTGCAACAATTTAAAGTACAATTATTCCCAAATGGGAATCATTCAAGACAGTTGCCAATCTTCCCAGGAGTGGAAGTTCCAGCAGATTCACTCCAGACCATGTGATGCTCAGAAAGAAATTAGCAGAAAACCCAAGTATTCTTGACAATTAACAAAGACTGAACAAGTATGGTTTGTTTGTCCACGAGAAAGACCTTTTAAAAAGAACATGGTGCACAGCTGAACAAACCACAGGACTTCTGGAACATTTCCTTTGGACTGAAGGGACCAAAGTGGAGATGTCTGGCACTGCGCCATGTTTGGTAAAAACCAAAAAAACCATATCAACACACACAACCTTATACCAACTATGAAGCATGGTGGTGGAGTGGTGATTGTGACTGAACCCCTCGGTACCCCGGCTGGGTATCTCTGTCAAAATCCTGCTTCCTAGGAGCAATCTGGTCTGCAAGAGCTGAGGATAGTGATATTAGCCCCCAGATCTCCTGATCTCTCTCTGCAACATTGAACTGCACATCAGAAATGTGTTCTGTGCATGCCTGGGAAATGTAGTAGCAAACCCAGTGCCGGCAGTAATGTTGTACCCCCTCCCACGCCAGGGCCATAGTCTGTTGATAAGAGGTTGGCAATCAGTCCTCTCCATGGGCCCCAGTGACCCCAGTGATTTGGGCTTGCTTTAGCCACCTCAGGACCTGGGAACCTTGCAGTCATTGAGTCGGCCATGAACTCCTCTGTACACCAAAGTATTTTAGAGTCAAATGTGAGGCCATCTGTCTGACAGCTAAAGCTTGCCCGAAATTTGGTCATACAATAATACAATGATCCTGAGCACATTAGCACATCTACAACAGAATGACTGGAAAAAAAAGAATCAAAGTGTTGCAATGGCCCAGCCAAAGTCCAGACCTCAATCTGAGTGGAATGCTGTAGAGAGACCTCAAGTGAGCTGTGTATAAACAAATGTCATCAAACCTCAATGAACTGAAGCAACGTTGTGGAAGAGTGGGCCAACATTCCTCTACAGCGAGACTGACAATGTCATGCAGAAAACAATGGAATTGAAGGTATTAATGGGGAAGGAGCTCCTACAAGGGGTACTTAGTTTTTCACACATGATTTCTCCATGTTTTGTTAAATAAATCATGACACAGTGTAATATGTCATGTGTTGTTGTTCATCGGAGGTTGTATTTACCTAATTTTAAGACCTGCTAAGAAACAGATTATTATTCCGTCCTGATATGTAAAACCATAGAATTCAAAGAGGGGGGACTTTCTCTTTCCCATGACTTTATACAATACTTTTGGAATTCCCAAAATGACCAATCCTTCATCTAATGTTTTAATGTATTGATTATGTGAACCATGTGCAGGAAAATAGATACATTTTTTTTTTTAGAAAACGTTATTGATGATAACATTAGATACAAATACGCAAAAATAAGAATAATAGGGGTTATTAAAATGTCCTGTGTATTTGACATCGTAACCTGGATACATTTTAATCAGAATAAATCTCCAAATAATCATTAAATTGTTTGCTGGACATCCGAGGTGAAGAAAAATATCTGCAATATGGATAAATATGTTTTTATAATTAAATAATCCAATCGTCCCAAAAATAAAATTCAAACTAAATATGTAGTTTTTGAGATTTTGGTCTTTATTTCTTTGGTTTTTATTTCTTAAAGGAAACGTATTACTCAGAACGTTTGAAAACCCTGTTATTTAACCTCTTGCCAATCCCACCTATCTCACTGTCCTCAAACACTGTTAGGAAAAGGAATTTTGCTACTCATCTAGCTAGAACACACAAAATTAATCTCTGGCCAAACCCACCTAGCTCCAACCATCCCTAATCCCTTTGACCTCTTCACTTCCTTATGTGTGACATGTCCCTCACTCCCTCTAGATTGTAAGCTCTGCGGGCTCTCTCCCTCGTGTATCAGTCCGTCCTAGTTTGTCTAACTTAATATGTAGTTCCCCCTCTATGCTTTGTATCTAGCGCTACAACCATTATCATCACAATATAAATAAATGTTAATGTAATATAATGTTTTAAATAATTGTACATATATTTATACCTTTATATCTTTCCGTTTTATATACTGAAAAATGTTTAGAATACTTTAATAGCAGAATCTTATTTAATCAACACGGTCACTCTTTTTGAGGTCTTGGCTAAATTAACTTTTTATATCATATATTAAAGTAATATTTTACATTAAAAAAATGAACTATTGAATGATAATTTTCCTGATATCCATCTCAATGACTTCCTAATATAGTAATATGATTAGTGTCTCTTTAAATCATGTTATCTGTTTGATTGGCTTGATCCGACACATGGCATGACACCTGGGTCAGGAAGTAAATGTTAACATTTCATTTTTGTAACTTAATTATAAGTTTGATAGAAATTACCCACATAGCATTTGTTCCTCATTTTAAACTGGCTTCTGTTATCTCGTCTGAAATGTTCGACATGTAGGTTTTTACAGCGCTACTTATTATTATATTTTTACACAAAATATCTTCAAAATCATTCCCATCAAACCTAAGATAGATACACAGTGAAGGGGTTTAAGTATATGTATGGGACAGGCATAAGACTATCCTAGATATAAGATAAGGCACGGGACTAATGGAAGTAATTAGGCAGAATGGTTCTTATCTGCCGGTGACATATTCTATGTTTTCATAATACTAAAACGTTGCCTCTTTTGAGACTTGTATCTCATTCAGGGGTCAGTTCCACTGTGCTTCATGTAATGCAAATAAAAAGGACTATTATAGTGTAATGGATTTATTGCTTTTGCTTTGGCAACTGTCCTTCCTATCTCTGTTAGCCCCTCCTAAATGAATATCACCGGATTTGGAGGCTCAACTCAAATTATTTTGAATGGAAAAACATACAACTTACCAGAAAGAAACTAGTTGGAACTGTTCTTTTAAAGTTTTTTAATTATCCACATGTCATAAATTTTAATATAATATATTGTTAACTTTGTGTCCAAATATACTTACAATTTAAATGTATCCAAGTCCCTCCCCTTTTACTGGCATCACTTTTAGAATGTTGGGGTAATAATGGACCGGTGACCGTAGACTACCATAGAGTAGATCGGATAAAGCAAAGAGTTCAAAAACGAATAGTCAGGACAGATGGTGGACTATCTATTGTGTTGTTAGTGAAAGACCTGCTTTTAGACACAGACATAATAGCATATTATCCGTAAAACCTGTAAAGTTGTTTTTCAGACTTTCATTGTCATTTTAAATTAGTGTTACACAGAATAATAGTTTTGACTTCAAATCTCTACTCTTAGAAAATACTTTATTTTTCATTTTAAATATGCTGATCTTAATTTCATAATTTTTTTTTAATCTTGGCCATTTTGGATGAAGAAGTATTTTTTTGTCTCTGAGTGTATATAGTACAATGCTGTTTGTCATGTATCGTTAAAGTAAAATTAATATATTAAAAAAATAAGATATTGCACAGGAATTAAAAAAATGTTTAGTATACAAATGTAGGAATGAAGCACTTAGTAGAAATACTAGCACATAATTCAGTTGGAAATTGGTAAATCCGTTGTTCAATTATCCTGGATATTAGAAGCAGAAGATGCCATAGATTTTATTGTTTAAAAAAGAAGCGCATACAGATAAATTACACGGGTCTAATGAAAAATCAATATAACATTAGTGAAAACATGTTAAGGGTCTTTAAGCACGAGAGGCGTCTGTTTATGGTGGTCATTTTTTTTAAATGTATGTAAATACAATGGATATGGTTTTACACTTCCACCAAATTAAAACAAACTGCTCACTTCTGTTTACAGCCAGGACTGTTACTGTGCGTTTTATGTTAAATGAGAATCAAAGAAACATTTATCAGAACTAAATAAAAATGTACATAAAATGATCGTAATCTGAAATCAGACTAAATAACCTTCCTGATTCTCAGTCGGTTACCGTGAATTGAAAATAACCATCAACTTGGTAAATTACAAGCCGTGCTATATAAACTTCTTAAAGTGGCAGTTACAGTGTTTTTTAGTTAAGCGCTGTATCATGTACAATGAAACAAACAGACCTGTCTGATCAGTTATTTCCCCCTAGATACAGGTATATAGTTAGTGTTGTTACCTTAGCAACAGTCCCGCCTCTCTCTTTAAGCTCTGTTTATTGGATGCCACTGAATTTAGAAGCCCCGGTGACATTATCTTCAATGTTACAGGAGAACTGTAAACTGTTTTCAAGTAAAAGTGAATTTCACATGTAATAAACACATGTACAGAATACAGAAAATACTATCATTGTTCTTTTAGGTAGAATCATATATGCAAGGATAATTTTTTTTTATTGAGTTATTGCAATATAATATAAATTCATATATTAATATATATTAATATTAATATATTAATCAGCATTGCAAGCCCAAACCACATATTTCGTGGAATCAAAAATATAATTCTTGCTACTTACAAAACCCAGGTGAATATTATTTTAAAATACATGGAAATGACTGTGCTATAAAAGGTATAGAAATAAATAGGGGGGGGGGGGGGGGAATAAAAACAGATTAAAAAAGTGACAGATATATAAAAAAAAAAAAAAGGAAATATTCCTGTGTATGTAGCAGTAATATATGTTATAAAAGTAAAATCAAGAGCAGGAACAAAAATAATCAGTTATATAATAATTAGAAAATGCCATAAACAGAAGAAGAAAAAAAAAGTGTAATAAAAGCATGTTCTAACAATAGTACATATAATTGAACCTCACTGGCTGTTTCAAGATAAATTAGTAGCGTCTCTAAATTTTACAGGACCTGGCGCATTTCGCTAAACAGCTTCATCAGTCGGGAAATAAGACAAGTAACAATTTCTTGTGTATCAGAGAGGAAACTTCTTTTCCTAAAAAAAATATGACCGTGGGGTATTGAAAATACAGAGAATTATAGTATAAAACACTAATAATCAGCCTGTAAGTGTGGCTAGTATACAATGTCAGGCTCAATGTATGAAGGATCCCAAAAACATGAAGAATAAATTGCACTGATCACCAGTGCAATTTATTCTTCATTGGGACATCACGTGTCCCAATGAACTGAACGCTGCAGATTCAATGTTTTCACAAGTCATTACCTGTATTAAAAGCCAATCAATAGATGTCTTACAATACCCACAAAAAAGATACACTGTGCCTGCCTCTTCAGGCTACTAATTGTTTAATAACATAGTGTAATAGTTCTGCTTGCAAGTGTGATTGAGATTCTAAATTATTCAACTGTATATCAAGACACAGGATGAAGTGCATTTTTGCTAATGATCATAGCAACACAGAGATTTCAGGGCTGGCTAGAGTTCAGGGAGAACCAGTAAAAGGAAAATTGGTTAAAAAATATATATATATATTAATCTTATGGTGTTCGACCAAAGTTTAATTTAGCTCTGGAGCATAATTAATAATTTGAATTTGAATTAGAGACACGAGACCTGAAAGGGAAATCGTTTGGGTATTTTACCACCCGTCTGAATCAATGTCAGATATGAATGTATTTTTGTTATTCTTTGCTTTGCTTAACTAAGCTCTTAATTGTAGTCTATTCACCAAACTAACATCAGTCAATGAGTTACAGAGAATAACAATTCATTACATGGGCCTCGAGTAATCGTTATAGCACTTCAGGATTTGTATCAAAATTTGCCATTTTAATATTATATTTTTTATTTTTTACCATTAAGCCAGAATATTATTTATTTTTTATTTTTTTATTGGTCCATAACATTTTTAGTTGGCATTGGACTTGCATTATTGTCACCTAAGATCTTTTCAAAATTTGTATAAGTTTTGTAATTTTAATTAATTATTTTACACTTTTCTTATCTATAGAGTTTCAAGATATGTTTCCTTTATCACTTCTCATTAAATCACTGATCAACAATATTTTGAGAAGCTCTATCCTCATGCCTCATTTATTAATAATATCATCACTTATATTTGTTTTAAGTCATTACATAGCAAATGCATACATAAACACGAATTGTATAATTTTATTCAATGAACCCCTGGGACTATATTCACCATCATATTTATGCACCTTATGGTTGGCCTTAGAAATCTGTACAGGCAACAGAAAAAAAGATAATACAAAATGGAAAACCCATTTGTGAAGAAAGTGGGGAAGGGGTAAAAAAGAAATAAAACACACAACTTAAAAAGCAAACCAATGCAAATACTGAGAGATGTCACTATGCTACAGAAACTTCATCTTGCAAGATAAGGAATTGACAAACAATGAAAGTAAAGCTAAGACACACATTTTAATTGGGAGCTGGTCATTCGACCTTGGTCGTCCAGATAGTTTTATGTGCATCTGACTTGTCATGATCATATTTAGGGCCTGATCTTGCCTATAAGGTGTGCTTAGTGCATCTAGCCCAATGGTTTCCATACCAGTCCTCACCTCCCCCCATCCCAAAAGTTCAGGATTTGGGGATACCCACTTTTATATAAAAAATAAATAAATGAACACAGTGGGTTATACCTAAATCGTGGACTACTTGGGGGGTGGGGGCATGAGGACTGCTTTGAGAATTACCGATCAATCCCAATGTTCCTACCTATTTGTACTTAAATTGTAGAACAATTATAAATATTGTTTCGGCTGATTCTCGGCGTGATCATTTAATAACATAATTTAATAAACATAACATACTTTCCTAATTATTTAGTGAATAAATCTTATCACTTGTTGAAACTGGAAAATCCGACTTTAAAGCTCAGTGTCATTCTAGACAACGAACTGCTCCATTAATAGTGTAAAAGTAATTTTAAAATAAGATGTGCGGTTAGGGACTTGGTTGACATTTTGAAGGGACCTGTTAATCACCTTTTATTGTCAGTTGGATGGCTAAGACATAAACTCAGGGATTCTAATGGTTCCATAGAAATATTTTAAAACAGAGCGAGAGAGACTAAAAATATTGGCACTTATTATAATGGAGTTTGTTCACTAGACAGTGAATTAAAAACCCCATTTCTAAACTAAAACAAAAGTTGGAAATGTTCTAGAATTCGGCTAGATCTCTGGCTTCCTGTTTCTTTGTTTTATTAGGTTATCAACTGAGTCATGGAAACTAATGAAATGCTATGGATGTTTGCTCCAAATTTAGCACTTTTTTTTTAAATAGCACCTTTTTTGCCTTGATAACTCTGGCCCTTTATCTTTAAAGATTCTCTGCACAAAGTTTCAAATTTTGACGCAAGGAACTACAGACATATGACTGACTTTGTCCAATATATAGCCAAACATTAATACTTTTTATTTATTTATTAGGGTCTGTTTTTGTGAGTAATTTTTCATTGGGAGATTATATATCTACCTAATTTATTTATTGCTGTGCTACACATTGTATTTTTTATATTTCTCTCTTTTTTGTCTATTTACATGGTTTATTACCAAGTGATATCCAAGATAAGTATATACCTTGTGATATTTGCGTAACACTTTACTGATTTGTTCTTTACACTGTGGGTTGTGTGTGCCTTGGAGGAGCCACACCACTGTTTGCTGCACTTTTGATACTTTATTCTCATCACATTGTTTCACTATTACTTTTTATTTATCGTCTATACTTTCTCTAAACATGGACAATTAGTCTATTGTCTAATTGTCTAGGTTCATGGATCACTCCTTGTTGCCAGTGAATTCCCCTGTATGCCACTCAATGATAACAAATATGATACAAAGTAAAATAATGATAAAGAAAACAAATAAAAAACTGGGAAAGAAAATCGGTAAACACACCACGGCATGACGGCATAACAATAAATAAAAAGGACATTGAAAGAAGGCATCAGAAATAAAAATATGAAGCGCTTGTAAAGAAACGGCTACCCAGGGCCGGTAGTACCTATGCCCATTGTGGATAATCACCTCCTTAGCCCCCAGTTAAAGCTCAGCATCCACCCAGAAAGTCTTTCCTGGAACTTTGCTTTTTGTACCCAAATAGCAGAAAGGACCACCAGCAGTTAGATACAGCAAGAATGAACATTTGTTTGGAGAAAGCACAGACTCATACACAGAAACATGACATCAACTAGGGGGAGGAACAAGGGAAACTAATTATAACATGACATCAACTAGGGGGAGGAACAAAGGAAACTAATTATAACATGTAAGCCTCAAACAATACAAAAATTAATCTAATACAGGTAATTAAACACAGTATAACTTTACATAATTAAACATGACGCCTTTGGATAAAGACATCCAGACTACAAGAGACAATAAATGGCTCACAGGACAGTAAACACTAACATATAATAACATTGCACACACTAGTTGGAATAGCTTTACATGGGCCCCTTGTGTTGAATTCCTTTCTGCACAGAATGTGTACCTCAGGTACCTACCAAAGTGTGTACAGGGTAAATACCCTGGTTACTGACAGGCTATTGGAGCTTTGGGAAGAGAGGACAACATGGGGCCCATAGATCTAGTCATTGGTAAATCCAGGGCACAGTTAGAAACCAGGAGCAAGCAGGGCAGTGATTTGTACTTTGAGAATGCTATAACCCCTTCCAATGCCAGGGGAGCCTATGACACACAGGCTTCCATGACACAGAGCTCCTTTATGAGGGTCCATAGTCCACAGGGAGGTGTTTGGCCCTCAAGGTCCTCCAAGAGCCCCAGGCATGCAGGCTGTCATTTGCTGTAACAGCACTATATTCAGACGAGTAGGGATAAAAATGTAGAAGATACAAAAAAAGACATTTGGGTAGATGGATTTTTAACTGAAATAACAAGAAATAACAATAGCAAAAACAAAGTATTTAAGTGGTACACTTAGCTGCTCTTATTCTCAAGAATGTCTGGGGGAAATTGGTTTTGCACGGGATCCTGTTACCATTACCCAATTTAATGGTACTCATTGCATTGGCCTTGGACTAATGAATGGAGGAGTTAACTGTACCAAGAATACAAAAAATGTGATATAAACAGACTAGAAATACACAAACATTTTCCCAAGGGTGATAATCCTTGTAACAATAGAAATAATATTATTATAAATACATATTATATATCATTCAACTTGCAATTATGGTGGATCTTGTTTTTTTTTTTGTAGGTCTGTGCACCATTTATTGTATCAAATAAATGTTCCTTTATTCCGCAGTGGTAATATTTTTACCTTCATTAAATCCCAAACTCTTTGAATTGGTTATGAACATACTAGGAGGAAGAATTAGATGAATTTTTTGGGTGGTTGTTTCTGCCCCAAAAAAATGATAATCATATTTTGTATAATTAGTTACAATATGGCAAATAAATGAAAGTCCGCTAATAACACATTGATTTTATTAAAAGTATGTTTTCACGAGCATGTTATCTGTAATTAATATTAGCTGGAAATAGAATGTTTGTCAATCATGCAGAACGATCCTATTAAAAGGCCTCAAATGCTTCATCTTAGTCAGTTAGAATGGAAACTATTGACCATGCTTAAGTGCTGATTTTTAATAATGGCCAGTCATGCATATTTATCACAGTTTTTTTTTTTCCTTCATAGGATCACAAATTCATTGATGTTATTTTAAGTATCAGTTTTGATTCAGATACATCAGTCATTACTAATATTGTATTGTGGTGAGGCCAGAAAACAAATACGGATTTTCAAAAAATTATTTTATACAACAAATTTATTTTATGCTTTTTTTATGCACACACAACATGTGATCTCTCCAGCTGTACACATGGAGTCTATTCTCCTAAGAACAATAAAAAGTGACAATAGATATAATAATTTCCAGCTTGGCTATTTTGGTCTGATTTTTTTAAATAATGTTGTCAGTTTACTCATTAGAGAATATATATATATATATATATATTTTTTTTATATATATATATAAAACACATGCCAGAAATGTCTGAGCACTCCCAAGTTCTGCCACATAATTTTTTTTCTTAATCACAACCAGTTAATGTTCGATTATTTGTCATTCTCAAATGAAAGACGCCATTCTTGGTAACATGCATTTTAGACAAATGTTTTATTTTACAGCACCGGCTACATTTAATTAAATCTGGCCGTGGCCGAACTTCCGGGTTATGGCACACCTGCGTGATGTCACACTTGATGTCCGGAGGTCTCGCAATCTTTTGGCAGGGACCCACAGGGTCTTTTAGGCCCTGATCGGGTCTCTGCCATAGTGTGATCGGTGGCCAGGAACAAATCGTGACATTTTGGTGCTTGTCCCGTTGTCTGGGATGTAAGCACAATACGATAGGCTGCAAAATTGCTCATGGTGGACATTTACTGTGGTCTGTGATTTATAGATTAATGATTTTTTGTGGAAATTAATTTACCTTGCAATGGAGACTGGGGTCCTTCTATGGAGCCTCTGTCTTGGTCACCACTCACTAGACTCTTTCCTTTATGCCTGACATTTAATCCCTTACCACGTCCTCTCAGCTTCATCAAAAGTACATTGCTCAAATTCACCCAGTTCATCTTTGAAGGAGATGAAAACATGCCAGCTTGCTCTTATTTTATGTCCTAACTATTGTAACCAGTATCCAAATTGTCCTTCCTTTGACATTCTACCTTACAATCTATAATGAAATTCTGCTGCTAGACTCACTCCTCATCTGCTGCTACACTGCGTAAATCCCTCCACTGGCTTCTAGGAACTCGTTTTCTCTTCTTCTAACCTAGTGTAACAGAAAGGCTACCCAAGCTTGGTAGCACCTCTGTCCATTGTGTGAAACACCTCCTAAGCCCCCGATTATAGCTCAGCATTCATTAAGTGAGTCTTTCCTGAAACCTTGCTCTTTGTACCCAAATAGCAGACAGGACCACTAGCAGTTAGGTACAGCAAGAATGAACAACAACTTTATTTGTAACAACAGCACAGACTTATAAACACACAAACATGACATCAACTAGGGGGGAGGCACAGGGAACCTGTCAAAAAATTAAGGTAATTTAAATACAGTAACACATAATCTAATTAACCATGGCACCTTCAGATACAGACTACAAGAGACAATAAACACAGGACAGTAATTTCTAGTGTTTAAATGTGTACTTATCTAATCAATAACATATAATAATATTTCAAACACTACTTGGAAGGCTCTGCCTGGGCAGAAAGTCTTGCTGCACTGATTGGCTTCCTCTGTACAGGGCAAAGGCCCTGGGAAGTGACAGACTCTTGGGGATTTGGGAACAGGGAAAGACATGGGGCCCAATAGAGCAAGTCCATAATAAATCCAGGGGACAGGTAACAATGAGGAACAAGCGGGTCAGTGATATGTCCTTTGAGAATGCTATAACCCCTTCCAGTGCCAGTGGAGCCTGGGAACGCAGGCTTCCATGACACATAGCTCTTTCGAGAGTAGGTGGTTCTTGACTCAAAGATGGTCCATGGTTAGCAGGGAGACTTTTGGCCCCAAGGGCCCTCCAAGAACCCCAGTGACAGTGGCTCTCAACAGTCACTTCATCACACCTAGTTTGTAATATCACTTTAAGTTCTGTAGCAAAAATGTTGCAAAATGTTGGTGCTGTGTAAATGTTAATGCAATATTGTTCCACAGTCAAATATTGTCTCAATAAACCTACAGACATTGGGTGATATTTGCAGGAGATATATATATTTTTAGTTTATTTGAATATATAACTTGTGGTAAAATACATACTGTACATGACCACTCTCTCTCTCATTCTTCTATATTACTTTCTAAAAAGAAAATTAGAAGAATTTTTACTCTCTTGACAAAGCTGTGACACAAATGGGAACATTCTCCAGTGGTGTGAACATGTCACCTTGTAAAATGTAACCCAAAGGGCAAGTTTCACTTTAGACAAATATAGTGACTATTAGATATTTTTGGCAGTAGCTATCAATGCAGACATGTAGATAGCCTGGAATAAGAATGACGATAAACCAATGATCTAGACAAACCATAGTCATTATTATTGAAGGACAAATGTAGCTAAAATTATTGTGTTTGTTGTTTAATTGAAAAATTGCAGTGTAAATGCTTAATTCACAAATGTGTAATTGATTATGTGTGCCTTCTTTGCATTATTTTGTAAGACATACATTATATAACTCCATCTAGCAGTATCCAATAAATTATATATAGACATTTTTTTTTAATGCTAATTATATA